>OU015769.1:28665481-28687551 GCA_907173295.1 Fagus sylvatica
CCACAGCAAGGTCCATAACAACTTCATCAAAGTTTCCTGCCATTCTCATCTTTGGTGATTCAACAGTAGATACTGGTAACAACAACTATTTTCACACACTTCTTAAGGCCAACCATTACCCATATGGCAATGATTTTCCAGGTCATATTCCTACAGGGAGGTTTTCTAATGGAAAACTGGTTCCAGACTTCGTGGCCTCTATGCTGGGGCTAAAACAAAGTATTCCTCCTTTCCGGGATCCAAATCTATCAGATCATGAAATACAAACTGGTGTCAGTTTTGCATCAGCTGGTTCAGGATATGATGATCTAACAACTGTTGTATCCAGAGCAAATCCGGTGTTGAACCAAGTTGAGGATTTCAACAAGTATATTGTGAGGCTTAAGGGAATTGTAGGAGAAGAAGAGGCAATGAAGATAATCAGAGGCGCTTTGGTTCTTATTAGTGCAGGAACAAATGACTTTATTTTTAATTTCTATGACATACCCACAAGGAGGTTGGAATTTAACATTACTGGGTACCACGATTTTCTTCAAAAAAGGCTACAAAACTTTATTAAGGTAAGCATGCATATCTGTCTTCCTCTCTCTCAGTTTTCCACGTTTTATGGACACCGCAAAATATTCTTATGAATGGTCACAATAGTTGAGTTGGTGTGCTTTTATTAGTTCTCATCTGGATCTACCACTAACATCACTTTATTTTTATCACTAATAACTTGTCACCTCGACAATTATTCTTATTTAGAATGTTTTTATCTACCAAAAAGGCATGACTGGTTTTTTTTTTTTTTGTCCCAACTTTATAAAATTAGAGACTTTATTTCCAATAAGATGTATCCCTTTGTTTCTAAAACTACCTATTGAATGTTTTTATTTCCAAAAATTTGCAAAAACAAAAAAATTGAGCTAGAATTAAATTATGTGAACATGATTAATTGCCAAAACCTCTCTCAAACTAATATGCCTATATGACAACTTTGATCCTAATGGCCGTAAAGAAAAAACGAGTGACATTATATTGCAGATAAATAGGCTTCCAATGATGGTATCTTAGCAAATGGCTATAGTGGATTATTCCTTTTTACATGCACTAGCATAAAGTTTGGTTGAATGTTGATTAATCTACCAATATAAATACTGATTACATTGTTTTCCATGCACATGTAAACTTGCAGCAACTATATGATCTTGGATGCCGTAAAATAGCTGTAGTTGGGCTTCCTCCAATTGGTTGCTTGCCCTATTCAGATGTCCTTGAGGTTTCAGAATCCATTCAATAGAAAATGTATAGAGCATCAAAATTTAGATGCCCAAAGCTATAATCAGAAGCTGGTGAATCAATTATCCAAAATACAGGCAGTTCTTCCAGAGAGTAAGATTTCCTATTCGGATGTGTATGAGCAGGTGAATGACATGATCAATCATCCACAAAAGTATGGTAAGTTGATCCAACCCAGAACTTGTAATTGTAATTGTACCGCTAGAGGTACTAGTGCATGGCCTTCTCATGAGGGCAAGCTTATATAGTTTTTTCGTTTGAGTAATGCATATGGAAAACTTATAGAGTGTCTTGTGCCTAACAGGTTTTGTACAAACTAAGAGAGGATGCTGTGGCACCGGATTGGTGGAGATAGGACCCTCGTGTAATTCAGTGACTCCAACATGTGGGAAGCCTTCACAATACATATTTTGGGATTGCATCCATCCTAGTGATGCGGTCTATCAGTACCTTTCTCAAAACTTTGTAAAAAATGTCATTCCTAAGTTGTTATAGAAACACAACCTTGTGAATAAGGCTTTAAACGAGCCAAGTTGAGTATTGAAAGTTCAAGATTGTGCATTTTATTTTATTTTGAACCCAAGTCGAGCTTGAGCTCAGCAAGAAACAAGATTACATATTAATTAGTTGAAAACTAGTGCGATGCATGGGAAAAGCTATAAAAAGAACGATGTAAAGAAATCTTGGTTTCTTTTTCTCTCTTTTTTTTTTTTTTTTTTGGTAGTTTGAGATGTTGTAAGTTGAAATGTTGACCATTATAATCAATGGAGCTATCAATGAACCTCTTTGGGATGAATTCTTCTATGTTCTTCAATTATTTGTGATATTGTCCTATTGCCCAAGCATTAACTCATTGTAACATTTTTGGGTGAATTTCATAACCATTGATCCAGTGTTGGCTCAATAGTATAGGCAATTTAGGTCATCGCCTAATAAGGCCCCAAAATGGAAGAAGACCCCCAAATATTAGTCAATAAAATTTATTTATTTTTTTTAAAAAATCCAATAAAATCTAATATAAACAAATCCCAATTTAAGCTAATAAATCTTTTTTTTTTTCCATAAAAAAAAAGACTAAAATGCGCGCGCACACACACACACACACACTCCCAATTTAAGCTAATAAATCTTCTTCTTTTTTCCATAAAAAAAAAAAAGACTGAAATGCGCGCACACACACACACACTCCCAATATAAGCTAATAAATCTTTTTTTTTTTTCCATAAAAAAAAAAAAAAGAAAAAAGGAAAAGACTGAAATGCACACACACACACACAGGGTAAAACTCAAGCACAGTACTTTAGATTCCCCAATTATTATTATTAGTCAATAAAAATTGGTTTCATTTAAGTTCCTTTTTGCATGATTCACAATATTTTGTTTTTCTTTCTGATGCTTTATGCTTAAGGCATGTTGAACATTTTAGACTCTGTTCATTTCCTTTTGAACAATGCTATACCATCTATTTTATGATTTGTTATCTTTATGGTGTAACTCGAATATAACTTATATCTAATTCTATGAAGGATGAAAATAGTCAAATTTTGGTTTCTTTCTTAGTGTTAATGTGTTACACCATTTTTCCAATTTAAAATTTAGTGCTTGAGGACTTTTTAGAATATATACACAACTATTTTGTTCTTGAATAGCATGTCATCGCTTAATAACAACTTTTTTTTGGTTGAGGCAGAAACATCATCATTTGAAGCTTGGAATCTGAGAGGTATAAAATTATGTCTTTTCATCCTATTGAATCCAATCCAATACTACACAAATTAATGTCTCAAATGAACAATTACAGAGTGTTTGGGAGTAAAAAAGAAAGAAAGGAAGAGATGAAACTTGCCTTGTCAAGTAACTCCGATGCAGGAGGTATTCATTGAGTTTCTTCAAACCAGACCCTGTGTTTAGGTTACAGTACATGGTGGCCATTGGTATCTATGCATTCCAATATTGTCTAAAATCAAGGAGAAATACATTGAATCCCATTGAGCTATATGTCATTGACAATAACAATTCAAAAAACACAACAAAAAAGAAATAATAGTAACAATAATGAACACTTAAATGAGGAATGTTACTTTGAAGGTGAACAAATTATACAATTGGACTGGGTTACATAAAGACAAATATCAATGAATATGTACAGCATGGTTAAATTTTGGCCCTGTTGGCTGTTGTTATGTCCAAATGGCCCCATTCATACATTATATATCAAATAAGCACCAACCCATGAATCAATATTTAATCCATAACAATTTTGGCATTGAACCCACAATACAAATGCCTATATTTTTTAGTAAAATCTAGATCATCAGAAATGTAATGGAGAATACAAATTTGAGAAAGAAAGTAACAGTTATTTGAAGATATAAGAGTTTTGTAGGGTTCAAGAAAGAGAAGTACCTTGCAGAGTTAGCGTTTGAGTTGGTAAAGGGACATATTTTTGTGAGTCCTCACACTCTTCCTTTGGCTTTGTACATGCAGTGACAGTTCCTTGGGTCTGTTTGGGAAGACAAGGAAAGGGAGTGTGAAGTGAGGTAGTTGAAAGGCTGCAGCTCCTAAGTCTTACACTTCAATCCACTCAACAAATCCTATCCAAATCTATATCGCCACCTAAGATTACAAGTAGGACCCACCTACACAAACTGACAGACTAGATAACACAAAATAGATCTGCACTGTGCAATTTGTGTGGGTTTTGATTGTCTTCATATAAATACACACACGTAAGGCCAAAGCAATTAATTTGTATTTTTTAAAAGAATAAGAAAAAGAAAAACAGTAGCGAATATTAAAAGAGAAAAAGAAAAAAAAAGCAGTCACAACTCACAAACCCATGCCCACGTCTTTTTTTTTGGTAAACTCAAGAATTCATTAACAAGACAAACCACAGCAAATAGCATCCCTCTGCCAAGCCCAAAAAAACTGAGGGAGGGAGGGACACCGCATTACAGAAAAAAACTGAATCAAAGAGAGTTGCAAATTTGGCCTGCTCATATGCTGCCATATTAGCTTCTCTTTTAACCCATGAAAATGAACAAGAACTTGTTAGATATTTAATAACTAATAATAGGTTGTAATAGTTAAATCCAGTAGACTGGATTTGTATCCAGTAGACTAGATTTGACAGTTTTTTAAAGTCTAGAGTTTCTGCCCAATCCAGTCTACTGGACCACCAATCCAGTCGACTGGGTGACTTGTACTTGGCTGATCCAGTCGCCTGGATTGGTGGTCCAGTCGACTGGATGTCGTGCCTGGGAGTTTCTGCCTGACTCAGTCGCCTGGACCACTAATTCAGGCGACTGGATCACGGCAGTTAAGGCAGTTAAAGGCTGAAATGGTGCCTTTTCATGGTGACTCTTGACTGATATACACTTACAATTAAAAAGGAATTCGTGTTCAGTCAATATATGCAAGAAAACAATATGTTCTAAGAAGTTCTAAAGAATTAATTGATTTTGCTATCATTAATTCTTGGCTTTGTTGTATCCTGGAGACTAATTTGCTTGAACCCTTAGCAATCTCTGAGGAGAGGGGGCAAATCTAGTCTTAAAGACAGCGATTTATCGTGCCTCAAAGCCTTTTGTTCTCCTTTGATTTCCCTAAAATTCCTAACAATTTTAAGACTAGATTTCTGTAATGGAAGGAGAGAAGATGGCTTACAAGATGATGAATCAAGACTTTGTGAAGTTAGATAAGTTTGATGGTTCGAACTTCATCCGTTGGCAAGACAAAGAAAAAGAAAAACACTAGAGAATATTAAAAAAGAAAAAGAAAAAAAAAGCATCACAAGTCACAAACCCATGCCCCATAGCCCACGTCGCCCCTTCTTCTTCTTCTTCTTCTTCTTTCTTCTCTGTTTTTGACTTTTTGTCCGCCCAGGCTTTCTTCTACTTTAGTCTGCTAATTTTCTCTTCTAAACTCTTCTACCTTCTTTTTACTTTTACTATTTTCTCTTTAGTTTAAGTGCCACCCAGCTGCCTTACCTTCACGTGTTGTACTTATAAAAATGAAAAAGAATAAAAATTGAAGAAAATTTAAACCTTACACATTGGTGGTATCCTTAAAAATTAAAATGGAAGAAAACTTATCAGCCAATTACATATTTCCTTGAGAATTTTCCATTACTCAAATATTCATTCTATTTTGCACTGACTCTGACTAGTCTTTATTCTTTTGGGTTTATTATTATTATTATTATTATTATTATTATTATCATCTAAGTGGTGTTTCTTTTCGGTTTATTATATATATAGTGGTAAAGCCGAAATGGAACATCGGAATTGTTCGGTATCGAAATATTTCATTCCAATGACCAAATTGGAATGGACACTGAAACGGTATTCACAACATTGGCCGCTACACACACTCTCTATCTTTCAGTATACATAAACATGTTGTGTTGCTGCCAATCTTGCCACCACAACCTTTCAAAAAACAAAATATCTAGCTACCCCAAGAATCTTGGTCACGCTAGAATAATAACGCCATATATGGCTAACTAGTTTTAATTTCTCTTGATAAGTCTCTTATTAGTTATTACTATTAGTTTAAATACTATCATAATTATAAAAAACATTTTAATTTCTTTTGGCATATTTAGCGCCTATTTGGTGTGGTGTTTTTAATTTTGTGTTTCCCAAACCGTGTTTCTAGGAATTGCTCTCAAGAATAGTTTTTTAATAGTTTTGAAAACCAAAAATTTGTTTGGCACCTTTTTTTCTATTAAATTTTTTTTTTCTTACAAAATCCTTCCTCTTTACAAAAAAAAAAAAAAAAAAAACCACCCTAACAACCGGCCAAACCCATATCAACAAAATTAGCCAGGAATTATATTCCTTCCTTACACGTTGTATCTCTCTTTGACTTTGCTGTACATGTAACCCTACCAATAATCATATATAAGCATAATATGAAAGAGTGCCGCATCATGTTTTTGATAGGCCTCTTCGTGAGTTTTTTCAATTTGTGTTTAGTTCTTCTTCATGGTATCAGAGCCACTCACAAATGGCCGCATCATCGACATCCTTTTCCCTCACTACTTCTAACCTTCATCAACTAATTGCAGTGGTGTCTGTCAAACTCAACTCCACCAATTATTTGATATGGAGAATGCAAATATTCCCACTTATCCAGAGTTTAAAACTCATTAAACACATTACCAATGATGTACCAGCAGCAACAAAGATTGCAGAATCTGGAGAAAAAGTTCCAGAACCAACTTTTGAATCTTGGTAGCAAACTGATCTTCTATTACGTAGCTAGATTACAGGGACACTTTCTGAAGAAGCTTTGGGCCACGTTGTTGGTTTGAACACGGCTCGTGAAATTTGGATGTGCTTAGAAGAAAAATATCTTCAAGCAACGAAGGAGAGAGAGCTCCAACTCAGACGCCAACTCCAAATGCCCAAGAAAGAAAATATTTCTCTAGACAATTATTTGAGAAATTTCAAATCCATCTGTGACAGTCTTGCAGCCATACAGAAGCCAATCTCTGATGAAGACAAAACCATACAACTATCACATTGTCTTGGTACCAAATATGATGTTTTTGTTACCACAATGCTCTCCAAACCTCCATTCCCCACATTTGCTCAATTTGTTACAGCCCTTCAGAATTATTCCATGCGTTTTGAAGTCGCTGATACAAATGACAAAGGAGTTCCAAACCAGAATCAAAATTTTGCCTTCGTTACCTATCGGGGTGGAGGTAGAGGACGTGGTCGTGGTCGCAACTCAGGCCCATAATTTAACTCTCGTGGTCGTGGTTTTGCTCCAGCAAACAATCATTACTCAGGTCGTGGCCATCATCAAGCTCAACAACAGTATTTTCAAGTCAAGCAACAGCCATCTCAAGCTCAACAACAATACTTTCAAGTCAAGCCGACTGCTCCAGCACAAAACAGTGAACTAACACCAAACAGTGGGGCTCAACAACACTCCAACCAAGCTGCTACCTGCCAGATTTGTGGCCGAATTGGACATACAGCTCCCAAATGTTGGTACAGGTTTGATTATGCTTATGAAACTAACGAAAATCTTTCACAGGCTCTTGCGTGCACCACTTTGTCTTCCTCTCAAAATCATGATTCTAATTGGTACACAGACACTTGTGCTACATCCCATATGACTTCAACAAAAGGTAATCTTCACTTATCTTTTCCTTATAATGGACATGATTTTGTTGTTGTTGGTGATGGTTCTCGTCTACCAATTTCACATGTTGGACACACCACACTTTCTTCTAAATATGGTGATTTAGCACTTCATGATGTATTACCAGAACTTAAAAAGAATTTGATTTCTGTGGGCAAACTAACCCAAGACAACTCATGCATATTTGAATGTTGTTCCTCTGGCTTTAAGATCAAGGACAAATATACGGGTCAGATTCTGGCAATGGGACATAAGCACCAAGGTCTATACACATTAGATAGTGGCGGAGCAATACAAGCCTTAGCAGCAATAAAATCTGGCAAAACACCCATCAATATTTGGCACCAGCGACTTGGGCACCCACACTCCAAGCTCCTCCATGTGTTAGCTTCGAAAAATATAATTGATGTTTCTAGTTGGCTACAAACTGAGAAAATTTGCAGTAGTTGTCAAATGGGAAAAAGTTGCCGTCTTCCGTTTTCTTTAAATAATAAAATTGCATCTGCACCATTAGTTAAAATTCATTGTGATTTATAGGGCCCTGCTCCTATTACATCTGTTCAAAAATTTAAATATTACGTTATTTTTGTGGATGATCATACACGTTACACATGGCTATATCCACTAAAGCATAAATATGATTTTTTCAGTACATTCCTCACTTTTCAGCGATTGGTCGAAAACCAATTTGGAACCAAGATTAAAATTTTTCAATGTGATGGCGGTGGGGAATTCTCTTTACAAGCTTTTTTTATCTCATCTAGATCACTGTGGAATAGCATTGCATGTCTCATGTCCAGGTACACCTGAGCAAAATGGAGTTGCCGAACGCAAACATCGACATATTGTTGAAACCGGCCTTACCATGTTGTTTCATGCTCGCCTTCCTAAAAACTTATGGCTAGAAGCTTTCTTGACTGCGGTATATCTGATTAACCGGTTGCCCTCCTCTACAATTGGTATGCATACTCCCTTTTTTAAACTTCATGGAATTCATCCAGACTACAAGTCATTGAAAGTTTTTGGATGCCGATGCTTCCCTTACTTACGGGACTATGCCAAAAATAAATTTGAACCAAAGTCCTATCCATGCGTGTTCCTTGGATACAGTCCCACTCATAAAGGTTACAGGTGCTTACATCCACCAACAAAAAGGGTTTATCTTTCTCGCCACGTTGTATTTGATGAATCTATTTTACCCTTTACAGATCCTAAATTATTATTTTCTCCTGGTCCTACTGATAGCATTTTCACTACTTATGCAGAATGTGTTACAGGTTTTCTTACTTCTCAGCCTTCTTCTCATCCTTCTTCCTTACCAGGACCAAGTCACTCCCCACACTCATTCACAAGTTCTTCAACACCAGCCGTCCCAATGGCTACTCCATCAGACCTAACTCCAATTTTGGACCTGACTTCTGCCAATACTATTACACCAACACCAATACTAGAATCCGCCCCAACTCCACCTTCCGCCGATATCGCCACACTAGAACCAGTGCCATCTTGTATTGTTATAGAACCTCTCATGCCAGATCTCCAAGTCACCGCCCTTACAGCCTCACCAGAACTATACTCGCCTCCATCTGCTGCATCGTGTCCAGTCATGGACCCTCCAGGGACAGAACCTTTTGTCACAGCGCCTCCAACTTCCCCCGCACAACCAACACCGACGGTCTCATCCATGGTCACCTCAACACCCACTATCAACCTAATTCCTCCTCTCACAGTCCACACAGAACCATCGAGTCTGCCAGTCCCTTTGTCACCATCAACAACCTCCAATGATATTGTCTCTCCTATACGATCGGGTACACTTTACATAGACTTACCAATGGACCCTCTGCCAGTTACTAGCATACCACAACCTAGGCCCACCAACACTCATCCTATGCTCACCCGTGGTAAAACACGTGAACATCATTGTCATGTTGTCCTAGAATCTACCGATCCTACAGAACCTAAAAGTATCTAGTCTGCCCTCCAAAGCCCTCATTGGTTGCAAGCTATGCGTGATGAACTTACGGCCTTGGACCAAAATCATACATGGGATCTTATTCCTCGTCACCCTGGTATGAATATTGTGGGATCTCGGTGGGTCTTCAAGACCAAACTCAAATCTGACGGCTCTATTGAACGCTTTAAGGCAAGATTGGTAGCCAAAGGTTATAATCAGTTGGCTGGCCTTGATTTTCTTGAAACCTTCAGCCTTGTTATTAAACCAACTACTATTCGTCTCGTTCTTTCTCTTGCAGTTACCTGTGGATGGTCCCTTCATCAACTTGATGTTAAAAACGCATTCCTTCATGGTACTCTCCAAGAAGTTGTTTACATGGAACAACCCCCAGGTTTTCAAAACTCACTTCATCCCTCTCATGTGTATCGTCTCCGTAAAGCTTTTTATGGTCTTAAATAAGCCCCTCGTGCCTGGTTTGATCGCTTTAGCTCTTTTCTACTTACTCTTGGTTTTGTTTGTAGTTTAGCTGATTCCTCTCTGTTTATTTTCCGTTCCTCCCATCATGTTATCCTTCTCTTGGTCTATGTTGATGACATCATTCTCACCAGTAATCACACACCTAGTCTGAATGCTCTCATTTCTCGTCTTGGCTCCGAATTCTCCATGAAAGACCTTGGCTCTCTCCACTATTTCCTAGGTATTCAGGTTCAACCTTTTGTTGATGGGATTTTTCTTTCTCAACAAAAATATGCTCGTGAAATTCTTGCTAGAGCCTCCATGTCTGGTTGTAAACCCATTGGCACTCCTCTTGCTCAAAAGCTTAAGCTTCAACATGAGGGTGGCCCCTTAGTGGATGCCACTAACTACCGAAGCATTGTAGGTGCCCTCCAATATCTAACCCTCACTCGTCCTAATCTCACTCATGCTGTTAACCTCATTTGTCAATTTATGCATCAACCTGGCACATCCCATTTTCAGGCTGTCAAGCACGCCAAGCGTATTTTATGGTATTCGATTGCTCTCTCATTCTTCCTTAAATTTATATGGATTTTCAGCTGCTGATTGGGCTGGATGTCCTGACACTCGTCGTTCCACCACGGGCTATTGCATTTACTTGGGTGCCAATTGTATCTCTTGGGCTTCAAAGAAGCAGGCCACCATCTCCAGGTCCAGTGCTGAGGCTGAATATCGAGCTATGGCATCTGCCACAGCTGAACTCACCTGGCTCACCTATCTCATGCGTGACCTTGGTATTTCTCCATCCACTACTCCTACTTTGTTTTGCGATAATACTAGTGCTCTCCACATGACTGTGAATCCTGTGTTCCACGCTCGCACCAAACACAGTGAATTGGATTTCCACTTTGTTGAGAAAAAGTTGCTGCTGGTGCCATCACCACCCGTTATATCCCTTCTCAATCTCAAATTGCTGATATCTTCACTAAGGCCGTTTCCAAGGACACCTTCCATAAATTTCGACTCAAGCTTGGCGTGCTGCCTCCTCCGCCCTCCAGCTTGCGGGGGACTGATAAGAATATCTCCTAGAATATCTTCTAGCCGTTCAACCACTCCCCTATGATTACGGGATTTATTTATTTAATGCTACCTTAGCTTTAGGAGATATTATCTCATGCTATTATCAAGGAATTACATTCCTTACATGATGTAATCAGCCAAGGAATTATATTCCTTCCTTACACGTTGTATCTCTCTTTGACTTTGCTGTATATGTAACCCTACCAATAATCATATATAAGCATAATATGAAAGAGTGCCGCATCATGTTTTTGATAGGCCTCTTCATGAGTTTTTCCAATTTGTGTTTAGTTCTTCTTCAATTGGCAAATGTATTAGTTTTCTTATTCTTAAATGAAATTATAGGGAGGTTTAATGGAAATAGTGTTGATTATTACATGATTCGTTGAGTGTTCCAGACTATGGAGTATGTGTGGAATGCCTTTGTGGGATCAAACTAGAGATGGAATTCTTGCTCTCTATTCCCTTTTCCCTGTGAGAACACATTGGTATGGACTATATATGGATCCCCAGATAGGTTTCCCAAGAATTCGAAGTCAATCTCATCATGTGTAGGTCCTTGGGAAGATAACTGCAAAAAATTAAGTTCAATAAATGAGCTATACAAAATAACAACCAAGCCTTAGTCCCAAATTTTTTTAGGCTGGCCAACAGATAAATTTAAAGGTGTAGTTATGTTGAAGAGGAAGCGAGACTTACGTAATATGCAGTGACCTGTGCCTGCTGAATTACCAGCTACAAGCTTGATTTGCATGTCAATTCTTCCAAATAGGTACTCATTCTTGGACTGGAAACCGGAGCCGGAAGCCTCATCAAGGGAAAGAGTAAGAAGTTGGCCTCCATCAAGTATCTTGGCACGGTTATCTCCCCAGGTGATGTCAAAGTCTTGATAGAAATTGGCAGCTGAGAGAGTCATTAGAGAAGTTAAAATGAACACTGAAAGCAGAAATGAAACTTAGAGAGAAGAAGAGGTAGTACTAGACATTTTTGTTACTTTAAAAGGTCTAGATAGGAGGAGATTAGTTTGGTTGGGAGAGAGATGAGGTTGTGATGGTAGAATTTTGATTTTGAATCCTATTTATAGGTGCTATTGGAGATGTAAGCTGTTTAGTAGTGCTGGCAAAGCCAGGTTGTTATTAAACTAAGTGGGGTGCGGCAAAAGTCATAATTTAAAACTGGAGACAGGTTTGCATATTGAGATGAGATATAGATATAGAGGAAGAAGCATAGGAAAGTACGAAGTTGTCTAAGTGAGATGATAGAGAGATGGGTTAGTGTAGAAATATTGGTGATGTTGGAGCTAATAATTAACGAGTGGACTAAAGGAAATTCAAAACTATAATCCATTGACAAAAGGAAACACCAGACCAGGGTGTGAGAGAGAGCTTGGTGGTTGGAGTACCAACCAGGCTAGCTGCATAGAGCTGGCAAACTTTGAGTCCCCCCACAATTTTTGAATGGAACTAATACGCGTTTGGTGGTCATATACTTGGTCCTGCGCCTGCTGGAATTATGCTGGTTGCACTTAACCCTTACTTTATTTATAAAAAAAGGAATATAATATTCTATGCATTTTCCCATTAGCATGTAATCATTGTAATGTGCCTTTTCTTCTTTTTCTTTTTTAATAAACCTTTTTTATAGCCGTTTCTATACCTCATCTCAATATGCAAACCTGTCTCCAGTTTTGAATTATGACTTTTGCCAAACCCCACTTCGTTTAATAACAACCTGGCCTTGCCAGCACTACTAGCTTTACACCTCCAATTTAATAGCACCTATATATAGGCTTCAAAATCAAACTTCTTCCATCACAACCTCATCTCTCTTACATTCAAACTAATCCCTTCCTTTCTAGACCTCTTAACAACAATGTCTACTACCTCTTCTTCTCTCCAAATTTCATTGCTGCTTTCTTTGTTCATTTTTACTTCTTTAGTGACTCTCTCAGCTGGGAATTTCTATCAAGACTTTGACATCACTTGGGGAGATAACCGTGCTAAGATACTTGATGGAGGCCAACTTCTTACTCTTTCCCTTGATGAGGCTTCTGGCTCCGGTTTCCAGTCCAAGAATGAGTACCTATTTGGAAGGATTGACATGCAAATCAAGCTCGTAGCTGGTAATTCAGCAGGCACTGTCACTGCATATTATGTAAGTCTCACTTCCTCATCAACATTACTAATTCACTTTTAATTTTTAAATTTATCTTATTGGCTGACCCCAAAAAATTAGGGACAAAGGCTTGGTTGTTATTGTTGTATAGCTCATTTATTGAACTTAATTCTCTGCAGTTATCTTCTCAAGGACCTACACATGATGAGATTGACTTTGAGTTCTTGGGAAACCTATCTGGAGATCCATATATAGTCCATACCAATGTGTTCTCACAGGGAAAAGGGAATAGAGAGCAACAATTCCATCTCTGGTTTGATCCCACAAAGGCATTCCACACGTACTCCATAGTCTGGAACACTCAACGCATCATGTAATAATCAACACTATATCCATTAAACCTCCCTATAATTTCATTTAAGAATAAGTAAACTAATACATTTGCCAACTTCTTGCTTTTCAGGTTCTTGGTGGATAACATTCCTATTAGAGTATTTAACAACTTGGAATCAATTGGTGTTCCATTTCCCAAAAGCCAACCCATGAGGATTTACTCAAGCCTCTGGAATGCTGATGACTGGGCAACAAGAGGTGGGCTTGTTAAGACTGACTGGACAAAAGCTCCATTTACAGCCTCTTACAGAAACTTCAAAGCCAGTACTGTCTCCACGTCCACCAATTCGTTACAAGCAAGTGAATTGCAGGATCAAGCACTTGGTGCAACTGGAAGGAACAGAATTCGATGGGTGCAAAAGAAGTACATGGTTTACAACTACTGCACTGACTTTAAAAGGTTCCCTGAAGGTCTCCCATCTGAGTGCAAACGGTCAAGGTTCCTATAGAGAGGCTAAACTGGCCTATTTATTCATTTGTTTATTCCTCTGTATCAATATGAATTCTTTGTTCTTTGTGCACAAATATGTTTTAAGGAAAATAAATCAATTTTTTTTTTCTTTCTCATTAAATTTCTGTTCTCTTTTAAATTAAGACCTTAATCACTGCAATATGATATACTACTAAATGTGACAAAAACCATAATCAAGTTCAGAGGACACACTATATATTATTCTGTACCAAGCTCATACCTAAAGGAGCTTTAATTACAGACGATTCATATTAAACTGTCAAACTGGTTGCATGCGAAACCAGTGACCAATTCTAAAGCAAGCTTCGATTTAATTCTAAAGATGGGAAAAGAGAGATGAAGAAGTGATGGGAACCAAGGTGGGCCTAGCCTTAAAGATCCTTTGCAAGTTTCAGATGGGCCAATTACAAGATCAAGAGCCAAAAAGATTAAGGAAGCAATGCAAGGATTGGTGCAATCCACTTGGGATGAAGTCAGCAAGAGCCCAACAATCAAAGTGGGTTTGAAAGAAGGAGAACCAATTTTGATCCACTTGATACAAGCTGTGGAAGACATGACTTAGGGTTATTGTCTGGGCCAATTGTTATTCAAGGGTTTCAATTTATTAAATGATTTATTTTATTAGTTTAGAATAAGTGGGCTTGAGGAAGGCCTTGTATTATGGCCAAGGGCTTATTTGGAAAGTTACTTTTTAGGAATTAGGGTTTCAAGAAGTTACTGTAGCCGAATTACTGTAGCGCGACACTGTTCACGCAGGGGTATTTTTGGGAAAAAAGAGTTCTAGTTTGGTTAGGATTTTAATTAGGTTTTGGTTTAAATACTCTTTGTAGCCTCATTTGAAGGCAGACAATATATTGAATTTTCATAGTGAGTTGAGTTTTACTCCTCTTGTTCTTGATTGAACTTTTGAACTTATCAAAGGTAAATCACAACCTTTGTGGCTTTCCTCCTTGTAATCTGGGTTCTTGAGACAGGTTCTTCAACGGGTCTAGATTTTAATATAATCTAGGTTCTTGAAACGAGTTCTCAACGGGTCTAGATTCTCCATCCATTGACTTGATTTTGGCTTTCTTGGGTGAGTTTTCAAATTGATTGTGGGTTCAAGGGATTCCATTCCTGTGGGTTCATATCATTTGGTATCAAAGCAAGGTTTCCAATCAGGTCTGATTCTATCTTTTATTTCTTGCGTATTTAATTCTAGGGCTTCATTGTTCTAGGGTTTGTGGTGGCTCTATTGTTCTAGGTTTGTGTTGGCTTAAACCTCTGAAGTTTGTGTTGGCTCTCTTGTTCTAGAGTTTGTGTTGGCTGAAATCTCTTGTTTTAAGGGTTGCTGTGTATCCTCTTATTCTAGAGTTTTTGAGTTATTGTTCAGGTTTTGTCAATTGCTTATTCTTTTGATTGTGATCAAATCAGTTGCTGAAAAAAAAAAAAAAGTCAAAAAAAAAAAATCCGAAATTTTTTTTTGAGCCTTATCATCAACGGGGCTGCATACATCATTATAGTTGGTATCTTGTCTTATAGTTACTCTTTCATTCGTATAATTTCCTTGATTCTCGTGTCATTTTTATTCTTCTGTGTTTCTTGTTCTTGTTTCTTGGACCTAATTACTAGTTGGGATAAAACAAGGTTCTTGCATTGTTTCTTGATTGAGTTCAATTAGTTCTTAAAGAACTTGAGTGGGAAAACTCTTGAGGTAAAAGGCAAGAGAGTGTGAGACTATTATAAAAAAAAAAAAATAGCCAATTAAGAGTGAAATACGAGTGGAGTGCCATTATTCGAGTGTAAACACGTAAGGGAGTGTGTGAGGTTTTCCACTAACATTTTTTTTTGTGCAGCACATTACGATGTCTCATAGGAGTGACTCATCACCAAAGGGGAAGGCAGATAACTCATCCTTTGTGTTGCAAGCCATGCAACAACAGTTTGAGCGGTTGAACTTTGTGTTGGGTGAAGTGAGGGATAGGATGGATCATCAAGAAGCAGCGATTAGAAATCTACAAGGTGGGAGAGATAGGAGGCGACGTGAGCCTAGGGTTGAAAATGAGTATGAGAATGAAGGAGATGGTGAGGATGAGGAAGACTTAGCATCTGAAGTTGGGTCGGGTAGACATAGACGAGTTAGGCGTGAAAGAGGACATGAGGGGAACCTAGGGGGTCGGGATGGTGTAGATCGAAACCTTGGGAGCATCAAAATGAAAATACCATCTTTCCAAGGTAGAACTGACCCTGAGGTTTATCTAGAGTGGGAGAAAAAAATAGACCTGGTGTTTGATTGTCATAATTACTCTGAAGAGAAGAAAGTGAAGTTGGCGGTAATTGAGTTCACTGATTATGCTATTATTTGGTGGGATCAATTAGTGACCAATAGAGAAGGAGGAATAATGAGAGGCCTGTAGAGACGTGGGGAGAGTTGAAAGCTCTCATGAGGCGGAGATTTGTACCTAGCCACTTCTATAGGGACCTTTATCAAAAGCTCCAAAATCTTACACAGGGGTCTAGGAGTGTGGAGGATTACCATAAGGAGATGGAGGTGGCGATGATTCGGGCTAATGTAGAGGAGGATCGGGAGGCCACCATGGCTAGATTTTTGAGTGGTTTGAATAGGGACATAGCCAATGTAATTGAATTGCAGCATTATGTGGAGATAGAGGACATGGTGCACATGGCTATGAAGGTGGAGAGGCAGTTAAAGAGAAAAGGGACAGCAAGGTACACTTCGGTTTCTAAGCACTACTTGGAAATCAAAGTGGGATAGGAATGATTCCAGCTGAAGCAAAGAGAAAGACCGAACCACCTAAGGGAAAAGATGAGGGAACTAGCAACAAACCCAAGGTAGAATCTCAACCTTCACGGAATAGAGATATTAAATGCTTTAAGTGTTTGGGTTCAGGGCACATCGCTTCTCAATGTCCAAACAGGCGGGTGATGATTATGCGTGACAATGGGGAGGTGATGACTGAGAGTGAGGATGATAGTGATGGGATGCCCGAGTTGGTTGATGCTAGTGATGATGATGGAGTGGTATACCCCGTGACAGGTGAGTCTCTTGTTGCCAGGCGTGCTCTCAATACACACATTAAGGTGGATGATGCAGAGCAACAGAGAGAGAACATTTTCCATACTAGATGCCACGTCAACAATAAGGTATGTAGTATGATCATTGATGGGGGGAGTTGTACTAATGTGGCTAGCACTATTTTGGTTGAGAAATTGAATTTACCAACCTTAAAACACTCTAGACCATACAAATTGCAGTGGTTGAATGATTGTGGAGAGGTTAGGGTGGATAGACAAGTGTTAGTTACTTTTTCAATTGGGAAGTATCTGGATGAGGTGCTTTGTGATGTTGTGCCTATGCATGCTGGCCATATTTTGTTGGGGAGGCCGTGGCAAGTATGATAGGAAGGGTGACACATGATGGGTTCAAGAACATGTACAGCTTTGTAAAGGGGGGCAAAACAATCAAGCTTACTCCTTTAACTCCAAGCCAAGGTCTATGAGGACCAACTGAAACTGAAAAGTGAGGTTGCTCAAAAAAGAAAGAGTGAAAATGAGAGTGATCAAAAAAGAAAGAGTGAAAATGAGAGTGATAAAAAAAGAAAGAGTGAAAAAGAGATTGAGCAAAAAAGAAAGAGTGAGAGTGAAAATGAGCAAAAAAAAAAAGAGTGAAAAAGAAAGTAGAGAGGTGGCTGAGAGTAAAGAAAAAAGAGTGGAGCCATGAGAGAAAAAAGAAAAAGAGTCTGCAGAGAGAAAAGGAAAGACAAAAGTGAGTTTCTATGCAAGAGAGAGTGAGGTTAAGAGGGCTTTCTTCGCAAATCGCCCTATGATTGTTTTTGTCTATAAAGAGTCTTATCTTAATCTTGATGAAACTAACCAGTCTCTTCCTAGTTTGGCTGTTTCTTTGTTGCAGGAGTTTGAGGATGTATTCCCAGAGGAGATGCCTAATGAGTTGCCACCCATTAGAGGCATTGAGCACCAGATTGATTTTGTGCCCGGAGCTGCTATTCCAAACCGACCAGCCTATAGGAGTAATCCAGAGGAGACAAAGGAGCTTCAAGAGGCAAGTTGAGGATTTGATGAGCAAGGGGTACGTGAGGGAGAGCATGAGCCCATGTGCAGTACCAGTGCTACTAGTGCCAAAGAAGGATGGGACGTGGAGGATGTGCGTTGATTGCAGGGCGATCAACAATATCACGGTAAAGTATCGCCATCCCATTCCTAGATTAGATGATATGCTTGATGAATTGCATGGCTCATGTATTTTCAGTAAAATTGATCTTAAAAGTGGGTATCATCAAATTAGAATGAAAGAGGGTGATGAATGGAAAACTGCTTTTAAGACTAAGTATGGGCTTTATGAATGGTTGGTTATGCCATTTGGACTTACTAATGCACCCTAGTACTTTCATGAGATTAATGAACCATGTCCTACGTGCGTTCATAGGCAAGTTTGTGGTTGTGTACTTTGATGACATCCTAGTATACAGCAAGGACTTAAATGAACATATTTTGCATTTGAGATATGTGTTTGATGTGTTAAAGATGTGAAAAGTTGTATGCTAATTTCAAGAAATGTAACTTTTGCATGGAAAAAGTTGTTTTTCTTGGTTATGTTGTTAGTACAACAGGTATTGAGGTGGATGAAGAGAAAGTCAAGGCCATCAAGGAGTGGCCAACGCCAAAGAGCATCACTGAGGTAAGAAGCTTTCATGGCTTAGCTAGCTTTTATCGGCGTTTTGTTAAAGACTTTAGCACCCTGGCTGCACCACTCACTGAGGTAATTAAAAAGAATGTTGGGTTTCATTGGGGAGCTGATCAAGATAATGCTTTTGCCACTATTAAAGAAAGGTTGTGCTCTGCACCTGTGTTAGCATTACCTAATTTTAACAAAGCTTTTGAGATTGAATGTGATGCCTCAGGAATAGGGATTGGAGCTGTTTTGATGCAGGATAGGCGGCCCATAGCCTTCTTCAGTGAGAAGCTAAGTGGGGCGTCCCTGAAGTACCCTACTTATGACAAAGAGCTTTATGCTCTTGTTCGTGCATTAGAGACTTGGCAGCACTACCTGTGGCCTAGGGAATTTGTGATCCACACCGATCATGAATCATTGAAGCATCTCAAGGGTCAAGGTAAGTTGAATCAAAGGCATGCTAGATGGCTGGAATACATTGAGACCTTTCCATATGTCATCCGTTACAAGCAAGGTAAGGAGAACATTGTTGCTGATGCTTTATCCCGGAGGTATGTACTTCTTACTTCTATGAGTGCTAAGATGCTTGGGTTTGAATATGTGAAAGACATGTATGCTGATGACGCTGACTTTTCTGATGTGTATAAGGCATGTGATAAGGCGGCATTCGGTAAGTTTTACAAGCATGATGGTTATTTGTTTAAAGAAAGCAAACTTTGCGTGCCAAGTTGTTCTATGCGTGAGTTATTGGTGCGTGAGGCACATGGTGGGGGATTAATGGGACACTTTGGTGTCAAGAAAACTTTAGACATCTTGCATGAACATTTCTTTTGGCCTAAGATGAAGAAAGATGTGAATCGCATTTGTGGCAGGTGCATTACATGTAGAAAGGCCAAATCTAAGGTTTTGCCACATGGGTTGTATACACCCTTACCTGTTCCTAGTGAGCCATGGGTAGACATATCTATGGACTTTGTTTTGGGGCTGCCTAGGACAAAAAGGGGTAGAGATTCTATTTTTGTGGTTGTGGATAGATTTAGTAAGATGGCACATTTCATTCCATGCCATAAAACAGATGATGCCACAAACATAGCTAACTTGTTTTTCAGGGAGATAGTGCGACTCCATGGTGTACCTCGGAGTATTGTTTCTGATAGGGATGTTAAATTCCTTAGCTACTTTTGGAAGGTGTTGTGGGGTAAATTGGGTACTAAGCTCTTATTTTCCATTACTTGTCATCCACAAACTGATGGTCAGACTGAAGTAGTTAATAGGACTTTAACTCAGCTTTTACGCACTGTTGTTCATAAGAATTTAAAAACTTGGGAGGATTGTTTGCCATTTATAGAGTTTGCATATAATAGGGCCATGCATACTACTACTTCTTATTCCCCTTTTGAAATTGTTTATGGTTTTAATCCACTTACTCCTTTAGATTTGATGCCTTTACCTGTTGATGGCAGGAGTAGCTTGGATGGACAAAAGAAGGCGGAGTTGGTGAAGTCACTTCATGAGAGGGTACGGCTTCAAATTGCCCAAAAGAATGAAAGGGTTGCTTCCCAAGCCAATAAAGGGCGAAGGCGTGTCATCTTTGAACCAGGAGATTGGGTTTGGGTTCACATGCGCAAAGAAAGATTCCCAGCCCATAGAAAGACTAAGTTGCATCCTCGAGGAGATGGACCTTTCCAAATTCTTGAGAAAATTAATGACAATGCTTATAAAGTGGACCTTCCAGGTGAGTATAAAGTTTCTGCTACTTTCAATGTTTCTGATCTTTCTCCATTTGATGTAGGTGAAGATTCGAGGTCGAATCCTTTTGAGGAGAGGGGGAATGATGGGAACCAAGGTGGGCCTAGTCTTAAAGATCCTTTGCAAGTTCCAGATGGGCCAATTACAAGATCAAGAGCCAAGAAGATCAAGGAAGCAATGCAAGGATTGGTGCAATCCACTTGGGATGAAACTAGCAAAAGCCCAACAATCAAAGTGGGTTTGAAAGAAGGAGAACCAATTTTGATCCACTTGATACAAGCTGTGAAAGACATGACTTAGGGTTATTGTTTGGGCCTATTGTTATTCAAGGGTTTCAATTTATTAAATGATTTATTTTATTAGTTTAGAATAAGTGGGTTTGAGGAAGGCCTTATATTATAACCAAGGGCTTATTTGGAAAGTTACTTTTTAGGAACTAGGTTTTTAAGAAGTTACTGTAGCCGAATTACTGTAGCGCGGCACTGTTCACGCAGGGGTATTTTTGGGAGAAAGGACTTTATTTTGGTTAGGGTTTTAGTTAGGTTTTGGTTTAAATACTCTTTGTAGCCTCATTTGAAGGCAGTCATTTGTTTAAATACTCTTTGTAGCCTCATTTAAAGGTAGACAATATATTGAATTTTCATTGTGAGTTGAGTTTACTCCTCTTGTTCTTGATTGAACTTTTGAACTTATCAAAGGTAAATCACAACCTTTGTGACGTTCCTCCTTGTAATCTGGGTTCTTGAGACAGGTTCTTGAAACGAGTTCTCAATGGGTCTAGATTCTCCATCTATTGACTTGATTTTGGCTTTCTTGGGTGAGTTTTCAAATCGATTGTGGGTTCAAGGGATTCCATTCCTGCGGGTTCATATCAAGAAGAAGATAGAAAAGCTCATGCATGGAACAATTTCCAGTGGCTTGAGAAGTTCTTATTGCATCACAAGAAGTAACATTGAATTATTGAATTCAAATCTTTAAGTAATTAGACTTGGTAGATCATATGATTAAGAACTTGAGCTTATATTAAGAGGGATATAACAAAACATAACTGAACAATTTATTATTACAAAATAAAAAAAATTTCAAATAAATAGATAAATTACAAGTAGAACAAAGAAAATGTGGGGCTAAAATTTCAGTAAATCCTCATTATTTTTTTAAACGAAAAACAAAAATAGAATACAATAAAAAACAAGGTATTGATATAGTGAAGTCATATTCTAGAGACATTAAACAAATACTTTCATCAAACGTTGCCAGCATAATCTTCCTCTGTCCATTTCCACACCACTCACTACAAGAAATTTGGCCTCTAGCGACGACACAAAATCGTCGCTAATACTCTAAAAGTTGTCGCTAATTTTGATTAGCAACGACAAAGTTATTGCTAATCGTCATTGCTATTGCTCTGTCACTATTAGAAATTTAGCAACGATATTCTGTCGTTGCTATTATACTACCAACAACAACGACATTTTTCGTCGCTAATAGTGACTATTGTCGTTGCAAATAACTTACGAACATTAGTGAATAAGTCGTCGCTGAAATGTTACTATTTGCGACGATAAATATGTCGTCGCTAATATGCTTATAGGTACAAATTAGCGACGACTTAAGTCGTCGCTATTTACTTTTTACATTTTTTTATTTTTTTATAGTTTTCATTCTGATTTTTACTTGAATACTAAAAACACATTCATACATCGTCATACAACTAT
>OU015769.1:28687651-28722161 GCA_907173295.1 Fagus sylvatica
TATTTTCCTTAAAACATATTTGTGCACAAAGAAGAAAGAATTCATATTGATACAGAGGAATTAACAAATGAATAAATAGGCCAGTTTAGCCTCTCTATAGGAACCTTGACCGTTTGCACTCAGATGGGAGACCTTCAGGGAACCTTTTAAAGTCAGTGCAGTAGTTGTAAACCATGTACTTCTTTTGCACCCATCGAATTCTATTTCTTCCAGTTGCACCAAGTGCTTGATCCTGCAATTCACTTGCCTGCAACGAATTGGTGGACGTGGAGACAGTACTGGCTTTGAAGTTTCTGTAAGAGGCTGTAAATGGAGCTTTTGTCCAGTCAGTCTTAATAAGCCCACCTCTTGTTGCCCAGTCATCAGCATTCCAGAGGCTTGAGTAAATCCTCATGGGTTGGCTTTTGGGAAATGGAACACCAATTGATTCCAAGTTGTTAAATACTCTAATAGGAATGTTATCCACCAAGAACCTGAAAAGCAAGAAGTTGGCAAATGTATTAGTTTACTTATTCTTAAATGAAATTATAGGGAGGTTTAATGGATATAGTGTTGATTATTACATGATTCGTTGAGTGTTCCAGACTATGGAGTATGTGTGGAATGCCTTTGTGGGATCAAACAAGGGATGGAATTGTAGCTCTCTATTCCTTTTCCCTGTGAGAACACATTGGTATGGACTATATATGGATCTCTAGATAGGTTTCCCAAGAACTCAAAGTCAATCTCATCATGTGTAGGTCCTTGAGAAGATAACTGCAGAGAGTTAAGTTCAATAAATGAGCTATACAACAATAACAACCAAGCCTTCGTCCCTTAATTTTTTGGGGTCAGCCAATAAGATAAATTTAAAAATTAAAAGTGAATTAGTAATGTTGATGAGGATTTGAGACATACATAATATGCAGTGACAGTAGGGGCAGCCCCGAGAGTTGGGTTGCCTTAGCCCCGTCCTAATTTTGGTTGCCCTACTTGCTACTTATTATTTAATATTAAAAAAAATAACATAAAGTCCAATTTTTTTTTTTTATACAAAATCAAGGTTACATTGTACTTTTAACCAGTTATGGTGTGTAGGAAAATAGAAAGCAATAATAGTAGAGAGTAGAGAGAGCAGAAACAAAAAGATACCGTGGTTCGGTCATGAAGACCTACATCCACACACAAAAGCCCTTGACGGCTATAATTTTATTATATAATATTGTGTTTACAATGAGCTCCTTAACAACGTATTTACAAGAGACTAACCATAAATTAACACAATCCGACTTCAAGAAAATTACTTCTCCTTGCATTTTTTAAAGCAAATTCTTCAATCAAGTCATCGTAATTTAGCTTATCCAAATACTCATTCTCAATTGAGATCATAGCCAAGCCACTTAATCTCTCCTGTGACATAGTAGTCCGAAGATAAGTTTTTATTAACTTCAACTTAGAGAAACTCATTTTCGCTGAAGCAACTGTAACCGGTATAGTTAACAAAATGCGATATGCAACCCATACTGTTTGGAATCCACCCTCTTCCCAATAAGACTTTATAGTATTGAGGATGTCAATCGATTTTGTTACATCCTTCGGTAATAATGTTTTCAAATGTCTAAGTTCTTGAAATAACTCATCCCCATAAATATCACAATGTTCTTTATATTCCAAGAAACTTTGTAATTGGCTGCAATGTTCCATCAATTTGTCTTCACTAATGCTTTTGAACTTTCCATTCAACAAAAATCCAAAGATTTCTTCATAACGTTGAAATTGCTCAAACCGATCCTTAAGTGATGTAAGAGCTTAATCTATAATGTGGTAGAAGTAGGTAACTTTAAACTTCTCTTCCGGCGATTGACTTCCATTGGCATCCTCTCCCACATCCTCATCAAATTGCTTCTTTCTACAAACTACTCTTTTTACTGTAAATACCGGTTCAATACCAACTTTCTTTGCAAGCTCTCTTCCTTCCTCCATCAAGTCTAGAAAACCTTCTTCTCTAAGCTCCTCAAAGAATAAAATGAGCTCCTTTATTTTTATAATTGCATTCTCAAGATCGATCTCTTCTTTTTGAAGTACTTGACTAACCCAATTAACTTTGTCTAAGATTTTGTACCAAATACACAAGCTTATCAAGAACTCAAAATCTTCCAAAGCATTGTTACACAAGCCTTTAGCTTCCGCCATCACAACATCATCTTTAGAACTATTTGAAATTTCAATCAAGGCATCTCTTAATTTCGCTGCTTGACTTCTTATTGCTTTAACACTCTCAATATGACTTTCCCAACGAGTTACCAACAATGCCTTTGGTGACAAGCCCTTCACATATGTTCTAAGAACATCCCACCGATGTGTTAAATCAGAAAACAAAGTATAAACCTTTTGCACATATCCAAAAAAATTTCTTGCTTTCACACAAGATTTTGCCATATCACATAGTGCAAAGTTTAAGATATGATATCCACATGGAACATAAAATGCTCTAGGATTTACATCAAGTAACCTTCTTTGTACACCTTGATGTTTACCCTTCATATTTGAGCCATTGTCATAACTTTGTCCTCTTATATCATCAATGTTGAGTTTAAGATCCACTAAAGTATCTTCAAGTCGCTTGAAAAGCCCAAGTCCCGACGTGTCATCAACCTTTATAAACCCAAGAAAGAACTCCTCCACCTTAACTTCACTTGCATCCTCAACATTCACACATCTTATAACAATCGACATTTGTTCTTCATGACTTAGATCCGGAGTACAATCAAGGATAACCGAAAAGTACTTTGCTTTTAAAATCTTTCTTCTAATTTCTTCTTTAATCTCATTTGCCAACAAGCTTATCAATTCATTTTGAATTTTGTGGCTAAGATAATGATTTTGAACTTCTTTATCTACCACACGCCGAAGGTGATCTTTTATAATAGGATCAAATTCCGTAAGAAATTCAATAAGTTGACAAAAAAAGCCCATTATTCTTCTCATAAATCTTCTCATTACTTCCACAAAATGGCAAACTATTTCGAGAAAGAGTCTTCACAACCCCAATTATTCGAGCTAGTATCAACTTCCAACGAACTCTCTCTTTGTTGATTAGTGCCTCCATTTGTTTGTCAATTGTTGCTTCTTGTTTAAGTCTCATTTGCAAGTCCACCCACTTCACGACATTGTGGTTGTGTTCTGGATTCTTTTCATGATCTCTGAGCTTTGTAGGAAGGTTATGCCAATCACTAGTTCCATCTTCAGCCAAACTAGTTGTCATTGGTTTATGCTTGAATAACTTGCAACAAAAACAAAAGACCATATCCAACCCATTTGAATACACAAGCCACTTCCTTTCTTGCTTCTCACCATTAATTTGGACGATCACAAGTATAAAGTTTAGAAGAAAAGTGTCTCCCACGATTCGTTTCTTTTGGAAACTCATCATTTTCTTTTAAAATCTTAATGAGACCTTTTCTAACTAACGTCACCCTCTTAGTGTCATTAATAATTCCCAACAACCTCGGATCGTAGTTCACATCAACATCTTTCTCAAGGTCAAGCATACTTACACTAGCTTCTTCATTAACATCTCCATCTCCAAGATTATCTTCATTATGCTCCTCCCTAAATTCATCATTTGCTACATCAACACCTTCACTCTCATGAGCCTCATCCATATCTTCACCACTAGCTTCTTCCTCACTAAATTCTTCATTTGCTACAACACTTTCGTTAGGCTCCACATGGACTCCATTCATATCTTCACCACTAGCTTCTTCAACTTGACTCGAAGATTGAGATTTTTGAATTCTTGCATTAAATAGGTTAGAAATCGAACCCTTTAATGATTTTGCCATTATTTCTTTTCGTTGTTGACTTTTCTATTATAATATCCCAACTTTTGTTTTCGAGACCTCACTCTGTTCTTGTCATTCTCATTCTTCGTCATAGTACCTACAACCTATATGATATTACAATCTCGTTCAAATAATAAAAAATTATATTACACTCCTAAAAATCTAAACTAATACCTATTAATATTATTTTAGGTTTAATAGTTTTTAACTAAAAAATGTTTTAGTGTTAATAACACTATTACACTCCCATAAAAAAATAAAAATAAAAACACAACACAGACAAATAAATCTAATGCGTAGCACTCCCATCCAAAGAATAAAAATAACACTACACTATTTGGTCAATACAAACACAACCACACCACACATGCCAACATTTAAAGTCTTAAATAAATACTCAACCACACAACATTCACATACAACAACACAACATTTAAAGTCTCAAATAAATACTCAACAACACAACATTCAAAATCTCAAATAATTCAACAACACAACATTCAAAGTCTCAAATAAATATAAAATAAATACTCACAAATACAAACACTATAGTACAACACTCACACAAATCACAATATATTTCAATCAAAGTGTAAAAAACAATTCAATAAAAAAAAAAAAAGAAGCAAACAGGTCAGTGCACATGCACTGACCCACCACTTCCCCAAACAAGTAAAGTATATAAAAACAAAACACAGCCTCACCAATTCACGCATAAAAAACAATTAAAAAAAAAAAAGCAAACAGGTCAGTGCACATGCACTGACCCACCACTTCCCCAAACAAGTAAAGTGTATAAAAACAAAACACAGCCAAATAAAAAAAAAAAAAAAAAGAAGCAAGCAGGTCAGTGCACATACACTGACCCACCACACAGCAGCCGGTAAAAGCAAACAATAAAAAGTCCATAAAAACAAAACACATGCACACAGCCAGTCATTACTCCATACAATTTCCAAAAGCATCTGAGAGAGAGAGAGAAAGAGAGAGAGAAAGCATACCAGATCCAAAGTCCGGCCGTGACTGTGAGGCGTGCCGCGTGACAGCGTGAGATGAGTGTGGCGTGCCTTGCGTCTCAGCGTCTGTGTGCGGTGTGCAGCGTGCCTTGTGCATGGTGGTGGGCCGGTGGCTGGCTGCTACTCGGCTACTCCTTCTAGTGGCTAATCGTGGTGGACCGGTGGTTTTAAGGTGATTTTGGGGATTTTTTTATATTGTGATTTAGAGATTTTTTTTTTCGCACGTTTGGTAAAGTTGTGTTTTGCCGATAATGAGTGTTGGATTGTTTTATTTGTATTTTATTTTTAGGTTTAGTTTTGGTTAGATCTGTTGGTTTATAGCTTAGATCTGTTGGTCTGTTGGGTTTTTTGTGATTATATTTTATTTTTGCCCATTTGAATATTTTTTTTGCCCTCCCATGTATTGTTAATTGATTGATGAATTATGATTATTTTTTTTTTTTGCCCTTGAATATTTTTTTTGCCCTCCCATGTATTGGTAATTGGTTTATGAGTTATGATTATTTTTTATTTTTGCCCTTGAATATTTTTTTTGCCCTCCCGTGTATTGGTAATTGGTTTATGAGTTATGATTATTTTTTATTTTTGTCCTTGAATATTTTTTTTGCCCTCTAAATATTTTTTTTGCCCTTGGTTTATGATAATTTTTTATTTTTACCCTCTGAATATTTTTTTTTTTGCCCTCTACTAAAAATTTTATTTTATGAATACAATTTTTTTTTTTCTGATGTATGTATATGTAAATTTATTTTTTATTTTTTTTTTTTTTTATGTATAGTATAAATAAAATAAAAAATTCCCTTTTGGTTGCCCCCGAACGGGGGGTTGCCCTAGCCCAGGGGCTTGCTAGGCTTACCCCAGGGCCAGCCCTGAGTGATAGTGCCTGCTGAATTACCAGCTACGAGCTTGATTTGCATGTCAATCCTTCCAAATAGGTACTCATTCTTGGACTGGAAACTGGAGCCAGAAGCCTCATCAAGGGAAAGAGTAAGAAGTTGGCCTCCATCAAGTATCTTAGCACGGTTATCTCCCCAAGTGATGTCAAAGTCTTGATAGAAATTCCCAGCTGAGAGAGTCACTAAAGAAGTAAAAATGAATCAAAGAAACCAGCAATGAAATTTGGAGAGAAGAAGAGGTAGTAGACATTGTTGTTAAGAGGTCTAGAAAGGAAGGGATTAGTTTGAATGTAAGAGAGATGAGGTTGTGATGGAAGAAGTTTGATTTTGAAGCCTATATATAGGTGCTATTAAATTGGAGGTGTAAAGCTAGTAGTGCTGGCAAGGCCAGGTTGTTATTAAACGAAGTGGGGTTTGGCAAAAGTCATAATTCAAAACTGGAGACAGGTCTATATCTCATCTCAATATGCAAACCTGTCTCCAGTTTTAAATTACGACTTTTGCCGCACCCCACTTAGTTTAATAACAACCTGGCTTTGCCAGCACTACTCAACAGCTTACATCTCCAATAGCACCTATAAATAGGATTCAAAATCAAAATTCTACCGTCACAACCTCATCTCTTTCCCAACCAAACTAATCTCCTCCTATCTAGACCTCTTAAAGTAACAAAAATGTCTAGTACTACCTCTTCTTCTCTCCAAGTTTCATTTCTGCTTTCATTGTTCATTTTAACTTCTCTAATGACTCTCTCAGCTGCCAATTTCTATCAAGACTTTGACATCACCTGGGGAGATAACCGTGCCAAGATACTTGATGGAGGCCAACTTCTTACTCTTTCCCTTGATGAGGCTTCCGGCTCCGGTTTCCAGTCCAAGAATGAGTACCTATTTGGAAGAATTGACATGCAAATCAAGCTTGTAGCTGGTAATTCAGCAGGCACGGTCACTGCATATTACGTAAGTCTCGCTTCCTCTTCAACATAACTACACCTTTAAATTTATCTGTTGGCCAACCTAAAAAAATTTGGGACTAAGGCTTGGTTGTTATTTTGTATAGCTCATTTATTGAACTTAATTTTCTGCAGTTATCTTCCCAAGGACCTACACATGATGAGATTGACTTCGAATTCTTGGGAAACCTATCTAGGGATCCATATATAGTCCATACCAATGTGTTCTCACAGGGAAAAGGGAATAGAGAGCAACAATTCCATCTCTAGTTTGATCCCACAAAGGCATTCTACACATACTCCATAGTCTGGAACACTCAACGAATCATGTAATAATCAACACTATTTCCATTAAACCTCCCTATAATTTCATTTAAGAATAAGTAAACTAATACATTTGCCAACTTCTTGCTTTTCAAGTTTTTAGTGGATAACATTCCTATTAGAGTGTTTAACAACTTGGTAGGGGTGGCCCTGGACAAGGGCGAGGTGAGCGACCACCCTAGGCCTCATCTCAAAATTAGACCTCATCCCAAAATTTTTAAAGCCCTTATCGAAATACCTCAATATATTTATATATACAAAAATTAAAAAGTCTCATATATTTAAAACAAGTCTTTAAATTAAGCTTAATAATAATTTATTTCTCTAACCCAAGTATGTATGAGAACAATTTTTGGTATTAATTTAATGTGAAGAAGCTAACTTCACTAAATTATGATAATTTGAAAAAGTATTATGTTAATTTTGAAGGTTTTTTAAAACATTTTTTTGATCTTGATGATATTGATTTATTTTCAGACTTAAAAGTCTTACAAGAGATTTTATCAAAAGAAAAAAGGATAGTGACTATTATACTTAATTTTATCAAGGAATTGAATTGTTCCAAATTCATCTATTGCATATAGAATATTATTGACTATACTTGTCACAATCACATTGGAAGAAGCTTTTCAAAGTTAAAATTATAAAAATCTTACTTGCGATCAACTATGTCACAAGGAAGATTAAATATATTAGCCATATTATCTATTGAACAAGATTTGTTAGAAAATATTGAATATAAAAGTTTAATTAGTAATTTTGTAGTAGAAACCGTATGTAGAGTAATTTTTCAATGATTTTTTTTTTTTTTTAAAGATAGAATGCCTCATTTTTTTGCACCGCCCTAGACCTCATAATTCTCAGGCCCGGCCCTGCAACTTGAAATCAATTGGTGTTCCATTTCCCAAAAGCCAACCCATGAGGATTTACTCAAGCCTCTAGAATGCCGATGACTGGGCAACAAGAGGTGGGCTAGTTAAGACTGACTGGACAAAAGCTCCATTTATAGCCTCTTACAGAAACTTCAAAGCCAGTATTGTGTCCACGTCCACCAATTCTTTGCAGGCCAGTGAATGGCAGGATCAAGCACTGGATGCAACTGGAAGGAACAGAATCTGATGGGTGCAAAAGAAATACATGGTTTACAACTACTGCACTGACTTTAAAAGGTTCCCTGAAGGTCTCCCATCTAAATGCAAAAGGTCAAGGTTCCTACAGAGAGACTAAACTGGCCTATTTATTCATTTGTTAATTCCTCTGTATCAATATGAATTCTTTATTCTTTATGCACAAATATGTTTTAAGGAAATGAATCAATTTTTTTCTTTCTCATTTGCTGTTCTCTTTTCAATTTTTGACCTGAATAACCGTGATATATACAAAATGTGACCAAAATGGGATAAATAGATACATGCATAGTAATAATAATCCAATTTAATATCTATATCATAGCATGTGAGCATACATGAATATTAATAAGACATTAAAAGGGAAGAGAATAGCATAACATGATTCTATTTATCATTCATAGTCAAAATCATTTCAAGAATGTATGAGCTTGATTATGCATGGACATTTTATTTATGGCAAGATTAAATTAAAAAGATGCATGTCATTTATTAATAAAAAAAAAAAAAGGATTTTGTGCAATTTGGGGTTGATTTTGAGTAATTTTTGGGAGTTTGGGGGTTGGAGTCAGTTTTTTTGAAGTTTGGGGTCAAAGTGTGAATATGTGAGTGTTTTGGTCTCGATGGGTTTTAAGTTTACTTTCTGGGGTTGGATTATAAGCTGAAGGGCTTGAATGGGACATGAGTTAGTTTCACCAGTGAGCTCTACACATTCAGGCTTGCTTCTAAGGAGGTCAAACATGGGTTGGGCCTTCTAAACTGGACCATCTCTTAACAAGACCGGGTCAAATTCGACCCAATCCAATGTTATCTTAAGGTAAATCTTGTGGTCCAGTGAGATGCTGCCACCCCACACATCTCATCCTTCTCTCTCTCTCTCTCTCTCTCTCTCTCTCTCTCTCTCTCTCTCTCTCTCTCTCTCTCTCTCTCTCTCTCTCACAGACAAACCCTTTCTCTCTCTGTCACCAAATCGGGTGTTGGTGACAGAGATTCCCATGGCGGTGCGTGGAAACGACAGTGACGTGTGTTTTTCACATTTTGTTTCTTGTTTTGGGTGGTAGGTCTATAAATTTTTGGTTTTCAAAACTATTGAAAAACTATTCTTGACAGCAATTCCTAGAAACACGGTTTGGGAAACACAAAACTAAAAACACCACACCAAATAGGCGCTAAATATGCCAAAAGAAATTTTTTTTTTTTTTTTTTTATTTAAACCAATGGTAATAACTAATAAGAGACTTTACCAATTGAACTTATCAAGAGAAATTAAAACTAGTTAGCCATATATGGCGTTATTATTCTAGCGTGACCAAGATTCTTGGGGTGGTTAGATATTTTGTTTTTTGAAAGGTTGCGGTGGCAAGATTACATCTAAGATAGTATTGGGAGTGTGTGTAGCGGCAAATGTTGTAAATACCGTTTCGGTGTCCATTCCGATTTGGTCATTAGAATGGAATATTTCAGTACTAGTCAATTCCGACGTTCCGTTTCGGCTTTATCGCTATAAGTCAGTGCAAAATAGAATGAATATTTGAGTAATGGAAAATTCTCAAGGAAATATGTAATTGGCTAATAACTTTTCTTCCATTTTAATTTTTAAGGTTCAGGGTTTAGAGCATCTCTAGCAGTTATATATTTGGCTCTCTATCTCCACATGTGGAGAGCCAAAATGAAAAAATAATGCTCCAACAGCTCTTCATTTTGCTCTTCAAATTGCCAAAATATTACAGTAGCTTTTCACACTTCATCGAATAAAAAAATGGACAAACCAGCCCTTTTTTAAGGTTTTTTTTTTTTTTTTTTTTTCACGATTTCTTTCTCTCTCTTCCCTTTTTTTTCCTTTCTCTGTGCTCCCATTTTCTCTGTTCTCCATTTTCTCTAGCTCGCTTTCCCCTCTCCTCTGTTGAAGATCCGGCCATCCTGTCTCCATTTCCGTCTCCCTCTCAAAAAAACCCATCTCCACAAACCCATTTCTTGGCCATTTCATCAAACCCAACCGGTGGGTCGGTCTAGTCTTGTGTTGACGGCTTGGGTCTCGCGGTGGAGGGAGCGACGGCATGGGTCTTGCAGTGAAAGGGGCGACGGCATGGATCTCACGGTGGAGGAGCTACGGCGTGGCGTGGATCTCGCAGGGGAGGAGTTGACAGCGTGAGTCTCGCGGTGGAGTTAATAGCTTGGGTCTCACAGTAGAGGGGGCGACGGCGTGGATCTCGTGGTGGAGCTTGGTGGAAGGGCTGAAGGTGGTTGTGTTGATTTTGACTTAATAAATAATGAATAAAAAAGATGAGGAAATAATATTTAAATGGGAATAGAGAAAGAATAAAGAGTTTGTTGGAGATGAAATTAGTTAAACTAATAAAGAGTTGTTTTTTTCTCCACATGTGAAGAGAAAAATGAAGAGCCTTGCTGGAGTTACTCTTAAGTGATAACTTTTCTTCAATTTTTATTATTTTTCATTTTTATAAGTACAACACGTGAAGGTAAGGCAGCTGGGTGGCACTTAAACTAAAGAGAAAATAGTAAAAGTAAAAAGAAGGTAGAAGAGTTTAGAAGAGAAAATTAGCAGACTAAAGTAGAAGAAAGCCTGGGCGGACAAAAAGTCAAAAACAGAGAAGAAAGAAGAAGAAGAAGGGGCGATGTGGGCATGGGTTATATTCTGATTTCCTTTTCTCTCCGTACCCTTGTGGTACCTCTTTCCTTTCCCCTCCCTGGGAATGAAAATTACTTTTGCCCCTACCACGGATTTTGCTGCCTATCCCATTACCTATCCCATACCTTTACTGTCTTTAACCCATCTTCGCCAAAATACCTTTACAAAACATTCCCAGCCTTTCTACTATTGGTTTCTTATTGGAGTCTCATCCTTTCTGGTTTACCACCATATATTGTTTTCCTTATGGAAAACTATCCCAATATTGATGGTCTCGTCTTAGATTTAGTCAATCGCACAGAGAGCTATAACTATAATGAGTACAAACTAGAGCTACCTTCACTCCATAACAAATCTGACAAGATGAAGCTCTCCCTAATCGGAAAGATCCTTTCAAATCGAAGCTTTTCTGCGATGGTGGTTAAAGAAATTGTCGATAAAGCTTGGCAACTCAACTTCTTGGTTTCTATGAAGAAAATGGATAGAAATATTTTCTTGTTCTCTTTCGAACATGAAGCAAACCTAAACTTAGGGGTGGGCAAAAAACCGTGAAACCCGACCCGCCCGACCAATCCGGCCGACCCGCTCGCCCGCCCGCCCGCCCGCTCGCACATATTCGGACGGATACGGATACGGATATTTTAAATATCCGGATAACAGACGGATAACGGTTTTTGGAATTTTGGTCGGATGGATACCCGCCCGCCCGACAATATTTAATTAAATAATATATATATATATATATATATGAAATTGATTTTTTGTATTTGTATTTGTATGTGCTTAGGAATTGTTGCATACTTGCATTTATGTTTGGTTTTTTATATATAAGAATGGTATAAAAAGTTAGCAAATAAGGAGGTTTAAATAAATAGTAAAAAAATGGTTAAAAAAACTAAATTAGTAGGCCCAATTATATATAGTTGTTGATTTGGTTTTAAAATGGCCCAAAAAAGTCCAAAACAATGATATGGACTGAATTTTTAAAGTCCACTTGCAAGCCAAAAAAAGTCCAAAAAAATCCCACTTGCAAGCCCATTAAACCCGACCACCCGCCCGCCAAACCCACTCAACCGACCCGCCCGCCCGAACCTATCAACGGACGGTTAGCGGACGGATTATCCGTGAATTTATTTTCTACGGACGGACAACGGATTTCCCCAAAACCCGACCCGCCCGACCCGAACCCACCCCTACGGCTAAACTCTGTGGCCGTGGACACTTCATGGTGCTCATCTTGTCCTTAAAACTTGGAGCCCGGAGCTCACATGGAAAGAGGTAAATTTCTCAACTTCTACTTTTGGGGTACAAGTTCATGGTCTTCCTTTTCTGTGGCAAAATAAACCTTGCCTCTTACGGATTGGTAACAAGATTGGTAAAGTGTTAGAAGTTGATTTTATTGGAGAGTTCCAGCCTAGATGGTCTAAATATGTTCGTATTAGAGTGGAAATGGAGGTTTCTAAGCCTTATGGTCAGGTTTTTTCCTTCCAAGGAAAGATCTCAGTGATGTGTGGATTGGATTCAAATTTGAAAGGTTGCCGGCTCTGTGTTATAAGTGTGGAATTCTTGATCATGAAAGTTCAGGCTGTAACCGAGTGGCCTCGTTTTTTACCAATCTGTTTGGCCATTTGTTCCTAGCGTATGGTCATTGGCTTCGTACGGATAACACTGAGCATCCACCGGGAATTTATTACACCCCTCATTCCTCATAAGCACCTCCTAGTTGTGAGACCTTATGGCTTTACCGGCGGTGCTACTGCAACCGGATACCTCTAGTGACTCATCCAAGCCTGAATTCGTGCTGCCTCTGGCCATGGCCACTCCCCATGATCATTTAAGACAAACTGCTGCCACGGTAATGGAGCTTATCCAGGATAATCCCACATCTCTGACTTCACTGGTGCTTGATCTTGGTTTGCATGGTCAATGGCTTGTTTTGTCCTGGGGTCGCGGCAGTAGGCCTCCTTGCTAATTCAGGCGCATCTTCTTATTTAGGCATGTGCCAAGATAATCGCTTTCATGTGGGCCCTTCTACCCTGAGCATGTGCTTGGAACCATCTATCCTAATTGTGGATTTGCCTGAGATCCAAGTCCATCCCTCTAACCCAAACAGTTCCCCTCCAAGCCCATTAGCGGAAAATTCTAATTCCTTTCTTTTGGGCCTAGTTCAACCCTTGATACTCATCCGGTAATTACCTTTTGCCCTGAAAGCAACTCTCTGGTTGAGCCCATAACCATTCAAAACCCACATATTGCTCCTGAAACTTCCTTAGTCACCAATGAACCTTTATCCCTCAAGTCACCTACCCTTAAGCCTCAAGTCTCACTCAAACGCAAATCGCCTCTTTTTAGTGACCTTGATACAGTGACCAGTATTCAAGATTCGGAGCTCTGTAAAAATTTGTGAAATAAACGAATCAAGAAGAGTCATGAGATTCCTCACAGGTATGTCGTTCCGCATATTTCATTCCAGCATGATGATCTTACTGTTGTATCTCCAATTAGTCTCTTGTGTGATGATGAGAGCAAGTTTGAGGAGGTGGGAATCAAGAAGCCCCCTCCTCCAGAGTAATGAGAACCTTGGGTTGGAACTGTCGAGGCATCTACAATGCCTCGACAGTCAGCGCCCTCAAGGCGCAAATAAGGGGTTGCAACCCCATGATCGTTTTTCTAAGTGAAACAAAAGCGAATGAGAAGCGTATGAAGAAAGTTGCTGATTTGATTGGTTTTCCGAATTTTATTGCCATCAGTCCCAAAGGGAGGGCTGGGGGTATTTGTCTACTTTAGGCGAATGAAGTTGATGTGGAAGTTTTGGAATTCAATTCCAATACAGTTGCAGTTACTGTTACAAAATGTAACCTAGTGTGGTCTCTAATTGGTTTCTATGGACCTCCAACCTATGCTAAGAGGATGAAGGCGTGGGTGAGCCTTCACGCTCTATTGGAGACGATTGATGGACCGTGGCTTTGTTTTGGGGATTTTAATGTGGTGATTGATGACTTGGAAAAAGAAGGAGGCAAATGTGGCGGGTCTTCCATGCCAAGCTTCTTAAAAAATCTGATGTTTGATATTGGTGCTGTGGATTTGGGTTTCGCTGGCAACAAATTTACTTGGAGTAACAAACGGTGGGGGAAAGACTGCATTCGGGAGAGGCTTGACAAAGGTATTGCGAATATCAACTGGACGTTATGCTTTCCTAGAGCAACTGTGTACCATCTAGGAGCACTTAACTCAGATCATTGTCCTCTCCTTATTGATACGAATCCGAATGACTCTTTCTCTCCTAGGCCTTTTCATTTTGAGGCCATTTGGGCTAAGGATCCGAGATGCTATAACGTCATTGATGAAGCATGGAAAAATGAGTTTTATGGGTCTGATAGCTTCATCATGTGTCGTAAACAATTCTCCATCACTGCTGCACTCAAGAAATGGAACAAAGAAACCTTCGGGCTCTGTCAAACCAGAATTAAAGAACTCTCTACGAAGCTAGAGCAAGTTCAAGCAGGCAGTGTTAGTGAAAAGAATTCGTTAATGGAAGCCAGCATCCAAAAGGAGCTTAACAGTTGGCTCTTGAATAATGAGTCTCTTTGGAAACAAAAATCGAGACAAGTGTGGCTAAAAGAAGGAGACAAGAATTATAAATTTTTCCATCTCTCTACTATAATTCGGAGAAGAAGGAATGCTATTGATGCCATTAAAGGGGATGATGGGGTGTGGATAACCAACAAAGCCGAGATTAGAAATCATATTGTGTCTAGGTTCCAATCTCTCTATACTTCTGAACCTGTATCATTTCCTCCTAATCTTGATGACCTAATCTTGCCGTGTATTACTCAACCTGAGAATGCTACTTTGTGCCTTATTCCTTCTCCCCTCAAGATTAAGGAGTCTCTCTTTGGGATGTAGAATCTGAAGTTTCCTGGTCCTGATAGACTCCCTGCTTTATTCTACAAACAATATTGGCCAATCGTGGGGAACAATGTCATCAAGGCGGTCCAGAATTTCTTTATTTCGAGGCAGATGTTATCTGAGGTAAATTAGTCTCTTATTGTCCTTATCCCTAAAAATCAATCCCCCACCAATGTGAACCATTTTCGGCCAATAAGTTTGTGTAACACTGTTTACAAAATTATTTAAAAAATTTTGGTTTCTAGACTAAGGCCTTTGCTCTCTGATTTGATCTCCCCTTGCCAATTTGCTTTTGTTCCGGATAGATGGATTGCATAAAATCAATCGGTGGTTCATGAGCTACTCCATAGCTTTAAAAAAAGAAAAGTTAAAGGAGGTTTTATTGCTTTGAAGGTGGATCTTCAAAAGGCCTACGACCGTGTAAATTGGGATTTTCTCAAGACTATGTAGTTCAAATTTGGTTTTAATGGAGTTTTTGTGAACTGGATAATTCAATGTGTTAGTTTAGTTTCTTTCTCTATTCTGGTAAATGGTGGCAAGTCGAAGTTATTCCACCCTTCTAGAGGACTTAGGCAAGGGGATCCCCTATCCCCTTATCCCCTTACCTATTCTATTCTTTGCCAGGAAGTCCTCTCCAAGATGATTGAAAAACAGCGTTTGGATGGAAATATCAGTGGGGTAAGTATATGAATCGTAATGGTCCAGCTTTTACCCACGTTATATATGCTGATGACATAATGTTATTTGCCAAAGCAAACTGCGGGGAGGTCACGGCATTGGGACCAATGCCTTGAATGTTACTGCCCAATGGTCTGGGCAGTTGGTAAATCGGGGATAAGTCTAGTCTTATCTTCTCTAAACAAGTCCTTCGTGATAGGAAAAGGGCTATCAAACATTCTCTCCTCATGAAATCGGTCCCACACAGAATGCTATATCTATCTTGGTGCCCCACTTTTTACTTCACACGGAACAGGTCTAAAGGACTTTCAATTCCTCCTCCAAGATATGATGGAATCAAAGCTCAAAGGTTGGAGATGTAAAAACACTCTCATCGGTTGGTAGGAATACACTCATCAAGTCAGTAGCCCAGACTTTGCCTTATTATACACGTTTTCTTCATTTGATGTGCCATCTAAGGTGTGTGACAAGCAGCTTGATGCTACTACGAGACAGACGTTTTTGTGTGGAATCCCAAGAAAGTTTCGGGTATAATTATCTAGCTTGGAAATCTTGGGAACATCTTTGCCTCCCAAAAGCTTGGGGTGTGGCCATGGTTTTAGGAAAGCTCAAAAGTCTAGTGAGGCTTTCCCTTACTAAATTAACTTGGATGGTGATTTCAAATAGGAAAAGTCTTTGTATGAAAAGATGCTCTGTATCGAAGTCGAAGTAAATATAAAGTTCGAAGTGATTGGCTTGGGGAGCGATCCTGTTAAGTTCGCTTCCCAAACCTGGAGGGCTATTGAAAGGCTCAAAAGTCTTGTTGCTTCAGGTGCTTGTTTCTTGGTTGGCGACGGAGCAACTATCGACATTTGGAAAGATCCTTGGGTGCCATGGCTCCCATGTTTCCTACCAAAGCCTAGGATTGAGTCTGATAAAGAAAGCCTTGTGGTTGCATGCTTGATTAACCAAACTTCTCGGTCATGGAATTTACCTAAATTAATGGAGCTTTTTAATGATGATTCGGTTGAGGCCATTAAGAAGATCAGGATCCTAGTTATACCTCATCCCAACAAGCTTGTGTGGATTCCTGATCCTAAAGGAAATTTCCCGGTTCACTCAGTGTACAAAGTGCATACAAGTGCACAATCCTCTACCAACCAGGAGATCCAACGGAACAAAGTCTAGAAACTCAAACTCCATGATAGGCTCAAGATGCTGCTTTGGCGTATTGGCACTGATATTCTTCCCACAAATCTGAACTTCTTTCGTAGGGTGGGCTATGGTGACCCTTTATGTCATTTGTGTCATGTTGAAAAAGAATCTTTGATCCATTTGTTCTTCCTTTGCCCAGTGGCTCGGGCCATCTGGTTAGGGTAGCATTCAGGTATCCTTTCGGCAAATCTTCAGATCCAGCAAATCTGCAGATCCAGAGCTGCAAGGACATCATCAATTTGGTGGTTGGAAATTCTGTTTTTGTGAATCAGGTGGGCAATAGAAGCTCCATCCTTTTGGGTCTTACTCTGGAGTGCATATGGGCTACTAGGAACCAAGTGGTCCACAAAGAGTCTAAGCTCAGTATCCTAACTATCATTAAAAACTTGGAGCATAGAATTGAGGAACATTGCAATTTGCTAGAGGTTGAGAGGCAGGATAAGAGTACTCTAAATCATGGCTGGAAGAATCCCTCTACTGGTACTATCAAGCTGAACACTGATGCTGCAATACACACTAGCTTTTCTACTGTGGCGGTGGTAGCTCGGGATGCTCATGGTTCCTTATGCTCGGCATGGACACACACTGTTAATGAGGATGACCCTATTGTTGCAGAAGCTTCAGCCATCTTATGGGCTCTCCAGATTGCCAAAATGGAGAACTTCACCAGCATTATTGTTGAGAGCGACTCCAAACTTTGCATTGATGCCATTACTCTTCATCCTGAGGACCCTTATTGGGTGATTGCTGCATTTGTTTTTGATATCATTTCTCTTTCTTCTGATTTTAGTTCTTGTTCATTTTCATGGGTTAAAAGAGAAGCTAATATGGCAACACATGAGCTGGCCAAATTTGCAACTCTCTTTGATTCAGATTTTTTCTGTAATGCGGCGTCCCTCCCTCCCTCTGTTTTTGAGGCATGGCAGAGGGATGCTGTAAGTGGGATTTTTGTAATCAGTAAAGGAAAGGCTGGTCAATACTGATGAGACTTACTCCACAAGCCGAATCCGAACTATCCCGAACAGGAAATGAAGATATCCGAACAGTTGTGAAGATGTCCGAACAACTTGCAGTGCTTCAATCCTGTGTAATAACAATGACAGAGACCCTCAGAAAGACTTGGTCAACCCAGTGGGGGCTGACCTAATAATCTCCGATGATTTTGTTAGTAATCCCATAATCAAGATAACTTTTAACGATAAGAAATTATAGCTCTGTGTATTTCTCTCTCAATTTTGCATTATAAGTCGAGGAACCCCTTTTACACTGTCTTTCTTCTCTATTTATACCTTTCTTACTTTTAAAGATATTTTCCTTTCTTTCTCTTATCCTCCTCTTCCTTCTTTCTCTGAGCACCATTAATGCTTCTTAATTACAGCTCATTTGCCTCGTTTATCCCCCATTTAACTTGTAATGATCCTGACATTAATATGATATTTCGTTTACATTTAATACTCCTGACATTGGCTTGATATTCTATTAACATTAATCACGATATTATGGGATACTTCCACGTGTCTTATCATTCATTCGGATTTTCCACGATAGGTAAAGACGGAACCGAACACCCTGTACAGAAATAAGTATGTTCAGTCATAAACCGAACAGATGACGTCAGTTCTTCTAATTATACTTTCCGAATAAAATTCTACCCCTCCAATTACCCCCTGATTTCGGCTTCCTCGAGCAACTTCTAAGGAAGTCAGAATCAATCGTATGAGTTTCCCAAGGTCTGATATGATGAGCCGCCATTTTATTTCGCACGTTTCCGAGAAAAACCCAAACGGTGGAACGGCTTGGAGGGAAATTATTTCCCTCTTTTTTAAATTGGCTACAAATATCTACACCCTCCCTTTAAACTATTTACTTTTTCATCCATTTCTTCTCCGTCCAAGCAAATATTTTCTCTCTCCTCTCAAAGCTCGCCGCTGCGATTCTTTGAACCGTCCCCTCCCTGTAAGTTTTTCTCTGTTTTTGTTAATTTTCTCCAACCTTCTTCAATTCTTTTTTTATTAGAACTCGACTCGTGATCATGACGAGCAAACTGGCTCAGTTAGTGAATACGGAGGATAGTATGGCCCGATTTAGGTTACTCTACCAAATTCCCCCATCCGTTTCTCTCTCTTACTGTAATTCGGACGATTTCCCCGTCATAAATAGGGGCGAAATCTTACTCCCGGTCATGGCCATAGTTGAAGGTGGTGTTAGGTTCCCATTCCATTCGCTCCTAATTGACTTCCTACAGACCGTAAATGCCACCCCCTCTCAAATGTCCATTAACGTATTTAGAATCATAATGGGTGTTATAGCCATTAACCGTCTCTTAGATGTGAACCTAACATCGAGAGAAATCTTAGCCGTTTACCAGTACAAATGCCCTGGAGAAAAATCTAGCACCTTGTGTCATCTAACGGCTAGAAAGGTGAACGAGAAACTGGTGAATGGCCTTCCCAGTTCCAACAAGGGGTATGAGAAAGATTACCTGAGGGTAAGGGGGGAGTGGTTTTCGGGCAGCTCCATTTGCCGGAGCTCATACGGATACCCAGGTTAGGATTTTTGATAAACATCTTTAAATAAACCCGACCGAACAAGATTTAAATACATCCGAACACTATGAATGAACTTATCTGTATTTTGACTCTTTTTATCACTGCTTAACCAATGATGTTTTACAGATTTGAAGAGAATTGAAGTGGAAAGAAAATAAGGGGATGCCGAACTGGTGAGAAGAGTACTGTCAACAAGCATCTGTGTTGACGAAAGAGGAGAGCCCCGATCAGCCCCATTGCTCTTGGGGTACGAACCCCAAGTCAAATCGTTTTTAGAAGGCCCCACAGTCCCAAGATCCGCAGCCTTCGAAATACTACCCCGAGCACCGTACGCCGCCCAGCCAGTAGTGGTCGAGCAGCCTCAAGACTATCCCGATCACATTCCCTCAGGCCAAGTATATGCAATGGCACCGCCGATCAATCCGTTCAAGCTGATGGGTAAAACAGCTGACGCGAGCTCCTCCACGAAGGCGAAGGGCAGAGGAAAGGGCAAGGGCAAGGAAGTCGGAGTGAAAAGGAAGCTGAAGAAGCCTTCCGAAGAAGCTCCTCTACCTGAGGCCACGGTTCAGCCTATTCCCGAACCAGAACCCGTCCCGGCACCCTCAAAAGTTCACGTCCTTGAAGCCTCTGACCAAGGGGAAGAAGAGCTACGACCCCGGAAGAAAAGAGGGAGGACCGAGCCTTCCTCAATACCAGCTGAAGGACCCTCATCCCATTCCGAAGCGTGGGACCCTGCATTGCTGTTCGGAAAAAATCCTATTTCTGTTCGGGATTCCATTCTAGACAATTCCAACACTGACGTCTCAGCACAAGTTGCTCGTGGCCTAGCCTTTGCAGCTTGCTTGCCTGAAGACATGAAGCAGTGGGCAGGTACTCAGCCTGGTCCAGCCTTCCGTCAAATCACCCGGGGTTTAATGATGGTAATAGCCCTCTTTCCGTATTTCAACATTTTATTTACTCTTAATAGGTTTTCCTTTTCCAATTTTCTAAGTCTTTCTTTCCTTTTTTTTACATGTGTTGTCATTCAGGCCACTCAGGGTGTTATGTCTATGGAAGCAAGGGTCTATAGACTAACAGAAAAACTCCAAAACAATGCAGCCGACCATGAGAAGAGTATGTCGGAGGTGATCAAGGCCGTCACTGATAATTATACAAAATTGGAGGATGAGCACTTCAGAACTGTGAATCTTCTGAAAGAGACCGAAGAACGAGTTCGGACTGAAGAAACCAAACGAGCAAAGGCCGAAGCTGAAGTTGCTGAAATAAAAGAGAAAATGAAAGAGCTGCAATCCGAATGCGTTCTTTGGCTCGGCAATGCTCATAAAGTGGGAATGGAGGAGGGATTAAAGAAAGGAAAAGAACTGGGGAGAGAAGAAGCAATGGACGAGGTCACAACTCAGTTCAAGTTGGTTTACAATAGCGGGTTCAGACATGGGTGGAAATCGGCTCTGAACAAAACCGAACAACCTGAAACGTCTAACCTATTCCTCCATACCAACACTCCTCTTCCATACCCAGATGCAGGGCTCAAAAATTCTGATGATGAGGGTGATGAAGAAGACGAAGAAGAAGGAGAAAAAGGAGAAGAAGGGGAAGAAAGACAAGAAGAAGAAGAAAGAAAAGAAGAAGAAGGAAGAAAAGAAGAAAAGAAGAAGGAACGCAGGAAAAAGACCAACGTCAAGGGAATGATCAAACCGAACAAACCATAGGATTGGTAGACGTGGTCGGTCTGACCGAACAAACGTTTGAGATTCCCGACCAGACCAGCCAAGCAGAAGACGTACCCGAACAGCCCTCAAGCTCATAAAAATTTTCTTTTTTCTCTCATGTCATTTTGGATAGCGAGGCTCAGTTTTCATAACTTTGATTTTTGTTTCTCCTTCTTTTGCTTGTAACTGGATTTTTAATATTTGACATATTAGGGTTAAGTTTCCCTTTCTAATTTTTGTTCCAGCATTAATAATTTTTTAATCACGACTCGCACTCTTCCTTTACTCCTCGCTATCACTGGTTTCATATTATTTAAAAATAACCCGTTCACAAATAACAATATAAAAACTTGGGATTATTAAAAACGGCAAAATGCTTATTACCGCATTCATATTATACTTTCCAGTTTTACCGCTGTCGAATAACTTTGGAATCAATACCGAATTTAAATGGGATATAATTATCATTTTACAAAATAAAGGGACCTTACCTTAGCCTGATTTTGGGAAGTCAATTCCTTCCCTAATTGGAATACTCCACATTTTCTGGATCGGGTGTCCCTAGCATCTTCCACACAGCTCCAATCACTTTTCAACATACCACTGGATGGTTTACTTATGACATTTCCGAAGAAGTGATAAGTGAATCCAAATAATGATTCTTAACTTATGACACTCCCGGAGAAGTGATAAGTGGATCTAAATAGGGACTTGTTTACTTATGACACTTCCCAAGAAGTGATAAGTGGATCCGAATAATGATTCTTAACTTATGACACTCCCGAAGAAGTGATAAGTGGATCCGAATAGGGACTTGTTTACTTATGACACTCCCTAAGAAGTGATAAGTGGATCCGAATAATGATTCTTAACTTATGACACTCCCGAAGAAGTGATAAGTGGATCCGAGTAGGGACTTGTTTACTTATGACACTCCCTAAGAAATGATAAGTGGATCCGAATAATGATTCTTAACTTATGACACTCCCGAAGAAGTGATAAATGAATCCGAGTAGGGACTTGTTTACTTATGACACTCCCTAAGAAGTGATAAGTGGATCCGAATAATGATTCTTAACTTATGACACTCCCGGAGAAGTGATAAGTGGATCCGAATAGGGACTTGTTTAGAAAAGATATCAATAACATACTTCCTTACTCTGATAAAACTTAACTTAGAAAAAATATTTCTTCAGGTTACATATATTCCAAGGTCTAAGGACCGATTTGCCACTCAAGTCTGTCAGCCTGTACGCTCCTACTCCGGCGAAGGATGTCACTTCATATGGCCCTTCCCAGTTTGGTCCAAGTTTGCCATCGTTCGGATTTCTGGTATTTGCCACTACTTTCCGGAGCACTAAATCTCCAACTTGGAAGCTTCTTGGCCGAATATTCTTGTCATACCCTCTTTTCATCTGGTGCTGATACGAAGCCAATCTTATTGTTGCCATATCCCTTCTTTCTTCCACAAGATTTAAATCTTTTCGAAGACTAGACTCATTTTCTTCAACATCAAACTCCGTTGTACGAGTTGTTGGTAAACCAACTTCAAGTGGAATCACCGCCTCCACACCATATGCTAACGCAAACAGAGTCTCCCCAGTTGATCTTCTCCTTGTAGTCCTGTGAGTCCACATGACACTCGGCAATTCTTTGACCCACTTGCCTTTAGCCTCTTCTAGTCTCTTCTTTATGCCGTCTAGAATCACCTTATTTGAAACCTCAGCTTAACCGTTGGATTAAGGATATCCTGGTGAGGAGAAGAAATTCCTGATGCCAAGTTCCGAACAGAAGCCCTTAAAAAGTTTACCCTCAAACTGCGTACCGTTGTCAGAGATGACCGCCCAGGGTATACCAAACCTCGTAATAATGCTCTTCCACAGAAATCGTTTCGTATCCACTTCACGGATGTGAGAAAGTGGTTCGGCTTCTATCCACTTAGTGAAATAATTTGTTGCCACGATCAGAAACTTCTTATTCCCTGGTGCCCGAGGAAGAGGACCTACAATATCCAAACCCCACTGAGCAAAAGGCCAAGGGCTTGACAATGGATTAAGTTCCCGAGCAGGTTGATGAATCTTCGGAGCAAATCTTTGACATTTATCACACTTCCTGACATACCGAACAGCATCACTCTGCATATAGGGCCACCAATAACCCTGAGACATTGCTCGGTGTGCCAAGGATCTACCCCCAGTGTGGCTTCCACATATTCCTTCATGGATCTCAAAGAGTAGATCATCCACCAAGTTAGGATGTACACACAACAGATATGGTCCTGAAAATGACCGTTTATAAAGATTCCCCTCTTTGGATAGCCAATACCTCGGAGCTTTTCTTTTGATGACATTAGCTGCCCTGGGATCTTCAGGTAAGCAATCATCCCGAAGATAAGCTATTAGAGGATCCATCCAACTTGATTCCGAGCCTGTGCCACAAATTCTGTCCATGGTATCAATCAGAGTACTCGGAGTGCTTAGAAATCCACCGTCACCATTCTGTAGAGATCTGATTCCAGGGCGATCGCTAGCTTGGCCAGAATGTCCGCATGGGAGTTATACTCTCTCCTGATCTGCTCTATCTGTACTGAATCAAATTTTGAGAGTAAAGACTTGGCAATCGAGAGGTAAGACAGCATCCGTTCATCCCAAGCCAAGTATTCCCCCGTGATATGATTAACCACCAACTGAGAGTCGCAGAAAACTTGTAATCGATCCCCGCCCAACCGTATTGCACTTCAGAGACCCATGAGTAAAGCCTCATATTCGGCTTCGTTATTTGATGCCAGGAAGCCCAATCTCACAGCTTGCTCTAATACAAGTCCCTCAGGAGAAATCAAAACAGCACCTGCCCCAGCTCCTTTCATATTTGAAGCCCCATCTACGAATAGTTTCCACCCTAACAAGCCCTCATCTGCGTGGGGGCTTGAAGTAAAGGTTGATTCTGAACTTCCTCCCTTTCCTTGGAATTCGCCTATGAAATCAGCTAAGACCTGCCCCTTTATAGAAGTTCGGGGTTTATATTCAACACCGAGGGATCCCAAATGTACCCCCCATCTGGTGACCCGTCCTGAGAAATCCGAACTATGCATCAATGTCTTTAAGGGGAGATCAGTGAGAACTGTGACAGTACTGGCTTGGAAGTAATGCGGGAGTTTCTTGGCAGCTTGAATCAATGCCAGAGCAGCTTTCTCGAGGGGCAAATACCTGGACTCTGTTTCATCCATAGTTTTGCTCACGAAAAACACTGGCCTTTGGCCTTCATGAGTCTCCCGTACCAGAACAGCACTAACCGCATGCTCTGTAACGGCTAAGTAGAGGAAGAGAGGTTCTCCCAAACGAGGAATTGAAAGGCATGGAGGTGAAGAAAGATAAGTTTTTATTCCCTCAAAAGCAGCCGAACACTCTTGGTCCCACAAAAACTTCCTCGTCTTTCCCAAAAGCTGGAAGAACGAGCGGCACCTATCGGCCGAACGAGAGATGAACCGGCCCAATGCAGCAATCATTCTAGTTAGGCGTTGGACCTGTTTGGCACCTGTAGGAGGTTCAAGATTCAATAAAGCTGATATTTGATCCGGATTGGCTTCGACCTCATTATAGCTGACCATGTGGCCTAAAAACTTGCCTGAGCTAACCCCGAATAGACACTTTGAGGCATTAAGACGTAACTTGTCATTTCTAAGAACTTTGAGAACCTCTCTCAGATCCTCAATATGAGTCATTCTCCTCCTACTCTTTATCAACATGTCATCTATATACACCTCTACAGTCTTCCCGATCATATGACCGAACATACTGGTCACCATTCTCTGGTAAGTCGCTCCTGCATTTTTCAATCCGAAGGGCATGACCCTATAGCAGTAGATTCCTTTGGGAGTGATAAATGCTGTTTTCTCTTGGTCGGAATGAGCCATTGGAATTTGGTGATAACCTTGGAATGCATCTAAGAAACTCATCCTCTCATGTCCCGAAGCCGAATCCACCAGTTGGTCTATTCTCGGAAGAGGGAACGGATCCTTCGGGCAGGCTTTGTTGAGGTCAGTAAAGTCAACACATACCCTCCATTTCCCATTCTTCTTTTTTACTACTACAGTATTAGCGAGCCAGGTAGGATATTGCACTGTCCGAATAGCATTAACCTCCAACAACCGTTCTACTTCCTTTGCCACAATCTCGGCCCGTTCGGGAGCTAATTTCCGACGCTTTTGACTCACTGGCTTGGCCTCAGTCGATATGTTCAATGAATGACAATCAAGATCTGGGCTCACCCCAGGAGCTTCATAGACCGACCAGGCAAAAACTTCTCGGAACTCCATAAGGAGAGCAATCAACTCTTGCTTATCACCCAAGGATAAATTGGTCCCTATTAAGAAATAGAACTCAGGTTCAGAGGGATCAAAATATACCTTCTCAAGATCTTTCTCCGCCGAAATTTCCTCTGTCACGGTTGCAGGTGTCTGTAATTGTCATGAAGCCTCGGTGGGATGTTTGTCCTCCGGATTTTTTTGAGCAATAGCTGCTAGGACGCATTGCTTTGCTGTCACCTGATCACCGTTTACTTCCATAACTCCATCTTCAGTGGGAAACCGCAGTTTCTGATGCAAAGTTAATGGGACAGCTCTCATGCGATGCAACCAATCTCTTCCCACAATTGCATTATATGGCGAGGAGCCATGAATAACTATAAATTCTATTTGTAGACTGATCGACCCAGCCAATACGGGAAGTGTTGTTTTCCCCATGGGGATTGTTGACTCACCCGTGAAACCAAACACAGGCGTTGTAAAGCTTGCAAGGTCTGCCTATTTCAGGCCCAACTTCTCATAGAGGCCCTTGTACATTATTTCTGCGAAGCTACCTTGGTCAACAAGGACCCTTTGAACATCATAATCCCCAAATCTAAGAGTTATAACAAGAGGATTATTATGGGGCATTTGTACGTCCGCCAAGTCTTCATCCGAAAATGAGACGACTTGATGCGCGGAGGAATTTGAAGCTCCCGAACAAGATGTCGACACGAGATGTGCATAGTCCACAATCCCAAAACTCCGCCTGAGATGTGATGCCTTCTGCATATTTGACCGAAAAGATGTTGGCAAAATGGAGGTGCACGAAGGATTGTGAATAACATGAATGACGCCTGCTGGGGCAGGCCCTTGTGTCCCCCAACGATTGGAGGTAGTTCCTCGTGCCCTACTTCTGGTTGGATTGGAATCAACATAGTCAGCAAGATGTCCAGCCGTTACTAACTGCTCTAAATGCGCTTTATATGTGTGACAATTTTCGGTCAGATGCCCCCTGTTCCGGTGGTAGAAGCAATAGAGATTCTGGTTCTGAACTGCCGGGTCCCTTATCAACTTAGATGGCCACACAAAGAAGGGCTTCCCCTTAATCTTGTCCAACAACCGATGAATAGGCTCCTTGAAAACTGTTTGAAAAGCCTTGTAGGATGGTGGAGCATAACTGGTCGGAACCGAAGACGCCTTAGGAGCTTGACTTATTCGGCCTTGAGATCTAGAATTAAGGGGTGGTACAGGAGCTGGTGGAATAGGAGCTTCCGATATCATGGCATTAGTATTACCCCCGTCTTCTTCTACTCTTACGAACCGCTCCACTCGGTCCATCAACTTCTTAAGTGTAGTGGGAGGACGTTTAGTCAGGGACTAACGTAGTCCAGTACTAGGAGGCAAACCCAACTTAAAAGCTTGAAGCGCTGTATCCTCTGCGCAACCGTCAATATCATTGTAAGTCTCCCAAAATCTGGCCGAATAATCCTTGAGCGACTCATTGCTGCCCAGTCTGATCACCATAAGTGTATCCAGGCCTCTAGACCTCCAACTATTCGTTATAAACCTCCCCACGAATACCTCGGCCATTTGACTCCAAGACCCGATTGTTCCTCGCTCAAGTTGATTGAACCACCGGAGTGCCACCTCTCCCAAACTAGACGGGAATATCCTACACATTAATGAGTCTTTATAACGCCACAAGGCCATCCTATGATGATAATGATCTATGTGAGCGACGGGATCCGTTCGACCATTATAAATTTCAAGTCGAGGAGCTGTGAACCTCTCTGGTAGTTTGGCCTGCTCTATTTTATCAGAAAATGGAGATGATGATATAAGATCCAAAGCTTTCCAGACGGCTCCTTGCTCTCCTCGCCTCACCTTCTTCTTTGGTATAAGAGGAGGTAAAGCGGTTCTGTCACGACACTCGCTAATGCCTTTATCTGAACGTTCGTCTTTTCTCCTTGTCTCCCGAACTGTAACGGAAGTTCCTGCCGAACTAATGACTTTCTCTTTTAGTGAAGGACTCTCTACCCAATCTTCAAGGTGCGCACTACGAGACGCCCCAGATTTTCCTTGATCATTCTTATGGAAATTTTTCCTCGGCCTTTTTTTTACTGTGGACATGTCTTGGGCTGCTTTCTTCAAGGCACTAACCTCCTAACGGAGTGCAGCGATCACTCTTTCACTATCATCTGCTCGAGATTCTGCAGAAGGCGACTGAGTTAACGATCTCTGGGCCCGATGGGGTGTTACCTCTGTGGAGCTTTCCCCATGCCGTTCTGTTCGTTGATCGTCCATACGCCGATGAAGAACAGTATGTTGGGAGAAGGGAGTTACTGAGGTAGCAACCCGAGTGTGATCAGAAGGCCTATAAGATGACCTTGTTGAAGTTTTCGGACGTGATGGCCTTGAACCCTGTCCTGCTGGAGATTCTGCAGGCCTAGGTTGTTCAGGGATTGCCAGCTGACGACGTGATGGCCCCGAAGCCTGTCGTGCTGGAGATTCTACAGGCCCGGATGGTCCAGGGACAGAACGTGGCATGATCAATAAGGCGGATTGGGCCCAACAGTATTAAAGAGCCTTCCCACAGATGGCGCCAATTGTAAGTGGGATTTTTGTAATCAGTAAAGGAAAGGCTGGTCAATACTGATGAGACTTACTCCACAAGCCGAATCCGAACTATCCCGAGCAGGAAATGAAGATATCCGAACAGTTGTGAAGATGTCCGAACAACTTGCAGTGCTTCAACCCTGTGTAATAACAATGACAAAGACCCTCAGAAAGACTTGGTCAACCCAGTGGGGGCTGACCTAATAATCTCCGATGATTTTGTTAGTAATCCCATAATCAAGATAACTTTTAACGATAAGAAATTATAGCTCTGTGTATTTCTCTCTCAATTTTGCATTATAAGTCGAGGAACCCCTTTTACACTGTCTTTCTTCTCTATTTATACCTTTCTTACTTTTAAAGATATTTTCCCTTCTTTCTCTTATCCTCCTCTTCCTTCTTTCTCTGAGCACCATTAATGCTTCTCAATTACAGCTCATTTGCCTCGTTTATCCCCCATTTAACTTGTAATGATCCTGACATTAATATGATATTTCGTTTACATTTAATACTCCTGACATTGGCTTGATATTCTATTAACATTAATCACGATATTATGGGATACTTCCACGTGTCTTATCATTCATTCGGATTTTTCACGATAGGTAAAGACGGAACCGAACACCCTGTACAGAAATAAGTATGTTCGGTCATAAACCGAACAGATGACGTCAGTTCTTCTAATTATACTTTCCGAATAAAATTCTACCCCTCCAGATGCTATTTGCTGTGGTTTGTCTTGTTAATGAATTCTTGAGTTTACCAAAAAAAAGACGTGGGCATGGGTTTGTGACTTGTGACTGCTTTTTTTTTTCTTTTTCTTTTTAAATATTCGCTACTGTTTTTCTTTTTCTTTTTCTTTTAAAAAATACAAATTAATTGCTTTGGCCTTACGTGTGTGTATTTATATGAAGACAATCAAAACCCACACAAATTGCACAGTGCAGATCTATTTTGTGTTATCTAGTCTGTCAGTTTGTGTAGGTGGGTCCTACTTGTAATCTTAGGTGGCGATATAGATTTGGATAGGATTTGTTGAGTGGATTGAAGTGTAAGACTTAGGAGCTACAGCCTTTCAACTACCTCACTTCACACTCCCTTTCCTTGTCTTCCCAAACAGACCCAAGGAACTGTCACTGCATGTACAAAGCCAAAGGAAGAGTGTGAGGACTCACAAAAATATGTCCCTTTACCAACTCAAACGCTAACTCTGCAAGGTACTTCTCTTTCTTGAACCCTACAAAACTCTTATATCTTCAAATAACTGTTACTTTCTTTCTCAAATTTGTATTCTCCATTACATTTCTGTTGATCTAGATTTTACTAAAAAATATAGGCATTTGTATTGTGGGTTCAATGCCAAAATTGTTATGGATTAAATATTGATTCATGGGTTGGTGCTTATGTTGATATATAATGTATGAATGGGGCCATTTGGACATAACAACAGCCAACAGGGCCAAAATTTAACCATGCTGTACATATTCATTGATATTTGTCTTTATGTAACCCAGTCCAATTGTATAATTTGTTCACTTAACATTCCTCATGGGTTGGTGCTTATGTTGATATATAAGTGTTCATTATTGTTACTATTCATTCTTTTTTGTTGTGTTTTTTGAATTGTTATTGTCAATGACATATAGCTGAATGGGATTAAATGTATTTCTCCTTGATTTTAGACAATATTGGAATGCATAGATACCAATGGCCACCATGTACTGTAACCTAAACACAGGGTCTGGTTTGAAGAAACTCAATGAATACCTCCTGCATCGGAGTTACTTGACAAGGCAAGTTTCATCTCTTCCTTTCTTTCTTTTTTACTCCCAAACACTCTGTAATTGTTCATTTGAGACATTAATTTGTGTAGTATTGGATTGGATTCAATGGGATGAAAAGACATAATTTTATACCTCTCAGATTCCAAGCTTCAAATGATGATGTTTCTGCCTCAACCAAAAAAATAAAATAAAAGGTGTTATTAAGCGATGACATGCTATTCAAGAACAAAATAGTTGTGTATATATTCTAAAAAGTCCTCAAGCACTAAATTTTAAATTGGAAAAATGGTGTAACACATTAACACCAAGAAAGAAGCCAAAATTTGACTATTTTCATCCTTCATAAATTAGATATAAGTTATATTCGAGTTACACTATAAAGATAACAAATCATAAAATAGATGGCATAGCATTGTTCAAAAGGAAATGAACATAGTCTAAAATGTTCAACATGCCTTAAGCATAAAGCATCAGAAAGAAAAACAAAATATTGTGAATCATGCAAAAAGGAACTTAAATGAAACCAATTTTTTCTAGTACATGAGAAAAAAAAAAGATCAAACTGTATGCATTGACTGAAATGCAAAGTTATATATAACATTTATCTTAAATGTCATTCAAAGATACCAAGAAGTTATTTATCAGTTTTAGAATACCATCTTAGAAAATTGAGCCTTTCTTATACTTCAAAAGCGTTGAAGTTTGAAGATATTTGTAACTTGTAGCACTCATCCGATGTGGCTTATTTTACAATAAAAATAAAAGGTGTAATGCTTAGGATTTAATTGTTTGAAACAAATAACTCTTTAGCAGCAATGCCTGAATCTTACTGATTATTGTTTGATATGTATGCTCCAATTTACTTTTTGGTGAGAGGGAGAGGGGAAAGAGGGCTCATTTCTAATTTTTATGCATTCACTAACAATGCTCATTTCATAGGTATTATCTGGAGTCCAAAAGATCATGTTTCTTCTGTAGCAGTAAAAAACATTTCCATACCACTTACAGAAGACAATTGAAAATAAAAAAAGGACACCAATCTCAACGGGTACTTTTGGAGAGAAAAGCAGACTATTCTGGCACTAATAATGAAGAAGAAGAAAATGATGTTTCTAAGGAAACCTTGATATGGAGGGCAGTTAAATTACCAATATATTTTGTTGCTTTGGTTCCTCTCACTGTGAGTTTTCTGACACTTTAAGTTGGGTTCTAATCATTTTAGAGTATGGTTGTTAGCACCACAGTAATTTTATTTTATCAAGTGAATATGTTGTTTTACACAAGTTACTTTTAAGGGTAAATTGTATTTTCCCACTGTGAACTATAAGGTCATTTGTAATATCCCTTACTGTTAAAATTTCCTTATTTCCATCATATTTAATCTTAAATTTCAAATGCTTATGATGTGATCATGGAAAAGATAATAGAAAAATAAACAAATGATAATTTGATAAGAGCGTGAATTTTTTAAGGATAACTGTATTGGAAAAACAGAAAAACTAACACCATAGCAATTCATGAGAAGGTAGAATGGTATCAATTGAAATTAAAATTATGGAAGTCATTAAAGATGGTTTGGACATGAGCAATGGAGGCTTGACAATAAACCAGTGCGATAGCGGGATTATAGTAACATGAAAGGAACAAAAGGAAAAGGGAGACAAATTATTATGTGGGTAGAAGTTAGAAGGAAAGGAAAATGGTTGTTAAAAAGTAACTAGGGGTGTGACCTTATAAAAGGTTGTAGCGTAAAAGGATCCATGTGGCTGATCCCAATTATTTATGGTTAATTAAGACTTGGATTGAGTTGGGTTGAATGTATTCGCAAGTGTATATGTTTCTGCTAATACCCTGTACTCCTTCTGCTTATGGTGAATCCTAAATTAAGGGTTTTCCTAGCAAAAGGACAGTTATAAAGTTGGTGACCATTTAGGAAGATGTCTATTGAGAGATGGAGATATTGAGGCATTAAATATATTTTGTTTGACACTCTGCAATATACTTGTCTCTTTCTGAGAAATGTGAATGAGTGATAACTTAAGGCCTTTTGAATTTCTAGTGCTGATTTGGTGAAAAATGCCTTTATCCGCCCATTCGTATTTTGTTTGTTGCACACTCCCACACTAAGGCAATGAATTCTAAATGTGTTAAAACCTTTGGAATCAAAATTGCAGTAATGTACTCATCTATCTTGGTGTGTTCTGTGTAATTTAGATGTATTCACTTGGTGTCTTACTCTGCTTAGTGTCCACAAGCAGGTAGGTAGTGCGGCTGCCTAATTTCAAACAGGCATATTCTCAGCTAGGCGTTATTTTGTTCTCTTGGCTTCCTCAGCTCTTATTATCACATGGCTTAATTTAAGGTGAGTCATATTTAATTATTTACTATTTCAGGGAGTGAGTTGAGTATCACTTGAGTCTGAGCAAGCTTAACTGTGGATCTGATACAGAGCAACTGCTCATCTAGTAGGTACTGAAAATGGCATTTCCTTTCTTTTCTTATCTAATAATTATTTTCTTGCTTTTGCATACATTTATAGTGTGAGGACACACACATATGGAGTATATGATGTTTTCTTCCATAGTGGGTCCATAAGTATTCGTCTTCACAAAACCAGCTGTGCTTCAGTCTGCTGTTGGTCTTAGTCTCTTAGAGCTTCCATTTAGGTGGGGTCCAATGGTAGCAGCAGGTATTTGTTATTTTAGAAGGTGGTGTATCCAACATGGTACATTAGTTTACAAAGGCATTCCTTAAACTTTGCTGATATATAGTATTATCCTGCTTCTATCTTCCAGGTGTTTATCTTATGAGGGCAAAAGGAGTTCTCTGATCTCCTATTATTCATTTATTGACCACAACAGCTGTAAAGACCACCATCTAACCACAGAAATTTCCCTTAACAGTATAGTGTCATCCACTTAACCACCTGCTGCAAACCCAAAATAGCTTTATCTATTTTGCACCTTGCAAAGCTCAGCATTCCAGAATTTCCATAATATGGATGACTAAAAAAGAGCTGTTAATTAGGCTCAACTTCTTGGCAAAGGATGTACTTATATCTTAGAAAAAGAAAAACTCTTTTTCCTGTGAGAAGAAACTCTTTCTTGGTGGCAGTGAAAGGTAATTATAGTGTGTTGTGAACTGGCTTTTAAAGGAAATGATAGTAGTTGGATTCAAGGTGACTAGACTCCTAGAATTGGAGATTAAGGAATGATTTGGGTTTAACTTCTCTGATTAATTCTCATTATTGTCTGTCCCTCTTAAATAACCATCGTACAGATGATTTAGAGGGAATTCAAATACAGATAACTTAAACTAACAGATAATTCAAATGTAGACTCTTAGCAACAAATAACAAATTGCTACTATATTAATCTAATCTCCTTAATAATAGATATTTATTAATAACTTCTATCTCTCCTAATCGGTTCAAACTTCAAACTCCTGTTGCTCCTGTTGTCATAACATAAGAATTATGTGCTCCATTGGTAATTATACTATTATTAAGGAGATTAGATTAATATACTGCTCAAAAAAAAAAGTCTGGGTCATAACATAGTGACAAAGAGTACCCCATGATAGTAGTTCCCCTTTTTCCGGTTTTCCTTGCTGCTTCTCAAGACTTCTTGAGTATTTATCTCCCAATAACAACTACTTGCTATATAATATACTCAGTGAGTACCTCGCAAACTATAAACTTCCTCCAAGTCTCAAACATCCTATACATGAGCATTCTTAACAGGGAGGGCCTAAACCTCAGTTTCTAATAATCCATTACAAGCTAAAGGAGATTCTTGTACTATTCTTTAATGATAGGATGACCTACATCTATGTGATGCAGTGAGGAGAACTTAGGTCTAGTGTAGAGGAAGGCTCTAAGAAGAAATTCCAACAACAAACAAGATTAAAACAAAGGAAAAGATAATAGGATTGAAGTTTGAACAATAAAACATCGATCTCTCGGCTCAAAGAGCTAAAGAAATATTCAAATTTAAAACTTCATTGATTAGATAAGAAAAGTCTGTCAACGTCTTAAAAGAGACTATTTATAATATCCTGTAATAATCCTAGAACCCTAGCCCTTCATCTTACTTATAACAATTAAATCATAATGATCCAACTCCAACAAAAGTCAAATGCTAGTCACATGACCTTTTAAAATACTCTAGACATAATAACAAATAAAACATAACATAGAGAAATAGAACACAATGGACTAATGAACCTTTGTTTTTTTTTTTCGTTGGGCTTAAATTTCCCACATCACTATGGTTCTTAATAATCTATACATGCTAATTGAGTCTTTTACAATCTCAAGCCCTAGCTCTCAACAAACAGCCAACTTTGCAGCAAATTGTTATGTCCTGGACAGTTTGACTTCCTGTTTCCTGCAATATGAAGAAAGCACCCATTTGACTTGTACTTCACCTACAGTGGGCTTTAGTCACTAGAGCTCACAAATGCCATAACAGAGCAGCTACACACTGCTCCTCAAGTCTTATAGGCCCTGCCTCCTTCATAGTACTGCAAGTGCTCTCCCAAGCCACCCCCACCCAGCCTACTTTCTATGCATTTCTGCACTATCGCATGGCTGAACTGCACATTCCTAATAACACTTTGTTGTGATGAAACCTAGATCTAGTAAGTTTTCTGAAGAAATTCAATTCCACAACCAATACATAAATCAAAGCACACACTGATATACGTGATTCAACCTTTGGCATATGTCCACAAGCAAAGATGACAAAAAAAAATTTCGTTGTGAATGAATGAAATTATAGTTTTTCTCTTAGACAAATTTCCAAGCCCCAAATGCACCCAAATTCTTGGTCTTTTTTTTTCTAATCTCTTTCCCTCTATGAAAAGAACCCTAATGGATTCTTATATAACTGGTCATTACAAGAGAAAACAAACAGGGTTGAACCCAATAACTGGAGTTGGTCCCTGATAATGCAGGCCCCTTTGCATTGTAGAGTCAATCTATTTGGTTTAAGTCA
>OU015769.1:28722261-28751913 GCA_907173295.1 Fagus sylvatica
CCAGATGCCACCCGAGAAGCCAATAGTTTGAGAGCACAAAAACCCATCAAACGGGAATGATTTTGCCAAGTCCACAGCTCTAGGACCACCAAGCCGAGTCTCTGTAAGAATCAGGATGCCTGGATTATTAATCTGCAACAAATCATGCAATGCTCGACGAAAACACGGGTTTAGAACTCCACGGCAGTTCCAAGTAAGCACATTCAATCCTATTTGGTTCCCTGACATAAAGGATGGGTTAGTTGGTGGGAGCAAGCTCCCTGTCTCCTCCATGGCATTCCAAGCCATCTCTGGCCACATTTCCCATATTACGTTCTTCAGAGCCCTCATGCTGAGTTGATACGCTAGATAACTTGTTCCTCTCATCTCTGAGCTCTTGATGGTCATTGAGAATTCTGGGACACATTTGGCTGTCTGTGCAAAGGCCACTGAAGCTAGATTGCCGACCCAGTTCAGGTTGGTGGGTACTGAGAGAAGCACTGTCCTCTCGGTGAACCATTCGGGTAGCGTTGCTGAGAGAACCTCCTCCAGAAATTGAGACAATCTTAGCTCCGGAGATGGTTGATAAAGCTTCCTCAGTACACTGTTGACCCCGGCTATTCTCGGCAGATCGGAGTGAAAGTTCCAGAACGGGCTGCTCTCTTGAAGCCAAGCTAAGTCTTCGAGGGGAGGGTGATCTAGAGAGGCGCTGGAGATCACGCGAGGAGCTATATTTTGCCACGCTTGTGCCATCTCGATCTGGTACCAACCCCAAATGTGTAGCGGGTCCGCTCGAATCATCTCGATAATCTCCTCGTCCAAGTGCACGACTTTGCCTTTCACTACTATTGTCCAAACAAAAGGGCCTTGAGATAACCGTGGAGTTGGAGGCTCCATTTGGATTGTGAGGAGCTCTATGCAGAGATGTTTGGGGTCGGAGACTTGAAGGAGCTGCTAGGAGTGGAGCTGGGCGGCGCAAGAATGGAAGAGGTGTTAGGTTTAGGTGTTAAGTTACTTTGGGCTGAGATTAGTTGGGATTGAATGGAGCTCGGGCCTGGTATTGGGCTTTGCTGGTTTTGTTTTTTCGGTCCATTAGCATCTGGATCAGTGGATGGGCTTCGTAACGGCTCAATGACTGCCTTTCCTTTTGGGTTTGGATTCGCACTCGATTTCCAGCGAAATTGAGGAGCTTGTTTTGTTTTCTCCGGACTTGATGTACTAGTATTTCCATCTTTGTTTGTTTGTGCAGCACGCCCAGGAGCCAAAGTGACCACGGAATTATCCTCTGCCAGTCCGAGCAAAATTGTCACGTTGTGGTTTATTTTGTCTTTTACGTCTAGAGACTAGCATCCATGGACCGAAAGTTGATTCGGCATCTCTTGCAGGAGAATTCGTTGGTGGCGGAGCATCAGAATGTGCCGGAGCTGTAGGGGCCAACGGAGTGGTTCTACCACGTTCAGGGCACTTATCAAGTTTATGGCCAATTCGTCCACAGTGGAAGCAGAGAAGACCTATGCCTTCATAAATCACAGCTTGTTTAACCTTCCCCACACGGATAGTTTTAATGAGCGGTTTGTCTAGGTCCAGTTGAATACAGAGACGAGCAAAACGTCCTCTGTTACCTGATGCTGTATTAAAATCTACTCGGAGAACAGGCCCTAACGCATGTCCAATAAGAAGCAGAGATTCCTTATCATAATATTCTACTGGCAGTTCAGGTAAACGGACCCATACAGCCACAGTGTTTACCGAAGTTTCAGATGGACGGAAATCCGGCACCCATGGCCTTAAGGAAAGGAAATGCTCGCCAATAAACCATGGTCCTCCTTTCAGGATTCTGTCAAAGTCATCAGCCAAATCCAGTTTCACCAGGAAGAATCCCAATCCCAAATCAACACATGAGAACCCCCCAATAGGCTTCCATAGTGATTTTAATCTGTTTACCAAAAATAGGTACCCCACAGACCGGCCAAAAACTTTGACAATGAATGATGTGCTCCATGGAGCCCGAATACGAAGCTTAGTCTCGCGGGGGATGGATATGACTACTTCACCATCCTCAGGTGGGTCTTCCTCCTCATCCGAGCTAACCAGATCATCTTCCATAGCAGACCCAAAAAAAGCTTGTTCATAAGCCCCAGAGAGTTCTCCCAAGAGAGAATCTCTGTAACTCATCCCAGCTTTGAAACCTTCGGGGAAGTAAGACCCCAGTCCTGCACCATCCTCATTCCCCGTGGTGGGGTGGGAGTCCTTCTTCTTCTTCGTGCTCCTACGGACAGAGTCTTCAAACCTTTTTGACAACTGAAAAAAAAAATGGTTATTACACACTAAAAAAAAAAAGGGTAAAACTCAAATAAAGTACTTTAGGTTCCCCAATTATTATTATTTTTCCGATAACTCAATAGTTGAGGTTTACGTGATTTGAACCTAGAAGTCTCCGTTCAAAACACTAGAAAGTGCCAAGTTGAGACAAGGCTCTTGGCGACCTTAAAAACTATATCTACATTTTACAAGCTCTCTCTCTCTCTCTCTCTCTCTCTCTCTCTCTCTCTCTCTCTCTCTCTCTCTCTCTCTCTCTCTCTCTCTCTCTCTCTCTCTCTCTCTCTCTCTCTCTCTCTCTCTCTCTCTCTCTCTCTCTCTCTCTCTCTCTCTCTCTCTCTCTCTCTCTCTCTCTCTCTAAAAAGAATTTTACTAACAACGCCAGTTACAGTAGCTTTGACAAAAATAAATTTTTTACAAATTAAAATTAATAAAATTCTATTTAAGATTGACTATATCACAAGAAAGATTAAATGGATTAACTATAGTGTCAATTGAAAAAGAGTTGTTGGTAACACTTGAATACAACAACTTAATTAATAGCTTTACATCTCAAAAAGTAATAAAAAATTTAAATGAAAAAAAAAAAAAAAAAACTATATAGAAAGTTAGTAACATTTAATTATTTTTTTAAAAGAAAAATGTTAAAAAAGCCTTAGTTAAATTGTCTCCTTTAGGTCCCAAAGTCTCTTGAGCCAACCCTACATCAATCCTAAAATGGGACATGGTTTCTCTTCCCTTTCCACTCTCTGATTTCTCCTGCGAAAGTTGTGTCAAAATAATAAATCTCACTCAAGAAGAAATTATCTAATCAAATATCACTCAAGCAAAATACACAAAGGAATTCTCAATGAAAAAAGAATATATATATATATATATATATATATATATATATATATATATGAAACCAGAAGACATTGCCAATTATCTGCCATGTGGCATATATGGCAATGTCTTCAGATCAAAACAACACCACGTGCCAAAATTTTATTGATGAAGTAATTGTTACCTATCAATATTCTATAATTATTACGAAATACTTTATGACGTTCTTAAATTACTAAAAAAACGTTAGTCTCATTAATTATTTTTTCCTCAAAACATGGTAGCTTGTTTGCTCATAAATGCCATTAGATTGGCCGGTTTCTATAGGGGAAAAAAAATCATAAGCTATATAAAAGGAAAAAATAAATAACCTTTCATTTATTTTCGGTTTACATTAAAATACATGTACAACCTCCCAAAATGACGCCATATTATTTCTTGCCATATCTGAAACCAAAAAGACTTTAGCTAAAAAAAATGAATTTAATTTCGTTAGATGTAGAAGGGAGGAAAAAAAAAAAAAACCAGCAAAGGTTAATATAAACTACTGTACCCAAAACGACGTCGTATTGAGTAATAAATAAATATAAAAATAAAATGAAAGGGTTTTAGACTTGCTCCGGTTCTCCCACACTCAGCTCTCCACCTTCCCGCCTCCTCTGTCAGCATTGTCTCTCTCTCTCTTCTTAATTATCTCAGGTTCAATCTGTCTCTTTCTCTCCCTCACCTCTTTATCTCTCCATCCTTAAGATTCTTAGCCTTTTCTTTCAATTAGACAATTCTTTGCAAATTATGTTTCTCAACCCTCAACTCTCACAGATTAGCATCAATTTTTTTTTGGGTTTCAATGTAATCTCTATAAATCTTGCTTGATTTATATGTAGGCTTTGAGATTTAATAATTCTTTTATTTGTTTCTTCATTTTTTGTAGAAAAAGACAGTATTGCTTCTGATTTCAATTGTTGCTGCAGAACCGATTGGTCTGGGACAAAGGGCCAAGTTCAAGGACAAACGATAGAAAAACACAGGTATGCTTTCAACCCAGTTTGTCAAAAATTAGATGGGGTTATTTCCCAAACTCCCTAATTTTTTTTTTAAAATAAAATGTATTCTCTCTTTTTCTTTCGAAAAAATAGTCAATTATGAGGTTTTTTTTTTTTTTTTCCTATGAAATTTGTTTCTTTAAACCAAAAGAGAATTTAAATTTGTTATTGCATGACATGTGTTTGGTGAAATTTCCCACTGATATTGCGATGATGATTTGGTTACGGCTTAGGTTGAGAAGGAGAAGTTTGCGTGGGTGGTTTTGTGGGTGATTCAATTAATAAAATTACAAGTCCTTTTGTGGGTATTTTCATTATTTTTTGTCTTTTTATGTATTTTTGGCTGCAGGTTCATGATTTATTTTGAGACGACCATATTTGAAGGGTTAATGCTTTAGTGATACATAATTCAGATTGGGCTTGGTTTAGATGAGGATGATAATGTTGTGTTTAGTTATTTATTTATTTTTTTATAATGCTGTGTTTAGTTAGAAATATTTGAAAGCCAGGAATATGATTGCCATATAAATATATGATTTAAATGATATACTCTTTTTGGTTTAGGGCCTTTGCAGATACTCTTTCCATAGCTACTCAAGTGTTAGAGGTATGTATTTTTTTATTTTTTTTATTTATCTACTTGCTGTTTTGTTTATTTTATGAAGCTGTTATGTCTACGAGGTAATAATTCATAATTGTAATATATTTTAAGTAGTTGATTTCTTAGTGTAAAAATAAGCATAACCAATTATGTAGTTTAAGCAGAGGTTTACAAGGGACAAGGTAGGAGGTTAAGCATGGAATTCATTTTGAACTCTAAATCTGAGATGATCTGTGGTTCCATGAAAATCATATTTCGTGGAGGTTTAGGTGCAAAAGAAAATCTTAATTACATATACAAAAGTGGTTTGATAAAATTCCTAAATGATTATTTTATATTTTTATGCTTATGCTTATTTTAGAAATCATGATACAAAGATTGTGATCCAGAGGAAGAGAGATCGTGAGGAGGGTGATGTTCGTCGTGGTTGAGTAATGCTCCTTCTTTTATTGTTGCTGTTACATTGGTGGGATATCTATGTTTTGGTTTGCAATGCAGAACCTTTGAAATGACAGAACACACACAAATGAATTTTGCCTCTTCACATCCTTCCATCTCCCACTTTAGTTACCCTCTGTATTTAATATTCCAACTCTGTTCTCTTAATTACCATGTACAATTCATTTGTTCCTACAAGTTTTCCTCTACCTCATTTCCCAATTCCTCACTCAAACAGGTACAATTATTCTCCTTTTCTTTCATTTGATATGTACTCCAACAGGTACAAATCTTCTCCTTTATTTCATTTGATTTTTTGTTGGTGGATTTTGGATTCTCTTTGTCAGGTATATTAGCTGTCTTTTGTGTTTTAAGATTTTTTATTTTGTTGTTTGTTTCATTATTAAATACCATATAATCATGTTCACTTTGGCTATTTTGTAAAGAAGATTGTAACAATGATGTCTTAATGGCACTCATCAGCCTGACAATTCTGGCTTGCTGCTAAGATCAAAATGAATATCTGCATGTTTCATTTGTCTCTATATCTCTCTTAAATTCCTTTTTAGTTCTTTACTATTTTATCCTCACTGAACAAAAAGGAACCATTTTATGATGGATTTATTTTTTTTCCTTCCCATTCAAATTCAGAGACTAAGGTTGTGGAAATGCTTACTGAGCCCAAGAAGAAAATTGTAGACCGACACTTTATTCAGTTTGCTATTTTTGTTTGTTTGTGTACATGTGTGTGTGTTTAGTACTAAATATTTTTGCTTTGATCATTTAAGGGAAGAAATCTAAGCACAATTAAGCCTCAACGAAAGCAAAAGTTAATAACAAGGTGAATAAGGATTGTTCCAGGAATACTTATAAAAATAAAATAAAAAAAGAATTTTTTCAGGAACAATTATCGAGATTCCTCAATTGAGTTTATGTTACTTATGGAATTAAGGAATGAAGTTCAATTATTTTCTTTCATAATGGATTTTTCGCCGTTACCTAAGGTGAGATGATAAGCCACCATCAACTCAGATTGCACATGCTGTAACTACACTTGGCATTATGATTGTCTTTTAGGTGATGCAATGAATTAACTAGATTTTTGTTACTAAATTTTTCATCTTAGAGGTTTATGTTACTGATTTTAGCTACAGTCCCTCTTTCCTACAAATTTTTGGACCCTTCTTCCAAGCACGTTATTTTCAGTATCTTGATATTCCTTTCCAAGTAAATGACATTTTGAGGATTACAAGGAATTTTTTAATCAGCTAAAATTATATTATTTTTTGGTTACTCATTAGCAGAAAATTTAATATATTTATGGCTTCAAAAACCCCCAAGTAAAGTTTTTGGATTCTGTTTTAAGTAACAGATTGTAATTTGAAACACAAATAATTTAAATCATAATTGTGCTACTAAACAATTATAATTGTCCTACTAAACAATTATATCTTTGAAGGGCTGCATTTGTGACATTCTGACTATTGTGATGACTTTGTAGTTTCAACCGAGCCAGCTTATGGAAAAGGATTATCAAAAAAGTCGGGTGGAAGTTATACAGTTGTTATAGAGTCTAAGAAATGATAAAAAGGCCGGGGTTAAATATGTGTGGAGGCTTTGTTTCAAGCTAGGTAGCTATATTTGTTTATGCGAAGGACAACATCTACTCTTCTAAGTCTATGAAATTTTATATGTATTATTTTTATGATCTATTGTCTGTATGAAATTTTGTATTTTGTTGCTTTAGGTTTATGTAGGTAATATGGGTTAAAAATGTGACAAATTGTATGTTTATTTATACAATCAACATGTTATAATTATTTGAACAAAAATGGGATACTTTGACATTTGGATTCCTATATGGAACCATAGAAGTTCAATAACACTTTGAAAGTAGTAAGAGATCTGATATGAATCATTTTGTTTTTTGGGCAAGTGATCAAAGGACCAAAGCGACTAGGCTAGAAAGTCACTGATAATTGTCTTTGAAGACTTAATATAATACATTTGAAGAAATATAATTAAAATTATTTCTATTTTTAAGGCAAAGCTAAACATTATCTTATACATTGTTTTTCTCTTATTTTGTTTGTTACTGTCATTATAATTTCTTCCCCAAACAATTAAGTTTCTTTTTAAGGAACACATGTAAAGTGAATAATAAGGAAAAGTGTCCGCGCATTTGTGCGGGTTATAGTCTAGTTTTATTAATGCTCAAAACATTATAAAACTTTGCTTCTCACACCGCAGTACCACACTACTCTATAATTTCACTCTTGCTTCTTTATTTCTTTACACGTCCACTTGATAGTTACAATGATCACACTTCAACTTCTTATTGAATGTTTCTACTACTTCAACAACTTACTTGTTCAAGTCATTCGTGGAACCTAAATACAGAAAACTACGAAGGCAAATTTTCTAAATTGTCTCACCTACTTAGTTGCAATAGTTGAAAAACAAAGAAGGCAAAGTCAACAAAGGAAACTTCACCAACCCAAAAACACATGTAAATTTTCTAAATTGTCCAAATGTAGTCGGTGGTGATCTTACATTCTCTTGAAAGAAGTAGGGAGCCTTGAGGATGCAATCTAAGAGTTTCTTTGACTATCATCTTCTTGCGGTAAAGAAGTTGGTTAATGTCGCTTTCAATGACATTCCCTTCGTTCAAAATGAAATTTCTAACTTCATCTTTTGCTTTTATCATCACTCTTGGGTTCTTACTTCTTAGCAAGCTCTGCCATCGCCTCAGGAACCACTTCATGAAACCTTTCATTGTCCAAATCACTCCCATGGAAACTCTTACTAAAAGCAGTCCTAAAAGTTATACTTGAAATGGGGACAAACAGATTCCCAGAAATATCAATAGGGGTTGCTATAGACGATGAATGAGATATGGCATGCACATGCAAAGTAACTTCTTCTTCCCTAATGATCATATATGACTGGACCCTCTTCACGTTAAAAAGGCTTAAGAATTCATGTTTCCTTATCTCTCTCCAATAACCACCATGTCTCGATAATTGTACCCAAGCCATCTAGAGGTTGCTAAGGGACGTCTACTGCAATAGGTAAGGTCCTGAACTGTTAAGTCTTCTCTTGCAGCGTCAGCAAAGTTCTTCAGATATGATATCTTCCACTTTAACCAATATGGATAAATCCAGAGTAATCGTTAGGAGTGATGTATTTATATTGGGTTTCTAAATCAAATTTCATACTGTTAAAAATATATATATATATATATATATTTAAAAACCTTGCAATAGTGAGTTTTATATTATTTTTTGTTTGAATTCTCACCTAAAGGAGATTCAAAAAATTTTGTGGGGGCTAATACTTATTTTTGGGGGACTAACTCTAATTTTTGGCATATAATATTTTTAAAAAAATACATATAAAAAAAATTAAAAACATTACTCTATAAAAGCAGGACAAAATGTTGGCAAAAATAGTCAATTACTTTAGTAGAAAGTTACCAAATTATTATTAGAAGTTAAACTTGTTTATTAACGTTATAAGTTTTTTGTGTTAACGATTAAGTGAATGCTTGTGAGGAGCTTCGTAGAGAGTTATGAAAGTAAGAGTTTATGAAATGAATGCATGAGGGAGTTATGTAATAAAGATAGTGGATGTTATGAGAATGCTTGGGGGCTATATCAAGCTAAGCATTTGTCAATTGTAAGCAAGAGTGTGGAAGAGAAATACAATACAATAAGTTCTCTCCTCTTCCTTTTCCACCCTGTCTCCCTTTGTGTTGTAAGAGTGTGAGTTTATTCCATTGTGAGTGGTGTGAATGCCTTGTGAGTGTGAGTGTGAGTGTAAGTGTGAGGGCCCACCAAATTTTTTTCAACAAAGTGGTATAAGAGCCAATCGGTTCATGGTGAGAATGGCGATTGCCAACGGGGTGGTGTCTTTTCAATTTCCCCGACTTACCAAACAAAATTTTGATAATTGGAGTATCCGAATGAAGGCGTTACTTGGATTCCAAGATGCATGGGAGACAATGGAGAAAGGTTACGAGGAGTCACAAGATGAAACATCTTTGACTCCAAATCAAAAGGAGGCATTGCAAAAGGTTTGGAAGAAAGATCAACAAGCTCTTATGTTGATCTATCAAGGCTTAGATGAAGCCATGTTCGAGAAAGTTGCAAATGCAACTTCATCCAAGCAAGCATGGGAGATTCTTCAAAACTCTCTAAAGGGAGTTGATAAAGTGAAGAAGGTTCGCCTTCAAACATTGAGAGGTGAGTTTGAAAGCTTGCACATGAAAGAATCTGAATCAGTTTCAGATTATTTTTCAAGGGTGTTGGCTATTGTGAATCAATTTAAAAGATATGGTGAGAACATGGATGATACCCGTGTGGTAGAAAAAATCCTCCGGTCATTAACTTCTAAGTTTGACTATATTGTTGTGGCAATTGAAGAGTCAAAAGACTTGGAGTCAATGACCCCTGATCAGCTCATGGGATCTTTGCAAGCCCATGAAGAAACGCTCAATAAGAAGGAGCAAGAGCCTTTGAAGCAAGTCCTACAATCTAAGCTCACCTTGAATGAGAAAGGGTGGCGTGATAGTAGCCAAAGAGGCCGAGGATGTGGACGTGGTCATAGTCAAAGAAGGGGATCTGGAGGAAGTAATGGTCATAGCTCTCGTAATAACGGAGATAGAGCTCAAAATTCGCAAACCATGAGAGACCGTGGAAGAGGAAGTTTCTCAAGGCCATATAGAAGAAGGTATAACAAAAATAATGTTAAATGTTATAATTGTCAAAGATTTGGGCGTTATGCTTCTGAATGTAGAAGTGCCATGAATAATGTTGAGGAGAAAGCCAACTATGTTGAAGATCTAAATGAAGAAGTGGAGCCAACTGTTCTGTTGGCATATAAAGGAGAAAACAAAGAAGAAGAGAATGTGTGGTATCTTGACACAGGTGCTAGCAATCATATGTGTGGAAATAAAGCAATGTTTTTGGAGCTTAATGAATCGGTGGTCGGTAATGTTACTTTTGGTGACTTATCCAAAGTACCAGTGAAGGGGAAAGGTAAAATTCTTATCCGTTTAAAGAATGGAGATCACCAATTTATTTATGATGTATACTATGTGCCAAGTATGAAAAATAATATTTTGAGTTTGGGACAACTTCTTGAGAAAGACTATGATATTCACTTGAAAGATCGTAGTTGCTTGATAAGAGACCACCAAAACAATTTGATAGCGAAGGTGCCAATGACAAGAAATAGAATGTTTTTGTTAAACATTCACAATGACGTTGCTAAGTGTCTGAAGGCTTGCTATAGAGATTCGTCTTGGCTTTGGCATTTAAGGTTGGGGCATTTAAACTTTGGTGGATTAAAATTGTTGGCGAAAACGAAGATGGTGAGAGGATTGCCTTCCATTGAACATCCTAATCAACTTTGTGAAGGATGTCTCTTTGGTAAGCAATCAAGGAAGAGCTTTCCAAAAGAAGCTAGTACGAGAGCAAATAAGCCACTGCAGCTTGTTCATGCTGATGTGTGTGGACCAATCAAACCATCATCGCTCGGTAAAAACAACTACTTTCTTCTCTTTATTGATGATTTTAGTAGGAAAACATGGATTTATTTTTTGAAACAAAAATCTGAAGTGTTTGGTGCATTTAAGAAATTTAAAGCATTTGTAGAAAAGCAGAGTGGTCAAGGAAATTAAAGCCTTGAGATCTGATAGAGGAGGCGAATTCACATCGAATGAATTTAAAGAATTTTGTGAGACAAATGGGATTCGCCGCCCTCTAACAGTCCCTAGGTCACCACAGCAGAATGGTGTAGCAGAAAGAAAGAATCGGTCAATTCTTAACATGGCCAGAAGCATGTTGAAGAGCAAGAAGATGCCCAAAGAACTTTGGGCTGAAGCTGTTGATTGTGCAGTTTACTTGTCCAACCGTTGTCCCACAAGGAGTGTACAAGGAAAGACCCCACAACAAGCTTGGAGCAGAAAGAAGCCTACAATTTCCCACTTACGTGTGTTTGGGAGCATTGCATATGTGCATGTACCAGATCAAGAAAGGTCCAAGCTAGATGACAAGAGTGAGAAGTATGTATTCATTGGCTATGATCCAAGCTCTAAGGGTTATAAGCTCTATAATCCAAGCACCAAGAAAGTTATTGTGAGTCGAGATGTGGAATTGGATGAAGAAGGCATATGGAATTGGAATACCCAAGAAGAGGAGAAGTATGATTTCTTTCCTTTTCCTGAAGAAGAAGAGCAGGTGAATGAAGTTCCAGAAGTGCCTATTACTCCAACTCCATCACCAGTATCTCCCGTTCATGAAAGTTCATCTTCATCATCATCACTGGAAGGAAGTTCTAGTGAAAGACCGAGGGGATTCAGAAGTCTCCAAGATCTCTATGAATCAACGGAGAATATTGATGATATAACACTTTTTTGTCTATTTGCTGATTGTGAACCTACAGGATTTAAAGAGGCGGTGCAAGACAAGAAATGGAGAAATGCTATGGACGAGGAGATCAAGGCAATAAAGAAGAATGATACATGGGAGCTAACAACTCTTCCACATGGAAAGAAGGCAATTGGCGTAAAATGGGTGTACAAGATGAAGAAGAACGCAAAAGGAGAGGTGGAGAGATACAAAGCAAGATTGGTGGTAAAAGGTTATAGTCAACAACAAGGTATTGACTATGATGAGGTATTTGCCCCAGTTGCTCGTTTGGAAACTATAAGATTGCTAATTGCTTTAGCAGCTCAGAATAAATGGAGTATTTTTCCAATGGATGTTAAATCTGTGTTTTTGAATGGTTATCTTGAAGAAGAAGTTTATGTTGAGTAGCCAATAGGCTATGTTGTCAAAAGGTAGGAAGGAAAAGTTTTGAAGTTGAAGAAAGCTCTATATGGCCTGAAACAGGCACCACGAGCTTGGAACAATAGAATTGACAAATACTTCCAAGAGAAAGGATTCTCCAAATGTCCACATGAACATGCACTTTATTGTAAGGTGCATGAAAATGGAGACATCTTGATTGTTGTTTGTATGTAGATGATTTGATTTTTACAGGAAAAAATCCAAGTATGTTTGAGGACTTCAAGAAAGCAATGGCTCGTGAGTTCGAAATGACAGATATTGGACTTATGGCCTACTATCTTGGAATTGAAGTGAAGAAACGAAGGAAGGGATTTTCATTTCCTAAGAAGGCTATGCTAAGGAGATTCTCAAGAAATATGAGATGTTAGATTGCAAACCGGTAAGCACCCTCGTGGAATGTGGAGTTAAGTTGTCAAGGCACGATGAGGAAGAGAATGTGAATCCAACTTTTTTCAAGAGTTTGGTTGGAAGCCTGAGGTACCTAACATGCACAAGACCGGATATTCTCTATGGCGTTGGACTTGTTATGGAAGCACCGACCATGACTCATTTGAAGACTGCCAAGAGAATTCTTCAGTATGTGAAAGGTACATTTGATTTTGGATTATTGTATTCACCTTCTAAGGAGTTTAAACTTTTTGGCTATAGTGATAGCGATTGGGCTAGAGATATGGATGACAGAAAGAGTACAACTGGTTTTGTATTTTACATGGGTGATACAACATTTACATGGACTTCCAAGAAGCAACCGATTGTGACACTTTCTACTTGTGAAGCTGAGTACGTTGCTGCTACCTTTAGTGTTTGTCATGCAGTTTGGCTTAGAAGCTTATTGAAGGAGTTACATATGTCGCAAGTATAGAAGCTACAGAGATTTTTGTCAACAATAAGTCAGCATTAGCTTTTGTGAAGAATCCAGTCTTTCATGACCGAAGCAAGCACATTGATACAAGGTATCATTTTATTCGAGAATGTATTGCTAGAAAGGAAGTTCAACTTGAGTTCGTGAAGTTGCAGGATTAGGTTGCAGATATATTCACCAAGCCACTCAAGTATGACACATTTTACAAGTTACGAGTCTTACTTGGAGTGATCAGAAAAACAAGTTTAAGGGGGCATGTTAGAAGTTAAACTTGTTTATTAATGTTACTAGTCGCTAACCCGTGCGATGTATTGAATTATTAGCATAAGTTATATACTTAACTAAATGGTGAAAATATATATAGAGGTTGGTCAAACTCCCATTTGAGAATGAACCATGGGCCACACAATGATCCAAAGATCCTTAAACATTTTTAAGAATCTAATATTTTTAATTTCAATTTATGACAAAAGAACTCAATAATAAATGCATAGAATTTGGTTGCTAAAAACCCATACATTTCTTGACAAAAAATAATGTGTCTTTTCTATAAGACAACCCCCAACCATGAGGCTCGACCACCATGTAGCCAACCAAGCATCAAAAGCATACATCGAGGGGAAATGGGAAAAGGATAGCTTCAATCCGCATGGGAGCAATGCCTCGCAGCTTGATTGAAACAAATATATATGTCTTGACAAAAAAGCCATAACATGTCTTTTTTATAAAATGAAACAAAGACACATTACTTTAGTGTATATTGCGCTATTCGTCTCCCTTGAAACAATTGACATGGCATGGACAATGTGAAAGAAAACATAAGTCAATCAATTTAGAACTTGGCAATACACAACCTCAATCATAAGTAGGAAAAAACATTGATCATTATTTGGCTCCAAACTACCAAATAAACTTGAGTCGCAACCTTAAACCTATCTTTCAAGATATTTTTTTATTATGCACCGGGTCCTTATCAAATTTATGGATTGGAAGTGTAAATCTCATTCACATTTTATAAGTAGAAGAGAAATTTGGAACATGACATAATGATATATATATATATATATTGTTTGGAATGAGGAGACATTAAATTATGCTTTTTTGATAAGTAATATAATAAATTATTTAGCTTAATAATGCACACATTGACCCTAAAGGGGTAGGGTGAGAAACGTGTGCCATCAAAGAAGCACACATCTAGTAAGTCTCAACATCCTTATTCAAATAATGTACATTGTATGACATCATTGTTATCAACAAACATCCAACTTGGAAAACCAAAATTGTTGATTGAAACAATCTCAAATTTCACCCTTGATTTTTGTGACAAAACAGGATTATGAAATGAATCCATGAGCTGTACTACTTTTTTCTTTTTAATTAACTTTGGTACCTTGGGAATCTTAGAAGTGCCGAGTATGACACATTAACTTCACCTGCAAAAGAAGAAGAAGAACTCATTAATCATATATGAATTGGAAAATTAAAAGATTACTTAAATATATGCATGCAATCATCATTTGCAACAATAAAGGAAGTGCGGAGTCATATTATATATGTAACAAACCATTAAAGGTTGTGTAGAAATTTCACCATTCTACAATTGTTTAGAACTTTTTTCTCCTACTCTATTTAAAGAAAATAATTTCTTCATATAGTTTGTCACAGATTGAATGTTGACTTGAATGGTGGTTCGACTGCTTGCTTTTGTGGCAAGTTTCTTTCCACATGAAATCCTAATTGTTTGTAGAATGTATGGTGGTTCCACTTATCACCATTTTATAGAAAATACCATATAAAATTTGTACAGTTTTTATCAAGGATGAAGAAAAACAGGCATGATCTTGGAATTAATTATGAGCATGCCATGCAACCTGTAAGTAAAATAGACAATCCGCAAAAAATAGCTTCTTTCTTCAAAACTACCACATATCTTTGAAAAAAAAAATTCAAATGGTGGGTTTCTTCATTTTCAACTTGAATAAACACAATGTAAAATCTCATGTCATGTGAATTCCACTTCTTATGTCTAGTTATAAGATATCTTATAGAGCCAATAAATGGATGAAACAGTATATCATATCATTATACACAGCTTTCCATTTTACAGGTAACTTTGAAACTTATATTCTTCATTTTCATATGCCTGTAATAAATTTGTAATTTAGGTATAACCAATGATTGTGGTTGCAACAAAATAATAAGCAAATTTACAAAAAGAAAAAAAAGGTTGAATGTATAAAGTTATAGCCTTACCTGCTTGTATATGATGCAATTGATGCAACTTAAGACTTCAGATTTCTAAGACATTTTGTCAAACATGTAGGATACACCCTAAAAGCTACAGCTACAACAAACTCAAATGTTTTTCAAAACACCACACAAACCATCACAAATCACCAGAAAAAATGTCGAAATTGAAAAAAAAAAAAAAAAGAAAAAAAAAACAAAAAAAAGGAGAGAAAATACTCACCGCACGGTTGTTGTTGGCATCAAGATTGGGCTTGATGGAGAAAGAGTGGAGAGAGTTACTGCCAGTTATCATAGTAGCTGGCTTGCTTTGTGATGCCAATCGTTCTCCATTTTATTCCTTTTCTGTTTTTATTGCTTTATCATGTTATTGTTGCTCTTTTTGGGGATTCTGTTATGTTGTTATGGACACTTGTACACCTAGTATTGGGTGTATATTTGGTTGGTTATTTTCTGTTTTGTGTTGGCTGTAAAGGGAATATAATCCCTCGGGGTTGGAGGGAGAAGGGGTTGAATATTTTGTGAAAGTTTGTTTCTTGAATAGTAATCACCTTGAGAGATTGAGTTTCTCTCTCAGGGGTTTATCATTTTCTTGTATTGTGAACTTGGTTTGCATCAATTGGTATCAGAGCACAGTTGTGCGTACCTTGTAGTTAGAATCCGTAGTCTTTCTTGAGTCTTAATCACCTGAGAGTTCTTGATTCCACCGGAAAGCTCCAAGAATAGCACCGATGCGTGGGAACAAAAACAAGAACATTATCAGAGATTTAGGACCGAAAGCTCCTGAAGAAATCGAAACCATACTAGAAGAACCACAAACCTCAAAAGATGTTGAGCTTGAAGCCTTGAGGAAGGAGGTGGAAACCCTCACCGAGGCATTGCAAAGTCAACAGTGGCATGATCGAGAGGAGGAGTCCGATTTCGAGAATCCATTCGCTAAACAGGACCATCGATTTCAAGAATGGGGACGCCACCGTGCGCGAACCACCACTGGTGACTCACGGCGTGGGAGAGAACCAACTGATCTATGGTTCACCATCCCAAGAGCTTACAAACACCTAAACCCATATGATTTTCACAGTAAGCACACTGAAGAAGACGTGGTTTTTGAAGACCATCGTGGGTTGACCCATGGGTCAGCACATGCACTGCGCATGGCCCAAGTAAGGACCAACCCAGTCCTTGACCCGTTTCGGATTGGGCCGAATCCAGGCCCAGGCCAAAACACAGAGAATCATTGGAGCTTAGGGCTTGACCGAGCCCCTTTTACTCGAGATCGAGATCGCCAGAACCCGAACCACCCATTTCCCCATGAACCCAGTGGTTATGATTGCAATCCTCATCGACAACAAACCTTCGATTGTGATCTGCACCACCCTCATGGAGTTGATCATGGCTTCGATCGCGAGCCACACCGGGGTCACAGCTTCAACCGCGAACCACCCCCTTTTCAGGAATTCGGCCGTGACACACACCCACCACTTGGGTTTGGCCGAGCACCACAGCAACACCATCAGGGGTTTGACAGACCCCCTCCACCGAACCGCATGGGTCATGGGCACGGGGTTGATTGGCCACCGGCACCACTTCGTGAGCAAACCACCACGGATTCACGGTGGGAAAGTAATTTTCGTCTGGAATTTCCTGAGTTCCATGGAGGTGTCAACCCAGAAGAGTTCGTGGACTGGCTGAGCACAGTGGAAAGAGTCTTTGAGTATTATGAAGTTCCTGAACAAAAGAAGACCAAGCTTGTGGGTGTTAAGCTTCGTGGGAGAGCATCAGCTTGGTGGGAACAGGTTCAAGTCCACCGATTACGTCGAGGCAAACCCAAGGTACAAGAATGGGCCAAGATGAAGAAGAAGCTGTCTGCTCAGTTCCTTCCATACAATTATGCTCAACAATTGTATCAATCACTCCACACCCTTAGGCAAACAGGGCTTGTGGAAGAGTATGGGGATCGATTTTACCAATTGATTGCGAGGATTGATTTAATGGAGACGGAGGAGCAAACGGTAGCTCGTTTCATCAGTGGACTTAAGCTGAACATCCAGGATCAGCTTGTGTTCCATACTTGTTGGACCTTGTCCCAAGCCTACAATCGAGCACTCATGGTGGAGAAGCAATTGGCCAGGAGATCAATGGCACCAAGCTACGGGTCTAGAACCAACAGTCAAGCACCAACAACCTCAACTCAGACCAAACCATGGTCTCAAGACCAAACCAGCAAACCAAGCACTCAAGGCAGCCCCAATGTTTACAAGTCAGCCCCAAGAAACAGCAATGTGAGTGGTTTTAAGTGTTTCAAGTGTGGTGAGATGGGCCACAAAGCAAATGAGTGCAACAAACCCTTGTTGTCTAGGGGTAGAGCTCTTATGCTTGAGGATGTTGTTGAGATAGAGGATGTTGTCGAGTCGGATGATGAAGAGTTGGTTGGGGGTGACAATGAGGAAGAAGAAGGAGTGGTGCTAGTCATGAAGAAGACTTTGTTGACACCAAGGAAGGAGGAAGAAGATGAATGGCTGCGGGATAATATCTTCCATTCCACATGTAGCATATTGGGCAAGGTTTGCCAATTGGTCATTGATGGCGGCTCGTGTGAAAACGTAGTGAGCCAAGAAGCCGTGAATAAGCTTGGGCTCAAAACGGAAGAACACCCTCACCCATACAAGTTGTCGTGGCTTAAGAAGGGAGGAGAGATCAAAGTCACAAGGAGGTGCATGGTTCCCTTTTCCATCCGAAAGAAGTATGAGGATGTTGTAAGCTGTGACGTGGTTCCTATGGACGTGTGTCATCTCCTACTTGGAAGACCATGGCAATATGATCGGGACACTTGCCACAATGGGAGGAACAACACTTATAGCTTGAAGCTCAAAGGAAAGAAGATCACCTTGCTGCCCATGAAGCATCAGGTAATCCCTAAACCTCAAAAGCTTGAAACCTTACTTTCCACAAAAACATTTATATGTGATAGCTTAGAGCTTGGTTGTGCATATATGTTGGTGGCTGATTTGTGTGTAACCCATGGTGAAAATGGGGTGGGAGAAAGTGTGGGTGTAGTTCCTAGAGCTATCAAAGAGCTACTAGAGGAGTTTGCGGATTGTACACCAATTGATTTACCTTTAGGCTTACCACCAATGAGGGACATCCAACATGTAGTCGACTTGATACCCGGGGCTTCGTTACCTAATAGGGCAGCCTATAGAATGGCCCCTAAAGAGAAAGAAGAGCTTCACCGTCAAGTCCAAGAACTTTTGGACAAGGGGTACATTCGGCATAGTATTAGCCCATGTGCTGTCCCGGCACTCTTAACACCCAAGAAGGATGGTTCTTGGAGGATGTGCATTGACTCAAGAGCCATCAACAAGATTACCATCAAGTACCGGTTTCCAATACCTCGATTAGATGATATGTTGGACAACTTAGGCCGGTTCCAAGATCTTTTCTAAGGTGGATCTACGGAGTGGGTACCACCAAATTCGAATGCGACCCGGGGATGAATGGAAAACAGCCTTTAAAACCCACAATGGGCTTTTTGAATGGCTTGTGATGCCATTTGGGCTTACAAATGCCCCTAGCACTTTTATGAGGGTCATGAACCAATTCTTGCAACCATTGATCGGAGTTTGTGTTGTGGTGTATTTCGACGATATACTCATCTATTCTAAGACCTTGGAAGATCATGTTATGCATCTTAGGAGGGTATTTGAATTGTTGCGAGAAAAGAAGTTGTATGCCAATTTGAAGAAGTGCTCATTTTGTGTGAACTCCGTCACTTTCTTGGGTTACATTGTATCGGATGAGGGGATTTCCATGGATGAGGAGAAGAATTAGAGCCATCATGGAGTGGCCCATTCCAAAAACAGTGGGAGGAAGTGCGTAGCTTCCACGGCTTAGCCACGTTCTATAGACGGTTCGTCAAGGGGTTTAGCGCCATTGCTGCCCCATTGACCGATTGCCTAAAGAAAGACAATTTTGAGTGGGGAGAGTCCACCGAACTAGCCTTTAACACTCTCAAAACAGCCCTCACTACAGCCCCTATATTATCCTTACCCGACTTTGAGAAATTGTTTGAGATCGATTGTGATGCAAGTGGGGTTGGGATAGGTGGTGTCCTAAGCCAAGAGGGGAAGCCCATAGCCTATTTTAGTGAGAAGTTGAATGGCCCAAAACTCAATTACAGCACCTATGACTTAGAATTCTATGCCATTGTCCAAACCATCAAGCATTGGGCCTATTACCTTGCCTATAGAGAGTTCCTCCTAAACACCGACCATGAAGCCCTTAAACACTTAAATAGCCAACAAACCCTCAACAAAAGACATGGGAAATGGGTTAGTTACCTCCAACAATTCAACTTCTCCATAAGGCATAAATCGGGTTCACTCAACAAAGTGGCGGATGGGCTAAGTAGAAGGCAAAGCTTGCTAGTGATGATGCGTACTAATGTGAGTGGGTTTGAGGAGTTTAAGGAGAGCTTACAAGGAGGATGGGAAGCAATGGTTGGTGGTTCAAGCACTACAACAAGGTAACCGGGTTGGTTTTCCAAATTATTGGTTGGAAGATGGGTATTTGTTCAAAGAAGGAAGGTTGTGTGTGCCAAATTGTTCACTTAGGCAGCAACTAGTGCTTGAGCATCACATTCAAGGGCATTTTGGTATAGATAAAACCCTTGGGCTATTGCAAAGAAACTATCATTGGCATGGGATGAAGAAAGATGTTGGTAAGCTAGTTAACTCTTGTGGAGTGTGTCAAAGAAGCAAAGGGGGAAGTTCCAATGCCGGATTGTACTTACCTTTGCCCGTGCCTAGCAAGCCTTGGGAGCATGTGAGTATGGACTTTGTTATGGGCTTGCCTCCTACATTGAGGAGATCCGACTCTATCATGGTGGTTGTAGATCGGTTTTCAAAAATGGCACATTTTGTTGCTTGCAAGAAAGGTACATGATGCTTCTAGTATTGCGGGGCTATATTTCAAGGATATCTATAAGTTACATGGATTACCTTCATCTATTGTATCGGATAGAGGATTCTAAGTTCTTGGCTCACTTTTGGAGGACTTTGTGGAAGAAGTTGGGTACAAATTTGAATTATAGCACCTCGTTTCATCCTCAAACCGATGGACAAACGGAAGTTGTTAACCGGAGCTTGGGAAGTCTTATTACGTTGCTTGATCAAAGAGAACCCAAGAGAGTGGGAAGCTATTCTACCCTTAGCCGAGTTTGCTTTTAATGCCTCCATCAATAGGACCACTCAAAGCTCTCCATTTGAGGTGGTTTATGGTCTACAACCAGCTGGGGTGGCTGATTTGATATCTCTTCCATTGCCAACTAAGTCTAATTTGAAGGCATTGGACATGGTACAACACATGCAACAAGTACATAAGCGGTTCAACAAAAGATACAAGAAGCAAACGCCAAGTATAAGGCTCGGGTTGACCAAAGTAGGCGACAACTTCTCTTTGAAGAGGGTGATTTAGTGTGGGTTTATTTGCCCAAGGAAAGACAACCGGGTGGGCCCTTACTCCAAGCTTCAAGACCGCAAGATTGGGCCTTGCAAGATTCTCCAAAAGCTCAATGACAATGCATACAAAGTGGAGTTGCCATCCCATTTACAAACTTCAAATTCCTTCAATGTTCGACACTTTGGTTCCCTATGTGCATGGTGGAATTCCTACAACTTAACTTGGAGGCCAAGTTCTCAAAGAGAGGGAGGATTTGATGCCAATCATTCTCCATTTCAACCTTTTCCTATGTTATTGCTTTGATCATTTATTTGTTGCTTTTATTTGGGAATGCTGTTAGTTTTGTTATGGACACTTGTACATCTAGTATTGGGTGTACTTTGGTTAGTTATTTTCTGTTTTGTTGTAAAGGGAATATAGTCCCTCGGGTTGGAGGGAGAAGGGGTTGATATTTTGTGAAAGTTTGTGAATTGAAATAGTAATCACCTTGAGAGATTGAGTTTCTCTCTCAGGGGTTTATCATTTTCTTGTATTGTGAACTTGGTTTGCATCACTTTGCTAAACAAAAAACAAAAATTTCCTTATGCTTACATATTAACGTGACCAAAGAAAAAACACTTACAAACATAAACCCAATTCTTTTAAAGAAATTGAAGATTTTTTAAAATAAATGACATGCAAAATTTGAGCACCCAAAATCATATAAAGTAGAGCTGTAGAAAGCATCATCATTTAAAATAACCTAGGAAAAAAAAAAGAGAGAAGAAAAAATAAATAACAATCAAGGCCATGATCGTGGAGGAGGACCCAAGTGAGCTCATGTGTGGCGTTGAAGCCAGTCCAATCAAATATAAAACAGCTTGAAGGAAGGCTAGGGGGAGGCCATCTAAAATGAATCATAATAGCCAAAAATGATCAAATTTTTGTAGCTATATTATTTGGCGAACAAAAGCATTTAGAAATAAAAAAAAAAAAAAAAAAAAAAAGCAATACAAAAATACATTCACTCATCTAACACAAAAATTAGATTGGTGACAGAAATTTTGGCTCAAGCATTTCTTCAAACACATTGAGGGGAATTGAGAAACCAAACACATATAATGAAAAATCTTTTTTGGAGAAGATACCTGTGACAGAGATCATTGGAAATTTGGAGATATCGCCAGTGTTGGACAGCTCTTGAATTTGGTCCCATTCATGGCGTTGGGCAGTGAGAAGGAAAGTTGAATGTACTAGTCCTTGAAGATGAGGAAGGTGGAGGAGGTGTGGAAGACGACATCGTTGGAAGCATTGTGTGGGGAGTGGAAATCAAGTTTCATCATCAATATATAAGGATAGGTGTGAAGGGGTTGGAGTGTAGCGACCCAAGGATCACATGGAGTAATCGCGCAAATTTGAAACACCAACATTAATCAAACATAGAAGAAGATAGTTGAAAAGCTTGAAACGGTGGGAATTATGATGGCCAGCAAAAGCATTACAAAGAGGAGAGTAGGAGTAATGCAAATTTAATGGGGAAGTTCAAAAGAAGAAAACGGTAGCCGTTTGTGCTTGATGAGGAGATGAGAAGTCTAGAGAGAGAAGAGGATTTGGATGGAAAACCTCTACAAATAATCATGGAGATTTATTGGCGAGAAAAAAAAAAAAAAAAAATGAAAACGGGTATAAAGTATTGTATAGAGGTAGTGGAGGAGACTGCATTTAATGGGAAGGGGAAAAAAAAGTGAAAAATTAAGAGAGGGAGATGAAGAGAAAGAAAAGAGGGGGGCAGGGGAAAAAAAAGAGGTAGATGAAGAGTTGGTCAAGAGAAAAAAAAGAAGGGAAGGGGAAAAAAAAGGGAGATGAAGAGTCAAATGAGATGGAGGCGTGGGAGATGAAAAGGCAGAGCAGATGAAACATGTGTGAAAGAGAGAGAGAGAGTGAGAGAGGGAACATGTGTGAGAGAGAGAGTGACTGTGGGATGTGGGAGCAGTGAATCTAACGTGACGGTATTTGGAAGATACTCAAATTTTTCTCTTAGCTTCAGCTTTTAGTTTATATTATAGATAAGTTTTTTGTGTTAACGATTAAGTGAATGCTTGTGAGGAGTTTCGTAAAGAGTTATGAAAGTAAGAGTTTATGAAGTGAATGCATGAGGGAGTTATGTAATAAAGATAGTGGATGTTATGAGAATGCTTGGGGGCTATATAAAGCTAAGCATTTGTCAATTGTAAGCAAGAGTGTAGAAGAGAAATACAATACAATAAGTTCTCTTCTCTTCCCTTTCCACCCTCTCTCCCTTTGTGTTGTAAGAGTGTGAGTTTATTCCATTATGAGTGGTGTGAGTGCCTTGTGAGTGTGAGGGCCCACCGAAATTTTTTCAACAATTATATCTTCAATTACTTTATCAAACATATTTATGTCAATCAGCACCAACTACTTTGAAGTTAGGAGGCGCATGGTAAGTTATATAACATTAACTTGATTTACCATATCAATGAAAGAGTTGCATTAAAAGTTGATTTAGAAGCCAATGAGAAATAGGTTAAATGTGATTCTTTGTTGATTTTAACAAAGATGTTGATGGTTCGAATTCTTCTATCCAACTTACAATGTAAAAAAAAAATGTTGATTTAGACACTTTAGTACAACTTCCAAACAAGTGAAGTTAACTTCATAATTAGGATATATTAATTCATAATATTATTAAAAATAGTAAATTATTACATCATATATATTTCAAATAGATTTGAGTAATTAGTAAATTACTATCTTTTACTTAAAAAGAATAGAAAAGAAAGTGAATCATAATTTGGATATATTAATTCAATAAGTTATATAAATAGTAAATTATTACATCATATATATTTCAAATTGATTTAGAGCCTGTTTGGCCCCCCTTTGGCGTGGAGGAAAGCCACGTTATCAAACAAAATCGCAAATTTTGATGTGTTTGGCCCCACGATTTTAAGAAATGGTGGTTTTAAAAAAGCTAAAATGTAGTGTTATGACACCGAAGCTTTCCCCAGCTTTTTAGAGGAAATAGTTTTCCTCCAACCTAGTTTGGAAGAATCTTCCTCCAACCCACGTACTCACTACGTGGCAAGTAAATAGATCATCCACATGTACTTTTAGTCACATGACTTTTTTAATGAGTCATGTGACTTTAAAAAGTTGCGTGACTTTTTCAAATACACATGTGGATGGTCTATTTACTTGTCACGTAATGAGTTGAAGGGAAATTCCTCCAAACCGGATTGGAGGAAAACTATGTCCTTTTGAAACCGGTCTTTTTTAACATTTTCCTATCACACTTTTTTTACCTTCTAAATTTCTAAACTGACCTCAAAACTTTTGTTTATTGACCAAAAGTTGGTATATATAAGCAAAAAGCCCCTCTTTTCTCTCTCCTATAGTCCTATACTGTGCCTTTCACCGTTGGTGTCATGGATTTTCCTCATCGTTTTTTTCCTCAACATTTGCTTTAAAAATCTAAGGTAACCATTAGAAATTGGTTTTGTGGTATTGACTGGATCGATATAGATCATGGTTTGTAGTTGAGCTGATTGCACTCACCGATGGCGGCACATATAAATCAGGGGGTAAAAAAATAGTAATAATAATTTATATAGGTATACAACTAGTTATAAATGGCATCAAAGGCATCGATTTTTTTGCAGCTTAAAGGTCGAGAGGTTGGAGCTCACTGCTAGAAAGATTTAAGCCTATAAGAACTTTCGTTTAGTTTCTAATACCCTGAGAATTTGTGACTTACAGGAGTCAATTTTGTTTAGAAGATAAAGATTGAAGGAGGTAGTCCACACGTGGCCCAAGAATAAACCATGACTCATTGCTAGGCCACTTTTCTTTCAAATGGCCTGTTATCCCAAGTTTGGTGACCCACTCGAAGTCACTTAATCAACTCTTTTCTCTTATCGCATTTCAAATAATTATTATTAGAAGTACTTGACTTATAAACCAATACATATGTGTGTCGCAAGGCCAGCAGTGATTACTTCCATGATAATTTTTGTTATGGGTTCATATGTGGTTAAAACCACACCTTTTGTTATAAGTTATAACTAAACCATGATCTGACAACAAGAATTAGAAGCCATGTTTCAAATATTTTTCTTATGTATTGGTTGGTATTTTTACTTTAACGTATTAATTAATATGAATATTATTGGTTTAGAACAATTTTAATGCATTTTTTATAATTCATTTATGTATTGTTGTGTATGAATTTATTCATTATAATTTTACTAGCATGTATCCTGTGCAATGCACAGAATTTTTATTTATTTAAATTTTAAATAAAAAAAAAACTAAAAATTAAAAATCAAAAAATTGTTTACCACTTCATGACTACCCTTCGCAACTGAAGTTTCTCCTTGTCTACCACTTCTTCACCATGTTTTGCAAACTCACGGTCTACTACTTCTTCACTGTGTTTTGCAAACTCACGGATTATTTCAACAATTTATTTAATCCCTACATTTTCAACATAGTCCATTAAATCCAAAAATTGCTCAATACACTTTGATACTATGGATATATGTAAGCTTGTTTATTACCTTTCATTCAGCAAGGTTTGTTAGGTATAGAGACTTGCTCTACTCTTGTAACTAAAATGCATAATTCAAGAAGCGATAAACATAACCAAGATAAACATACCTTGACTAGGGTTTCGCGACCTTTTAAGAAGTAATAAACATAACTAAACTCATCAATTCACATCATTCAACCTAATTCATCACACCCAAAAACAAACATTAACCAAAATTTTTTTTTTGCAATATTTTGGTTTTAACGTGTATTTATAAATAGTATTTTCATCTTAATCTTAATTTTTTCAATGAATTTATAAATAGAAGAGATTAATCTTTATATTTTTCTCCATCTTAATCTTTTTGTAATCTTTATCTGCATCTTAATTTTTTTTATCTTTATCTTTATCTTATTTTTTTCTTAATCTTTATCTTCATCTTAATTTTTTTAAATAAAATAAAAAATAAAAAGATCTCAGTACATATCAAATTTTAAGAATGCCAAATGGCAGAACTTCAACTGAAAGATGTCAAATTTTAAGTATGCCAAATGGCAAAATCTCCATCTTAATCTTTTCGTAATCTTTATCTGCATCTTAATTTTTTTTTTTATCTTTATCTTCATCTTATTTTTTTCTTAATCTTTATCTTCATCTTAATTTTTTTTTTTTAATCTTTATCTTCATCTTAATTTTTTCTTAATCTTTATTTTCATCTTAATTTTTTAATAAAATAATTTATCTTCATCTTAATTTTTTCTTAATCTTTATCTTCATCTTAATTTTTTTTAAAATAAAATAAAAAATAAAAAGATCTCAGCACATATCAAATTCTAAGCATGCCAAATGGCAGAACCTCAACTGAAGGCTCTGCTTTTCTTATTTTTTCTTAATCTTTATCTTCATCTTTTTTTTTTTTTAAATAAAAAAATAAAAAGATCTCAACACATATCAAATTCTAAGCATGCAAATGGCAGAACCTTAACTGAAGGATGTCAAATTCTAAGCATGCCAAATGACAGAACCTTAGCTGAAAGTCTCTACTTTTATATATATATATATATATATATATAATTGATTGATTATAACACTTTGAAACATAGGGTGAAAGAAAATAATAAGATAACCTTAACAATATGGTTAAGTCATTTTTTGTTTTTTGTAGCAGAAACAACCGTTTTTCATTAGTTTTGTCACTTAACCGTGATTCTATAACATTGATAGCATTTAAAAAATGACACTATAACTTAACAATATAGTCAAGTCATTTTTAGTCATTTGCATCCAAAACGACAGTTTTAGATTAAAATTATCCAAACGCTCAATTGACAAAAACAACCATTTTTCATTAGTTTTGCCAAATGCGTAATTGTGATTTTCAAAATCGTGATTTTAAAACCGTATTTTAAAAAACACATTTTTTCAAGCAGCTAACCCAAACCCACCCTTACATAATTAGTAAATTACTATCTTTTACTTAGAAAGAAAGTGAATGACTATCTTTAAATTTGCAACACTGCCAACACAACCAAATTTGATATTTTTATCGATGGACTTGTTACGTGTTACCACCCACAATTTAGTCTAACTTTTTATCTTTAATCTTACTTTCTCCAAGGCATCTAAATAGAGGTAAAACCACCAATTTGGATATTATTAGCTGTTTAATATGTCCAATAGGATAACTAAATGAGTTGGCATCCAGGTCCTTTTTTCTGTTTTTATGGTTCACTTGCAAATTATAAATAGACACTTATTACCATCTCCTAGCTCATTCATTATAGTATTGATACCACTCCACCATCCTCGAAAGAAAAAGAAATTAATTAGCAATGACTTCCTTTACAGTCTTTGTTATATTTGTACACGTTTCTATTATCTTCTTCAATGCATGCAACGCCACAGCAAGGTCCATAACAACTTCATCAAAGTTTCCTGCCATTCTCATCTTTGGTGATTCAACAGTAGATACTGGTAACAACAACTATTTTCACACACTTCTTAAGGCCAACCATTACCCATATGGCAATGATTTTCCAGGTCATATTCCTACAGGGAGGTTTTCTAATGGAAAACTGGTTCCAGACTTCGTGGCCTCTATGCTGGGGCTAAAACAAAGTATTCCTCCTTTCCGGGATCCAAATCTATCAGATCATGAAATACAAACTGGTGTCAGTTTTGCATCAGCTGGTTCAGGATATGATGATCTAACAACTGTTGTATCCAGAGCAAATCCGGTGTTGAACCAAGTTGAGGATTTCAACAAGTATATTGTGAGGCTTAAGGGAATTGTAGGAGAAGAAGAGGCAATGAAGATAATCAGAGGCGCTTTGGTTCTTATTAGTGCAGGAACAAATGACTTTATTTTTAATTTCTATGACATACCCACAAGGAGGTTGGAATTTAACATTACTGGGTACCACGATTTTCTTCAAAAAAGGCTACAAAACTTTATTAAGGTAAGCATGCATATCTGTCTTCCTCTCTCTCAGTTTTCCACGTTTTATGGACACCGCAAAATATTCTTATGAATGGTCACAATAGTTGAGTTGGTGTGTTTTTATTAGTTCTCATCTTGGATCTACCACTAACATCACTTTATTTTTATCACTAATAACTTGTCACCTCGACAATTATTCTTATTTAGAATGTTTTTATCTACCAAAAAGGCATGACTGGTTTTTTTTTTTTTGTGTCCCAACTTTATAAAATTAGAGACTTTATTTCCAATAAGATGTATCCCTTTGTTTCTAAAACTACCTATTGAATGTTTTTATTTCCAAAAATTTGCAAAAACAAAAAAATTGAGCTAGAATTAAATTATGTGAACATGATTAATTGCCAAAACCTCTCTCAAACTAATATGCCTACATGACAACTTTGATCCTAATGGCCGTAAAGAAAAAACGAGTGACATTATATTGCAGATAAATAGGCTTCCAATGATGGTATCTTAGCAAATGGCTATAGTGGATTATTCCTTTTTACATGCACTAGCATAAAGTTTGGTTGAATGTTGATTAATCTACCAATATAAATACTGATTACATTGTTTTCCATGCACATGTAAACTTGCAGCAACTATATGATCTTGGATGCCGTAAAATAGCTGTAGTTGGGCTTCCTCCAATTGGTTGCTTGCCTATTCAGATGTCCTTGAGGTTTCAGAATCCATTCAATAGAAAATGTATAGAGCATCAAAATTTAGATGCCCAAAGCTATAATCAGAAGCTGGTGAATCAATTATCCAAAATACAGGCAGTTCTTCCAGAGAGTAAGATTTCCTATTCGGATGTGTATGAGCAGGTGAATGACATGATCAATCATCCACAAAAGTATGGTAAGTTGATCCAACCCAGAACTTGTAATTGTAATTGTACCGCTAGAGGTACTAGTGCATGGCCTTCTCATGAGGGCAAGCCTTATATAGTTTTTTCGTTTGAGTAATGCATATGGAAAACTTATAGAGTGTCTTGTGCCTAACAGGTTTTGTACAAACTAAGAGAGGATGCTGTGGCACCGGATTGGTGGAGACAGGACCCTCGTGTAATTCAGTGACTCCAACATGTGGGAAGCCTTCACAATACATATTTTGGGATTGCATCCATCCTAGTGATGCGGTCTATCAGTACCTTTCTCAAAACTTTGTAAAAAATGTCATTCCTAAGTTGTTATAGAAACACAACCTTGTGAATAAGGCTTTAAACGAGCCAAGTTGAGTATTGAAAGTTCAAGGATTGTGCATTTTATTTTATTTTGAACCCAAGTCGAGCTCAAGCTCAGCAAGAAACTAGATTACATATTAATTAGTTGAAAAACTAGTGCGATGCACGGGAAAAGCTATAAAAAGAACGATGTAAAGAAATCTTGGTTTCTTTTTCCTCTTTTTTATTTTTTTTTGGTAGTTTGAGATGTTGTAAGTTGAAATGTTGACCATTATAATCAATGGAGCTATCAATGAACCTCTTTGGGATGAATTCTTCTATGTTCTTCAATTATTTGTGATATTGTCCTATTGCCCAAGCATTAACTCATTGTAACATTTTTGGGTGAATTTCATAACCATTGATCCAGTGTTGGCTCAATAGTATAGGCAATTTAGGTCCATCGCCTAATAAGGCCCCAAAATGGAAGAAGACCCCCAAATATTAGTCAATAGAAATTTATTTATTTAAAAAAAAAAATCCAATAAAATCTAATATAACAAATCCCAATTTAAGCTAATAAATCTTTTTTTTTTTCCATAAAAAAAAAAAGACTAAAATGCGCGCGCACACACACACACACACACTCCCAATTTAAGCTAATAAATCTTTTTTTTTTTTCCATAAAAAAAAAAAAAAAAAGACTGAAATGCGCGCACACACACACACACTCCCAATATAAGCTAATAAATCTTTTTTTTTTTTCCATAAAATAAAAAAGAAAAAAGAAAAAAGGAAAAGACTGAAATGCACACACACACAGGGTAAAACTCAAGCACAGTACTTTAG
>OU015769.1:28752013-28837034 GCA_907173295.1 Fagus sylvatica
AGAATCTTGGTCACGCTAGAATAATAACGCCATATATGGCTAACTAGTTTTAATTTCTCTTGATAAGTCTCTTATTAGTTATTACTATTAGTTTAAATACTATCATAATTATTAAAAACGTTTTAATTTCTTTTGGCATATTTAGCACCTATTTGGTGTGGTGTTTTTAGTTTTGTGTTTCCCAAACTGTGTTTCTAGGAATTGCTCTCAAGAATAGTTTTTAATAGTTTTGAAAACCAAAAATTTGTTTGGCACCTTGTTTTCTATTAAATTTTTTTTTTCTTACAAAATCCTTCCTCTTTACAAAAAAAAAAAAAACCACCCTAACAACCGGCCAAACCCATATCAACAAAATTAGGCAAACCAAGCACTAAACCAAATCAACACAGACCAACAAGTTGTACAAAACAAAAACAAAAACAAATTTATAGACCTACCATCCAAAACAAGAAACAAAATGTGAAAAACACACGTCGTTGTCGTTTCCACGCACCATCGTTGCTTGTTCACTCACCACCATGGGAATCTCTGTCACCAACACCTGATGTGGTGAGAGAGAGAGAGAGAGAGAGAGAGAGAGAGAAATACACTCACATATTCACATTTTGACCCCAAACTTCAAAAAAACTGACTTTGACCCCCAAACTCCCAAAAATTACACAAAACCAACCCCAAATTGCACAAAATCCATTTTTTTTTAATTAATAAATGACATGCATCTTTTTAATTTAATCTTTCCATGAATAAAATGTCCATTCATAATCAAGCTCATACATTCTTGAAATGATTTTGACTATGAATGATAAATAGAATCATGTTATGCTATTCTCTTCCCTTTTAATGTCTTATTAATATTCATGTATGCTCACATGTTATGATATAGATATTAAATTGGATTATTATTATTGTGCATGTATCTATTTATCCCATTTTGGTCACATTTTGTAAATATCACGGTTATTAAGGTCAAAAATTGAAAAGAGAACAGCAAATGAAAAAGAAAAAAATTGATTTACTTCCTTAAAACATATTTGTGCACAAAGAATAAAGAATTCATATTGATACAGAGGAATTAACAAATGAATAAATAAGCCAGTTTAGCCTCTTTATAGGAACCTTGACCGTTTGCATTCAGATGGGAGACCTTCAGGGAACCTTTTTAAGTCAGTGCAGTAGTTGTAAACCATATATTTCTTTTGCACCCATCGGATTTTGTTCCTTCCAGTTGCATCAAGTGCTTGATCCTGCCATTCACTGGCCTGCAAAGAATTGGTGGACGTGGACACAGTACTGGCTTTGAAGTTTCTGTAAGAGGCTGTAAATGGAGCTTTTGTCCAGTCAGTCTTAACAAGCCCACCTCTTGTTGCCCAGTCATCAGCATTCCAGAGGCTTGAGTAAATCCTCATGGGTTGGCTTTTGGGAAATGGTACACCAATTGATTCCAAGTTGTTAAACACTCTAATAGGAATGTTATCCACTAAAAACCTGAAAAGCAAGAAGTTGGCAAATGTATTAGTTTACTTATTCTTAAATGAAATTATAGGGAGGTTTAATGGAAATAGTGTTGATTATTACATGATTCGTTGAGTGTTCCAGACTATGGAGTATGTGTGGAATGCCTTTGTGGGATCAAACCAGAGATGGAATTGTTGCTCTCTATTCCCTTTTCCCTGTGAGAACACATTGGTATGGACTATATATGGATCCCCAGATAGGTTTCCCAAGAATTCGAAGTCAATCTCATCATGTGTAGGTCCTTGGGAAGATAACTGCAGAAAATTAAGTTCAATAAATGAGCTATACAAAATAACAACCTAAGCCTTAGTCCCAAATTTTTTTAGGTTGGCCAACAGATAAATTTAAATGGTGTGGTTATGTTGAAGAGGAAGCGAGACTTACGTAATATGCAGTGACCGTGCCTGCTGAATTACCAGCTACAAGCTTGATTTGCATGTCAATTCTTCCAAATAGGTACTCATTCTTGGACTGGAAACCGGAGCCGGAAGCCTCATCAAGGGAAAGAGTAAGAAGTTGGCCTCCATCAAGTATCTTGGCACGGTTATCTCCCCAGGTGATGTCAAAGTCTTGATAGAAATTGGCAGCTGAGAGAGTCACTAGAGAAGTGAAAACGAACAATGAAAGCAGAAATGAAACTTGGAGAGAAGAAGAGGTAGCACTACACTAGACATTTTTGTTACTTTAAGAGGTCTAGATAGGAGGAGATTAGTTTGGTTGGGAGAGAGATGAGGTTATGATGGTAGAATTTTGATTTTGAATCCTATTTATAGGTGCTATTGGAGATGTAAGCTGTTGAGTAGTGCTGGCAAAGCCAGGTTGTTATTAAACTAAGTGGGGTTGCGGCAAAAGTCATAATTCAAAACTGGAGACAGGTTTGCATATTGAGATGAGATATAGATATAGAGGAAGAAGCATAGGAAAGTACGAAGTTGTCTAAGTGAGATGGTAGAGAGATGGGTTAGTGTAGAAATATTGGTGATGTTGGAGCTAATAATTAACGAGTGGACTAAAAGAAATTCAAAACTATAATCCATTGACAAAAAGAAACACCAGACCAGGGTGTGAGAGAGAGCTTGGTGGTTGGAGTACCAACCAGGCTAGCTGCATAGAGCTGGCAAACTTTGAGTCCCCCCACAATTTTTGAATGGAACTAATACGCGTTTGGTGGTCATACACTTGGTCCTGCGCCTGCTGGAATTATGCTGGTTGCACTTAACCCTTACTTTATTTATAAAAAAAGGAATATAATATTCTATGCATTTTCCCATTAGCATGTAATCATTGTAATGTGCCTTTTCTTCTTTTTCTTTTTTAATAAACCTTTTTTTATAGCCGTTTCTATACCTCATCTCAATATGCAAACCTGTCTCCAGTTTTGAATTATGACTTTTGCCAAACCCCACTTCGTTTAATAACAACCTGGCCTTGCCAGCACTACTAGCTTTACACCTCCAATCCAATAGCACCTATATATAGGCTTCAAAATCAAACTTCTTCCATCACAAATCATCTCTCTTACATTCAAACTAATCCCTTCCTTTCTAGACCTCTTAACAACAATGTCTACTACCTCTTCTTCTCTCCAAATTTCATTGCTGCTTTCTTTGTTCATTTTTACTTCTTTAGTGACTCTCTCAGCTGGGAATTTCTATCAAGACTTTGACATCACTTGGGGAGATAACCGTGCTAAGATACTTGATGGAGGCCAACTTCTTACTCTTTCCCTTGATGAGGCTTCTGGCTCCGGTTTCCAGTCCAAGAATGAGTACCTATTTGGAAGGATTGACATGCAAATCAAGCTCGTAGCTGGTAATTCAGCAGGCACTGTCACTGCATATTATGTAAGTCTCACTTCCTCATCAACATTACTAATTCACTTTTAATTTTTAAATTTATCTTATTGGCTGACCCCAAAAAATTAGGGACGAAGGCTTGGTTGTTATTGTTGTATAGCTCATTTATTGAACTTAACTCTTTGCAGTTGTCTTCTCAAGGACCTACACATGATGAGATTGACTTTGAGTTCTTGGGAAACCTATCTGGAGATCCATATATAGTCCATACCAATGTGTTCTCACAGGGAAAAGGGAATAGAGAGCAACAATTCCATCTCTGGTTTGATCCCACAAAGGCATTCCACACATACTCCATAGTCTGGAACACTCAACGAATCATGTAATAATCAACACTATATCCATTAAACCTCCCTATAATTTCATTTAAGAATAAGTAAACTAATACATTTGCCAACTTCTTGCTTTTCAGGTTCTTGGTGGATAACATTCCTATTAGAGTATTTAACAACTTGGAATCAATTGGTGTTCCATTTCCCAAAAGCCAACCCATGAGGATTTACTCAAGCCTCTGGAATGCTGATGACTGGGCAACAAGAGGTGGGCTTGTTAAGACTGACTGGACAAAAGCTCCATTTACAGCCTCTTACAGAAACTTCAAAGCCAGTACTGTCTCCACGTCCACCAATTCGTTGCAGGCAAGTGAATTGCAGGATCAAGCACTTGGTGCAACTGGAAGAAATAGAATTCGATGGGTGCAAAAGAAGTACATGGTTTACAACTACTGCACTGACTTTAAAAGGTTCCCTGAAGGTCTCCCATCTGAGTGCAAACGGTCAAGGTTCCTATAGAGAGGCTAAACTGGCCTATTTATTCATTTGTTAATTCCTCTGTATCAATATGAATTCTTTCTTCTTTGTGCACAAATATGTTTTAAGGAAAATAAATCAATTTTTTATTTTTTTTCCAATGGCTTGAGAAGTTCTTATTGCATCACAAGAAGTAACATTGAATTATTGAATTCAAATCTTTAAGTAATTAGACTTGGTAGATCATATGATTAAGAACTTGAGCTTATATTAAGAGGGATATAACAAAACATAACTGAACAATTTATTATTACAAAATAAAAAAAAATTCAAATAAATAGATAAATTACAAGTAGAACAGAGAAAATGTGGGGCTAAAATTTCAGTAAATCCTCATTATTTTTTTAAACGAAAAACAAAAATAGAATACAATAAAAAACAAGGTATTGATATAGTGAAGTCATATTCTAGAGACATTAAACAAATACTTTCATCAAACGTTGCCAGCATAATCTTCCTCCGTCCATTTCCACACCACTGCCATCCAATTCTGACCAAGATAAAGCTCGCGACAGTATTCCTTCATAAAATTTACACAAATGCTACTCAGTACTCATAACTCTGTGTGTGTGATGACGTTAGGCATTTTCTTTTGTCAAGTCATTATTTTTTTGGGTTTCTCTCGTTGTTGTTCCTATTCAGCAAGTCTGTCCAACACCAACGTCGTTTTATCCATCATATCCATTGAGGGAAGTCAAAAAAAGAGGATCGTGGAAAGATGATCTCAATTCACAAGCTCTAGAGGTCTGAAGCTGGGTTAAGATGAGATATAATCATGTTATATCTCATCTTACCTGACAAAGCCAAGATTTTACATGAGTGGAGGCCGGTGCATCATGAGCCAATTTTTTTTTTTTTCATGAAAGTTCAAACAGTGTCAGCTCAATAGTGTAGACAACTTAAGCCATCACCTAAAGCTCCAAAATGGATGAAGGCTCTCAAATATTACTCAATAAAAATTTAAAAAAAAAAAATTCCAATAAAATCTAAAATAATAAATCCCAATTATAAGTTGATAAACCTTTTTGACAACTGAAAAAAAAATTTGGTTATTACACGCACTAAAAAAAAAAAAGGGGTAAAACTCAAGCAGAGTACTTTAGGTTCCCCAATTATTATTATTTTTCCGATAACTTAATAGTTGAGGTTTACGTGATTTGAACCCTGGAAGTCTTCATTCAAAACACTAGAAAGTGCCAAGTTGAGACAAGGCTCTTGGCGACCTTAAAAACTATATCTACATTTTACAAGCTCTCTCTCTCTCTCTATAAAAAGAATTTTACTAACAACGCCAGTTACAGTAGCTTTGACAAAAATAAATTTTTTACAAATTAAAATTGAAAAAATTCTACCTAAGATTAACTATATCACAAGAAATATTAAGTGGATTAGCTATAGTGTCAATTGAAAAAGAGTTGTTGGTAACACTTGAATACAACAACTTAATTAATAACTTTACATCTCAAAAACAATAAAAAAAATTTAAATGAAAAAAATACTATATAGAAAGTTAGTAACATTTAATTATTTTTTTAAAAGAAAAATGTTAAAAAAGCCTTAGTTAAATTGTCTCCTTTAGGTCCCAAAGTCTCTTGAGCCAACCCTACATCAATCCTAAAATGGGACATGGTTTCTCTTCCCTTTCCACTCTCTTTCCCTTTGTGTTGTAAGAGTGTGAGTTTATTCCATTGTGAGTGGTGTGAGTGCCTTGTGAGTGTGAGTGTAAGTGTGAGGGCCCACCGAAATTTTTTCAACAAAGTGGTATAAGAGCCAATCGGTTCATGGTGAGAATGGTGATTGCTAGCGGGATGGTGTCTTTTCAATTTCCCCAACTTACCAAACAAAATTTTGATAATTGGAGTATCCGAATGAAAGCGTTACTTGAATCCCAAGATGCATGGGAGATAGTGGAGAAAGGTTACGAGGAGTCACAAGATGAAACATCTTTGACTCCAAATCAAAAGGAGGCATTGCAAAAGGTTCGGAAGAAAGATCAACAAGCTCTTACGTTGATCTATCAAGGCTTAGATGAAGCCATGTTCGAGAAAGTTGCAAATGCAAACTTCATCCAAGCAAGCATGGGAGATTCTTCAAAACTCTCTAAAGGGAGTTGATAAAGTGAAGAAGGTTCGCCTTCAAACATTGAGAGGTGAGTTTGAAAGCTTGCACATGAAAGAATTTGAATCAGTTTCAAATTATTTTTCAAGGGTGTTGGCTATTGTGAATCAATTAAAAAGATATGGTTAGAACATGGATGATACCCGTGTGGTAGAAAAAATCCTTCGGTCATTAACTTCTAAGTTTGACTATATTGTTGTGGCAATTGAAGAGTCAAAAGACTTGGAGTCAATGACCCCTGATTAGCTCATGGGATCTTTGCAAGCCCATGAAGAAAGGCTCAATAAGAAGGAGCAAGAGCCTTTGGAGCAAGTCCTACAATCTAAGCTCACCTTGAATGAGAAAGGGTGGCGTGATAGTAGCCAAAGAGGCCGAGGACATGGACGTGGTCGTAGTCAAAGAAGGGGATCTGGAGGGAGTAATGGTCATAGCTCTCATAATAATGAAGATAGAGCTCAAAATTCACAAACCACAAGAGACCGTGGAAGAGGAAGTTTCTCAAGGCCATACAGAAGAAGGTATAACAAAAATAATGTTAAATGTTATAATTGTCAAAGATTTGGGCATTATGCTTCTGAATGTAGAAGTGTCACGAATAATGTTGAGGAGAAAGCCAACTATGTTGAAGATCTAAATGAAGAAGTGGAGCCAACTGTTCTGTTGGCATATAAAGGAGAAAACAAAGAAGAAGAGAATGTGTGGTATCTTGACACAGGTGCTAGCAATCATATGTGTGGAAATAAAGCAATGTTTTTGGAGCTTAATGAGTCGGTGGTCGGTAATGTTACTTTTGGTGACTCATCCAAAGTACCAGTGAAGGGGAAGGGTAAAATTCTTATCCATTTAAAGAATGGAGATCACCAATTTATTTATGATGTATACTATGTGCCAAGTATGAAAAATAATATTTTGAGTTTGGGACAACTTCTTGAGAAAGACTATGATATTCACTTGAGAGATTGTAGTTGCTTGATAAGGGACCACCAAAACAATTTGATAGCGAAGGTGCCAATGACAAGAAATAGAATGTTTTTGTTAAACATTCACAATGACGTTGCTAAGTGTCTGAAGGCTTGCTATAGAGATTTGTCTTGGCTTTGGCATTTAAGGTTGGGGCATTTAAACTTTAATGGATTAAAATTGTTGGCGAAAATGAAGATGGTGAGAGGATTGCCTTCCATTGAACATCCTAATCAACTTTGTGAAGGATGTCTCTTTGGTAAGCAATCAAGGAAGAGCTTTCCAAAAGAAGCTAGTACGAGAACAAATAAGCCACTGTAGCTTATTCATGCTGATGTGTGTGGATTAGTCAAACCATCATCGCTTGGTAAAAACAACTACTTTCTTCTTTTTATTGATGATTTTAGTAGGAAAACATGGATTTATTTTTTGAAAAAAAAATCTGAAGTGTTTGGTGCATTTAAGAAATTTAAAGCATTTGTAGAAAAGCAGAGTGATCAGGAAATTAAAGCCTTGAGATCTGATAGAGGAGGCGAATTCACATTGAATGAATTTAAAAAATTTTGTGAGACAAATGGGATTTGCCGCCCTCTAACAGTCCCTAGGTCACCACAACAGAATGGTGTAGCAGAAAGAAAGAATCGGTCAATTCTTAACATGGCCAAAAGCATGTTGAAGAGCAAGAAGATGCCCAAAGAACTTTGGGCTGAAGCTGTTGATTGTGCAGTTTACTTGTCCAACTGTTGTCCCATAAGGAGTGTACAAGGAAAGACCCCACAACAAGCTTGGAGCAGAAAGAAGCCTGCAATTTCCCACTTTCGTGTGTTTGGGAGCATTGCATATGTGCATGTACCAGATCAAGAAAGGTCCAAGCTAGATGACAAGAGTGAGAAGTATGTATTCATTGGCTATGATCCAAGCTCTAAGGGTTATAAGCTCTATAATCCAAGCACCAAGAAAGTTATTGTGAGTTGAGATGTGGAATTTGATGAAGAAGGCATATGGAATTGGAATACCCAAGAAGAGGAGAAGTATGATTTCTTTCCTTTTCCTAAAGAAGAAGAGTAGGTGAATGAAGTTCCAGAAGTGCCTATTACTCCAACTCCATCACCAGTATCTCCCGTTCATGAAAGTTCATCTTCATTATCATCATTGGAAGAAGTTTTAGTGAAAGGCTGAGGGGATTCAAAAGTCTCCAATCTCTATGAATCAACGGAGAATATTGATGATATAACACTTTTTTGTCTATTTGCTGATTGTGAACCTACAGGATTTAAAGAGGTGGTGCAAGACAAGAAATAGAGAAATGCTATGGACGAGGAGATCAAGGCAATAAAGAAGAATGATACGTGGGAGCTAACAACTCTTCCACATGGAAAGAAGGCAATTGGCATAAAGTGGGTGTACAAGATGAAGAAGAATGCAAAAGGAGAGGTGGAGAGATACAAAGCAAGATTGGTGGTAAAAGGTTATAGTCAACAACAAGGTATTGACTATGATGAGGTATTTGCCCCAGTTGCTCATTTGGAAACTATAAGATTTCTAATTGCTTTAGCAGCTTAGAATAAATGGAGTATTTTTCAAATGGATGTTAAATCTGCGTTTTTGAATGGTTATCTTGAAGAAGAAGTTTATGTTGAGCAGCCAATAGGCTATGTTGTCAAAAAGGGTAGGAAGGAAAAGTTTTGAAGTTGAAGAAAGCTCTATATGGCTTGAAAGAGGCACCAAGAGCTTGGAACAACAGAATTGACAAATACTTCCAAGAGAAAGGATTCTCCAAATGTCCACATGAACATGCACTTTATTGTAAGGTGCATGAAAATGGAGGCATCTTGATTGTTTGTTTGTATGTAGATGATTTGATTTTTACAGGAAATAATCCAAGTATGTTTGAGGACTTCAAGAAAGCAATGGCTCGTGAGTTCGAAATGACAGATATTGAACTTATGGCCTACTCTCTTGGAATTGAAGTGAAGCAAACGGAGGAAGGGATTTTCATTTCCCAAGAAGGCTATGCTAAGGAGATTCTCAAGAAATATGAGATGTTAGATTGCAAACCGGTAAGCACCCCCGTGGAATGTGGAGTTAAGTTGTCAAGGCACGATGAGGAAGAGAATGTGAATCCAACTTTGTTCAAGAGTTTGGTTGGAAGCCTAAGGTACCTAACATGCACAAGACCAGATATTCTCTATGGCGTTGGACTTGTTAGTCACTACATGGAAGCACCGACCATGACTCATTTGAAGATTGCGAAGAGAATTCTTCGGTATGTGAAGGGTACACTTGATTTTGGAATATTGTATTCACCTTCTAAAGAGTTTAAACTTTTTGGCTATAGTGATAGCAATTGGGCTAGAGATATGGATGACAGAAAGAGTACAACTGGTTTTGTATTTTACATGGGTGATACAACATTTACATGGACTTCCAAGAAGCAACCGATTGTGACACTTTCTACTTGTGAAGTTGAGTACATTGTTGCTACCTCTAGTGTTTGTCAATGCAGTTTGGCTTAGAAGCTTATTGAAGGAGTTACATATGTCGCAAGTAGAAGTTACAGAGATTTTTGTCAACAATAAGTCAGCATTAGCTCTTGCGAAGAATCCAGTCTTTCATGACCGAAGCAAGCACATTGATACAAGGTATCATTTTATTCGAGAATGTATTGCTAGAAAGGAAGTTCAACTTGAGTTCGTGAAGTCGCAGGATTAGGTTGCAGATATATTCACCAAGCCACTCAAGTATGACACCTTTTACAAGTTACGAGCCTTACTTGGAGTGATCAGAAAAACAAGTTTAAGGGGGGATGTTAGAAGTTAAACTTGTTTATTAATGTTATAAGTTTTTTGTGTTAACGATTAAGTGAATGCTTGTGAGGAGTTTCGTAGAGAGTTATGAAAGTAAGAGTTTATGAAGTGAATGCATGAGGGAGTTATGTAATAAAGATAGTGGATGTTATGAGAATGCTTGGGGGCTATATAAAGCTAAGCATTTGTCAATTGTAAGCAAGAGTGTAGAAGAGAAATACAATACAATAAGTTCTCTCCTCTTCCCTTTCCACCCTCTCTCCCTTTGTGTTGTAAGAGTGTGAGTTTATTCCATTGTGAGTGGTGTGAGTGCCTTGTGAGTGTGAGGGCCCACCGAAATTTTTTCAACAATTATATCTTCAATTACTTTATCAAACATATTTATGTCAATCAGCACCAACTACTTTGAAGTTAGGAGGCGCATGGTAAGTTATATAACATTAACTTGATTTACCATATCAATGAAAGAGTTGCATTAAAAGTTGATTTAGAAGCCAATGAGAAATAGGTTAAATGTGATTCTTTGTTGATTTTAACAAAGATGTTGATGGTTCGAATCTTCTATCCAACTTACAATGTAAAAAAAAAATGTTGATTTAGACACTTTAGTACAACTTCCAAACAAGTGAAGTTAACCTCATAATTAGGATATATTAATTCATAATATTATAAAAATAGTAAATTATTACATCATATATATTTCAAATAGATTTGAGTAATTAGTAAATTACTATCTTTTACTTAAAAAGAATAGAAAAGAAAGTGAATCATAATTTGGATATATTAATTCAATAAGTTATATAAATAGTAAATTATTACATCATATATATTTCAAATTGATTTAGAGCCTGTTTGGCCCCCCTTTGGCGTGGAGGAAAGCCACGTTATCAAACAAAATCGTAAATTTTGATGTGTTTGGCCCCACGATTTTAAGAAACGGTGGTTTTAAAAAAGCTAAAATGTAGCGTTATGACACCGAAGCTTTCCCCAGCTTTTTAGAGGAAATAGTTTTCCTCCAACCCAGTTTGGAGGAATCCTCCTCCAACCCACGTACTCATTATGTGGCAAGTAAATAGACCATCCACATATACTTTTAGTCACATGACTTTTTTAATGAGTCATGTGACTTTTTCAAATACACATATGGATGGTCTATTTACTTGTCACGTAGTGGGTTGAAAGAAGATTCCTTCAAACCGGGTTGGAGGAAAACTATGTCCTTTTGAAACCGGTCTTTTTTAACATTTGCCCATCGCACTTTTTTTACCTTCTAAATTACTAAATTGACCTTAAAACTTTTGTTTATTGACCAAAAGTTGGTATATATAAGCAAAAAGCCCCCTCTGTTCTCTCTCCTATAGTCCTATACTGTGCCCTTCACCGTTGGTGTCAAGGATTTTCCTCATCGTTTTTTTCCTCAACATTTGCTTTAAAAATCTAAGGTAACCATTAGAAATTGGTTTTGTGGTATTGACTGGATCGATATAGATCATGGTTTGTAGTTGAGCTGATTGCACTCACCGATGGCGGCACATATAAATCAGGGGGTAAAAAAATAGTAATAATAATTTATATAGGTATACAACTAGTTATAAATGGCATCAAAGGCATCGATTTTTTTGCAGCTTAAAGGTCGAGAGGTTGGAGCTCACTGCTAGAAAGATTTAAGCCTATAAGAACTTTCGTTTAGTTTCTAATACCCTGAGAATTTGTGACTTACAGGAGTCAATTTTGTTTAGAAGATAAAGATTGAAGGAGGTAGTCCACACGTGGCCCAAGAATAAACCATGACTCATTGCTAGGCCACTTTTCTTTCAAATGGCCTGTTATCCCGAGTTTGGTGACCCACTCGAAGTCACTTAATCAACTCTTTTCTCTTATCGCATTTCAAATAATTATTATTAGAAGTACTTGACTTATAAACCAATACATATGTGTGTCGCAAGGCCAGCAGTGATTACTTCCATGATAATTTTTGTCATATGGGTTCATATGTGGTTAAAACCACACCTTTTGTTATAAGTTATAACTAAACCATGATCTGACAACAAGAATTAGAAGCCATGTTTCAAATATTTTTCTTATGTATTGGTTGGTATTTTTACTTTAACGTATTAATTAATATGAATATTATTGGTTTAGAACAATTTTAATGCATTTTTTATAATTCATTTATGTATTGTTGTGTATGAATTTATTCATTATAATTTTACTAGCATGTATCCTGTGCAATGCACAGAATTTTTATTTATTTAAATTTTAAATAAAAAAAAGAACTAAAAATTAAAAATCAAAAAATTGTTTACCACTTCATGACTACCCTTCGCAACTGAAGTTTCTCCTTGTCTACCACTTCTTCACCGTGTTTTGCAAACTCACGGTCTACTACTTCTTCATTGTGTTTTGCAAACTCACGGATTATTTCAATAATTTATTCAATCCCTACATTTTCAACATGGTCCATTAAATCCAAAAATTGCTCAATATACTTTGATACTATGCATATATGTAGGCTTGTCTATTACCTTCCATTCAGCAAGGTTTGTTAGGTATAGAGACTTGCTCTACTCTTGTAACTAAAATGCATAATTCAAGAAGTGATAAACATAACCAAGGTTATAAAAATCGGGATTCTACCTTGAATCGTTGGGAGGGTTTTGCGAATCGAATCGTAGAATCGAATCGTGAATCTAAGATTCTACTTCGTAAATAAAATAATATATAAATAATTATAATTTCATAGGTTAAAGAATCATTTTGGCATAAAATTTATAAAATGCAATAAGTCATCAACTACTAAATACCAAATGAGAAATTTCAAATTTCAAACTTTCAAGTTCCAAGTTTTAATACCACATAACCACAAACATATATAATGTTCCAAATAATAACACTACATAAATCAAAATTTTTCCCAACCATTTTCCACAATGATGATTTTGTGACAAAAGTAACACATTACTTATTGTTTAATGTGAATAACCAAGATCTAAAAACTAAGATCATTATTGGGAGACCTTCACCATAAATGTCATTGCTTCCATCTAAATCATCCATTGGAAGATCATCAAAATCTCTTACTTCATTTTCAAGTTCACAATCACTAAGATTATGAATTTCTTTATCTTTATCACCTAGCAAAAAAGAACAAAAACAAATTGTATTCAAAATTTTATAAAGATCTAATAAAGAAGTCATAAGTCATAACTCACAAGATTTAAAACCTACTTACCATTTTCATCTTCCTCTTGAGCATCTCTATGAAAGACACTTGGCCATTCTTCATTTGGTTCATTTGGACTCTTTTCTGCAGCTATCCACTCATCATCTAAAGAGATGTTCTCCAAAGAAACTTGAGTGGTTCCAGTTGCTTTTTTTTGTGGGTTTAGTTATCAAGTTCAAGTTGCACATGACAAACAAAATGGGCGGGCTACTTTTTATAAAAAAAAAAAAAAAGGGCAGGCTACTAACATACTAAAAAGTAAAAATCAATCCAATATAAGCTAAATTTTCATTGAAGGCCCAAAAAAAGAAAAAAACCCAAAAAAATCCAAATAAACCTTGTGCTGTAGAATCATATAGAATCGGAAGTAAATCGGGATTCTAAAGATTCTAAGATTCAAATCGGGATTCTATTAAGATTCTACCACCTTTAAGATTTAGTTAAGATTCGAATTGTGTTCATAATGTTGAATCGTAAAATCGTAAGATTTTAAGATTCGAATCGGGATTTTAATAACCTTGAACATAACTAACCTTTCAAGAAGTAATAAACATAACTAAACTCATCAATTCACATCATTCAACTTAATTCATCACACCCAAAAACAAACATTAACCAAAATTTTTTTTTTGCAATATTTTGGTTTTAACGTGTATTTATAAATAGTATTTTCATCTTAATCTTAATTTTTTCAATGAATTTATAAATAGAAGAGATTAATCTTTATATTTTTCTCCATCTTAATCTTTTTGTAATCTTTATCTGCATCTTAATTTTTTTTATCTTTATCTTTATCTTATTTTTTTCTTAATCTTTATTTCATCTTAATTTTTTTTTAATCTTTATCTTCATCTTAATTTTTTAATAAAATAATTTATCTTCATCTTAATTTTTTAAATAAAAAAATAAAAAGATCTCAGCACATATCAAATTTTAAGAATGCCAAATGGCAGAACTTCAACTGAAAGATGTCAAATTCTAAGTATGCCAAATGGCAAAATCTCCATCTTAATCTTTTCGTAATCTTTATCTGCATCTTAATTTTTTTTTTTATCTTTATCTTCATCTTATTTTTTTCTTAATCTTTATCTTCATCTTAATTTTTTTTTTTTTATCTTTATCTTCATCTTAATTTTTTCTTAATCTTTATTTTCATCTTAATTTTTTAATAAAATAATTTATCTTCATCTTAATTTTTTCTTAATCTTTATCTTCATCTTAATTTTTTTTAAAATAAAATAAAAAATAAAAAGATCTCAGCACATATCAAATTCTAAGCATGCCAAATGGCAAAACCTCAACTGAAGGATGTCAAATTCTAAACATGCCAAATGACAGAACCTTAGCTGAAAGTCTCTACTTTTATATATATATATTGATTGATTATAACACTTTGAAACATAGGGTGAAAGAAAATAATAAGATAACCTTAACAATTTGGTTAAGTCATTTTTTGTTATTTGTAGCAGAAACAACCGTTTTTCATTAGTTTTGCCACTTAACCGTGATTCTATAACATTGATAGCATTTAAAAAATGACACTATAACTTAACAGTATAGTCAAGTCATTTTTAGTCATTTGCATCCAAAACGACAGTTTTAGATTAAAATTATCCAAACGCTCAATTGACAGAAACAACCATTTTTCATTAGTTTTGCCAAACGCGTAATTGTGATTTTCAAAATCGTGATTTTAAAACTGCATTTTTAAAAAACGCACTTTTTCAAACAGCTAACCCAAACCCACCCTTACATAATTAGTAAATTACTATCTTTTACTTTAGAAAGAAAGTGAATGACTATCTTTAAATTTGCAACACTGCCAACACAACCAAATTTGATATTTTTATCGATGGACTTGTTACGTGTTACCACCCACAATTTAGTCTAACTTTTTATCTTTAATCTTACTTTCTCCAAGGCATCTAAATAGAGGTAAAACCACCAATTTGGATATTATTAGCTGTTTAATATGTCCAATAGGATAACTAAATGAGTTGGCATCCAGGTCCTTTTTTCTGTTTTTATGGTTCACTTGCAAATTATAAATAGACACTTATTACCATCTCCTAGCTCATTCATTATAGTATTGATGCCACTCCACCATCCTCGAAAGAAAAAGAAATTAATTAGCAATGACTTCCTTTACATTCTTTGTTATATTTGTACACGTTTCTATTATCTTCTTCAATGCATGCAACACCACAGCAAGGTCCATAACAACTTCATCAAAGTTTCCTGCCATTCTCATCTTTGGTGATTCAACAGTAGATACTGGTAACAACAACTATTTTCACACACTTCTTAAGGCCAACCATTACCCATATGGCAATGATTTTCCAGGTCATATTCCTACAGGGAGGTTTTCTAATGGAAAACTGGTTCCAGACTTCGTGGCCTCTATGCTGGGGCTAAAACAAAGTATTCCTCCTTTCCGGGATCCAAATCTATCAGATCATGAAATACAAACTGGTGTCAGTTTTGCATCAGCTGGTTCAGGATATGATGATCTAACAACTGTTGTATCCAAGAGCAAATCCGGTGTTGAACCAAGTTGAGGATTTCAACAAGTATATTGTGAGGCTTAAGGGAATTGTAGGAGAAGAAGAGGCAATGAAGATAATCAGAGGCGCTTTGGTTCTTATTAGTGCAGGAACAAATGACTTTATTTTTAATTTCTATGACATACCCACAAGGAGGTTGGAATTTAACATTACTGGGTACCACGATTTTCTTCAAAAAAGGCTACAAAACTTTATTAAGGTAAGCATGCATATCTGTCTTCCTCTCTCTCAGTTTTCCACGTTTTATGGACACCGCAAAATATTCTTATGAATGGTCACAATAGTTGAGTTGGTGTGTTTTTATTAGTTCTCATTCTGGATCTACCACTAACATCACTTTATTTTTATCACTAATAACTTGTCACCTCGACAATTATTCTTATTTAGAATGTTTTTATCTACCAAAAAGGCATGACTGGTTTTTTTTTTTTTGGTCCCAACTTTATAAAATTAGAGAGTTTATTTCCAATAAGATGTATCCCTTTGTTTCTAAAACTACCTATTGAATGTTTTTATTTTCAAAAATTTGCAAAAACAAAAAAATTGAGCTAGAATTAAATTATGTGAACATGATTAATTGCCAAAACCTCTCTCAAACTAATATGCCTACATGACAACTTTGATCCTAATGGCCGTAAAGAAAAAACGAGTGACATTATATTGCAGATAAATAGGCTTCCAATGATGGTATCTTAGCAAATGGCTATAGTGGATTATTCCTTTTTACATGCACTAGCATAAAGTTTGGTTGAATGTTGATTAATCTACCAATATAAATACTGATTACATTGTTTTCCATGCACATGTAAACTTGCAGCAACTATATGATCTTGGATGCCGTAAAATAGCTGTAGTTGGGCTTCCTCCAATTGGTTGCTTGCCCTATTCAGATGTCCTTGAGGTTTCAGAATCCATTCAATAGAAAATGTATAGAGCATCAAAATTTAGATGCCCAAAGCTATAATCAGAAGCTGGTGAATCAATTATCCAAAATACAGGCAGTTCTTCCAGAGAGTAAGATTTCCTATTCGGATGTGTATGAGCAGGTGAATGACATGATCAATCATCCACAAAAGTATGGTAAGTTGATCCAACCCAGAACTTGTAATTGTAATTGTACCGCTAGAGGTACTAGTGCATGGCCTTCTCATGAGGGCAAGCTTATATAGTTTTTTCGTTTGAGTAATGCATATGGAAAACTTATAGAGTGTCTTGTGCCTAACAGGTTTTGTACAAACTAAGAGAGGATGCTGTGGCACCGGATTGGTGGAGATAGGACCCTCGTGTAATTCAGTGACTCCAACATGTGGGAAGCCTTCACAATACATATTTTGGGATTGCATCCATCCTAGTGATGCGGTCTATCAGTACCTTTCTCAAAACTTTGTAAAAAATGTCATTCCTAAGTTGTTATAGAAACACAACCTTGTGAATAAGGCTTTAAACGAGCCAAGTTGAGTATTGAAAGTTCAAGATTGTGCATTTTATTTTATTTTGAACCCAAGTCGAGCTTGAGCTCAGCAAGAAACTAGATTACACATTAATTAGTTGAAAACTAGTGTGATGCACGGGAAAAGCTATAAAAAGAACGATGTAAAGAAATCTTGGTTTCTTTTTCCTCTTTTTTATTTTTTTTTTTGGTAGTTTGAGATGTTGTAAGTTGAAATGTTGACCATTATAATCAATGGAGCTATCAATGAGCCTCTTTGGGATGAATTCTTCTATATTCTTCAATTATTTGTGATATTGTCCTATTGCCCAAGCATTAACTCATTGTAACATTTTTGGGTGAATTTCATAACCATTGATCCAGTGTTGGCTCAATAGTATAGGCAATTTAGGTCATTGCCTAATAATGCCCCAAAATGGAAGAAGGCCCCCAAATATTAGTCAATAGAAATTTATTTATTTAAAAAAAAGAAAATCCAATAAAATCTAATATAACAAATCCCAATATAAGCTAATAAATCTTTTTTTTTTCTAAAAAAAAAAAAGAAAAAAGGACTGAAATGCACACACACACACACAATCCCAATTTAAGCTAATAAATCTTTTTTTTTTTCCATAAAAAAAAAGACTAAAATGCGCGCGCACACACACACACACACACTCCCAATTTAAGCTAATAAATCTTTTTTTTTTTTCCATAAAAAAAAAAAAGACTGAAATGCGCGCACACACACACACACTCCCAATATAAGCTAATAAATCTTTTTTTTTTTTCCATAAAATAAAAAAGAAAAAAGAAAAAAGGAAAAGACTGAAATGCACACACACACAGGGTAAAACTCAAGCACAGTACTTTAGGTTCCCCAATTATTATTATTAGTCAATAAAAATTGGTTTCATTTAAGTTCCTTTTTGCATGATTCACAATATTTTGTTTTTCTTTCTGATGCTTTATGCTTAAGGCATGTTGAACATTTTAGACTCTGTTCATTTCCTTTTGAACAATGCTATACCATCTATTTTATGATTTGTTATCTTTATGGTGTAACTCGAATATAACTTATATCTAATTCTATGAAGGATGAAAATAGTCAAATTTTGGTTTCTTTCTTAGTGTTAATGTGTTACACCATTTTTCCAATTTAAAATTTAGTGCTTGAGGACTTTTTAGAATATATACACAACTATTTTGTTCTTGAATAGCATGTCATCGCTTAATAACACCTTTTATTTTATTTTTTTGGTTGAGGCAGAAACATCATCATTTGAAGCTTGGAATCTGAGAGGTATAAAATTATGTCTTTTCATCCCATTGAATCCAATCCAATACTACACAAATTAATGTCTCAAATGAACAATTACAGAGTGTTTGGGAGTAAAAAAGAAAGAAAGGAAGAGATGAAACTTGCCTTGTCAAGTAACTCCGATGCAGGAGGTATTCATTGAGTTTCTTCAAACCAGACCCTGTGTTTAGGTTACAGTACATGGTGGCCATTGGTATCTATGCATTCCAATATTGTCTAAAATCAAGGAGAAATACATTGAATCCCATTGAGCTATATGTCATTGACAATAACAATTCAAAAAACACAACAAAAAAGAAATAATAGTAACAATAATGAACACTTAAATGAGGAATGTTACTTTGAAGGTGAACAAATTATACAATTGGACTGGGTTACATAAAGACAAATATCAATGAATATGTACAGCATGGTTAAATTTTGGCCCTGTTGGCTGTTGTTATGTCCAAATGGCCCCATTCATACATTATATATCAACATAAGCACCAACCCATGAATCAATATTTAATCCATAACAATTTTGGCATTGAACCCACAATACAAATGCCTATATTTTTTAGTAAAATCTAGATCATCAGAAATGTAATGGAGAATACAAATTTGAGAAAGAAAGTAACAGTTATTTGAAGATATAAGAGTTTTGTAGGGTTCAAGAAAGAGAAGTACCTTGCAGAGTTAGCGTTTGAGTTGGTAAAGGGACATATTTTTGTGAGTCTCTTTCTGTCACTCACACTCTGTTTGGGAAGACAAGGAAAGGGAGTGTGAAGTGAGGTAGTTGAAAGGCTGTAGCTCCTAAGTCTTACACTTCAATCCACTCAACAAATCCTATCCAAAACTATATCGCCACCTAAGATTACAAGTAGGACCCACCTACGATAACACAAAATAGACTGCACTTCAATTTGTGTGGGTTTTGATTGTCTTCATATAAATACACACACGTAAGGCCAAAGCAATTAATTTGTATTTTTTAAAAAGAAAAAGAAAAAGAAAAAAAAAAAAAAAAAAAAAAGCAAGCAGTCACAAGTCACAAACCCATGCCCCATAGCCCACGTCGCCCCTTCTTCTTCTTCTTCTTTCTTCTTCTGTTTTTGACTTTTTGTCCGCCCAGGCTTTCTTCTACTTTAGTCTGCTAATTTTCTCTTCTAAACTTTTCTACCTTCTTTTTACTTTTACTATTTTCTCTTTAGTTTAAGTGCCACCCAGCTGCCTTACCTTCACGTGTTGTACTTATAAAAATGAAAAAGAATAAAAATTGAAGAAAATTTAAACCTTACACATTGGTGGTATCCTTAAAAATTAAAATGGAAGAAAACTTATCAGCCAATTACATATTTCCTTGAGAATTTTCCATTACTCAAATATTCATTCTATTTTGCACTGACTCTGACTAGTCTTTATTCTTTTGGGTATTATTATTATTATTATTATTATCATCTAAGTGGTGTTTCTTTTCGGTTTATTATATATATAGTGGTAAAGCCGAAATGGAACATCGGAATTGTTCGGTATCGAAATATTTCATTCCAATGACCAAATTGGAATGGACACTGAAACGGTATTCACAACATTGGCCGCTACACACACTCTCTATCTTTCAGTATACATAAACATGTTGTGTTGCTGCCAATCTTGCCACCACAACCTTTCAAAAAACAAAATATCTAGCTACCCCAAGAATCTTGGTCACGCTAGAATAATAATGCCATATATGGCTAACTAGTTTTAATTTCTCTTGATAAGTCTCTTATTAGTTATTTCTATTAGTTTAAATACTACCATAATTATAAAAAACATTTTAGTTTCTTTTGGCATATTTAGCGCCTATTTGGTGTGGTGTTTTTAATTTTGTGTTTCCCAAACCGTGTTTCTAGGAATTGCTCTCAAGAATAGTTTTTTAATAGTTTTGAAAACCAAAAATTTGTTTGGCACCTTGTTTTCTATTAAATTTTTTTTTTCTTACAAAATCCTTCCTCTTTACAAAAAAAAAAAAAAAAAAAAAAACCACCCTAACAACTGGCCAAACCCATATCAACAAAATTAGGCAAACCAAGCACTAAACCAAATCAACACAGACCAACAAGTTGTACAAAACAAAAACAAAAAAAAATTTATAGACCTACCATCCAAAACAAGAAACAAAATGTGAAAAACACACATCGCTGTCGTTTCCACGCACCATCGTTGCTTGTTCATGCACTACCATGGGAATCTCTGTCACCAACACCCGATGTGGTGACAGAGAGAGAGAGGGTTTGTCTGAATGAGAGAGAGAGAGAGAGAGAGAGAGAGAGAGAGAGAGAAGAGATAAACTCACATATTCACACTTTGACCCCAAACTTCAAAAAAACTGACTCCGACCCCCAAACTCCCAAAAATTACACAAAATCAACCCCAAATTGCACAAAATCTATTTTTTTTTATTAATAAATGACATGCATCTTTTTAATTTAATCTTATTGGCTAACCCCAAAAAATTAGGGACGAAGGCTTGGTTGTTATTGTTGTATAGCTCATTTATTGAACTTAACTCTTTGCAGTTGTCTTCTCAAGGACTTGCACATGATGAGATTGACTTTGAGTTCTTGGGAAACCTATCTGGAGATCCATATATAGTCCATACCAATGTGTTCTCACAGGGAATAGGGAATAGAGAGAAACAATTCCATCTCTGGTTTGATCCCACAAAGGCATTCCACACATACTCCATAGTCTGGAACACTCAACGAATCATGTAATAATCAACACTATATCCATTAAACCTCCCTATAATTTCATTTAAGAATAAGTAAACTAATACATTTGCCAACTTCTTGCTTTTCAGGTTCTTGGTGGATAACATTCCTATTAGAGTATTTAACAACTTGGAATCAATTGGTGTTCCATTTCCCAAAAGCCAACCCATGAGGATTTACTCAAGCCTCTGGAATGCTGATGATTGGGCAACAAGAGGTGGGCTTGTTAAGACTGACTGGACAAAAGCTCCATTTACAGCCTCTTACAGAAACATCAAAGCCAGTACTGTCTCCACGTCCACCAATTCGTTGCAGGCAAGTGAATTGCAGGATCAAGCACTTGGTGCAACTGGAAGAAATAGAATTCAATGGGTGCAAAAGAAGTACATGGTTTACAACTACTGCACTGACTTTAAAAGGTTCCCTGAAGGTCTCCCATCTGAGTGCAAACGGTCAAGGTTCCTATAGAGAGGCTAAACTGGCCTATTTATTCATTTGTTAATTCCTCTGTATCAATATGAATTCTTTGTTCTTTGTGCACAAATATGTTTTAAGGAAAATAAATCAATTTTTTTTTTCTTTCTCATTAATTTTCTGTTCTTCTATCCAACTTACAATGTAAAAAAAAAATGTTGATTTAGACACTTTAGTACAACTTCCAAACAAGTGAAGTTAACTTCATAATTAGGATATATTAATTCATAATATTATTAAAATAGTAAATTATTACATCATATATACTTCAAATAGATTTGAGTAATTTACTATCTTTTACTTAAAAAGAATAGAAAAGAAAGTGAATCATAATTAGGATATATTAATTCAATAAGTTATATAAATAGTAAATTATTACATCATATATATTTCAAATTGATTTACATAATTAGTAAATTACTATCTTTTACTTAAAAAGAAAGTGAATGACTATCTTTAAATTTGCAACACTGCCAACACAACCAAATTTGATATTTTTATCAATGGACTTGTTACATGTTACCACCCACAATTTAGTCTAACTTTTTATCTTTAATCTTACTTTCTCCAAGGCATCTAAATAGAGGTAAAAACATCAATTTGGATATTATTAGTCGCAAACCCGTGCGATGTACGGGAAAGTTACTAAAATAAGATCTAAAGAAATGTTGAGCTATTTTTTTTTTTGAAAGATTTATGTCATCCAAATTTTTTATGTATATAAATTAATTATTTTACTTATAAGAGAAGAAGAATATTCTTAAAAATAAATATCTAGTGGCTAACCATTACGATGCATACATCGAAATATTTAATTATATCAATTATATTTTTTTTATAGATTTAAAAAATAAATAAATAAAAATAAATAACATATTGAACTTAGAGGCCAACAAATATTAACCATGTCATAAGAAAATCAGATTTAAAGAGTTACATTTTTTTTATTTTTTTGCTTTAGCCGAATCCTACAAAACCATAATATTAACGTCCATATGTCACCTATTTGTGTCAAGTACCATATCGCACAAAAAATATTTTGACTCAAAATGACGCTCTTAGGAACATTGTCAAACACTAAATCTGCACAAAACTATCATATTCATGTCCATATGTTACCTATTTGTGTCAACTGCCATATAGCACAAAAAATATATAGATCAACAAACATAATCCCAATTTTATCGTCATGATGCTCTTAGGCGCATTGTTAAACACTAAATCTGCACAAAACCATTATATTGATGTCCATATGTCACCTATTTGTGTCAACTGCCAAGTAACGACTAACATAAATTAAACAGGGATGGGATTTGATTTTTAGACTTTAGAGTAGTGATATTTGCTTTAAGCAATTTTGTCACATTGTACCTAGGTCTTGGGACTAAAATTAATTTGATATGTTGTACTCGGACAGTCTCATAAAGACCAAAATATACAAATTATTGGAAGAACTTTAAAGTCGATTAAGTCCATGATGTACATCTAATGCAATGCAATGCAATGCTCAGCTTTAGTTAAGAGGAGTAATCTAATCTAACCCAAACCCACCCCGTGTGTATGTGTTTTGAGGTAGTTCAACTTTACAGCCAATATATCCATATGTAAGTGCATGCAGGTATGACAATCATTAATGCTGTACCATTTATAGTCTTAAGATCATAAATGGGAAATTCAATTATAATTTCCTACATATCTTGTGTCAGAGAAGCAAATATACCAAGAAATAATCCCAATTTTTGTTCTATAAAATGAAGAAGGTTGAAGGAGAGTAGATTTTTTATTAGATTCTGTAATCTTCTATGTTGATAACATCTGTTGAGTCGGTGACCTTAATTGGTCAATAAAATAATTGACTTTATGCCAAGTCCTTGTTTTGGTAGGATTCAGCAAAACCCCTTGCTATATATATAAGGCTTTAGGTCTTATTTGTGAGCCACAATATAGAATAATTAGAGAAGGGTTTCTCTAGGTTTATTCTAGGTGAGAGAGAGGTTAGGGTGTAATTGGGGTTTGGGTTCTTTGAGAGAGTCCTGGTACCACTGTTGTAATCTCCCTATTTTCTTAGTGAAACTTTCTCCCTGTCGTCGCCGGTGGATGTAGGCATATTGCCGAACCACGTAAATTCTTGTGTTCTTTATTTGTGTGTTTGATCTCTTTCTCTATTCTTTAATCTTGCGCAAACAGTTAATTTTCACAACAATTGGTATCAGAGCTGTTGGTCGAAACAATGGCAATTAATGCTTCTATTGCGACGGTAGGCCTAGTTAAGTTCGACGGGACTGGTAACTTTGGGCTATGGCAAAGAAGGGTGAAGGATTTGTTAGTGCAGCAAGGTTTGGTGAAGGCTTTGTATGGGAAGACAAAGAAACCAGAGAAGATGACAAGACGATGAATGGGAAGAACTAGACATGAAGGCGGTGAGTACAATTCGACTATTACTAGCAGACGAAGTCATGTACGATGTCATGGAGGAGAACTCAACTGCAGGGATTTGGTTGAATCTAGAGAAAAGATATATGTCCAAATCCCTCACGAACAAACTGCATCTAAAGCAAAAGTTGTATGGGCTTAAGATGACAGAGGGTGCGGACCTGAGGCAGCACATCAATACCTTCAAACAAATCATTAGTGATATGTTACGAATTGATATAAAATTCGAGGATGAAGATAAGGCAATGATGCTCCTAACCTCCCTCTCGGCTTCCTACGAACACCTGGTGACGACCCTACTCTACGGAAAAGAAACTCTGGAATTAGAAGAAGTTTCAGGAGCCCTGTTGGATCACTACCAACGGAAACATAAGGATTCAGCTGAGAGTTCTGGTGAAGGGCTAGTAGTAAAGGGTTATCAAGATCGTGGAAGGAAGAAAGACAAGGATGACAAATCTGCTAGGGGAAGATCTAAATCCAAGAGCAAGACAGTAAAGTGCTTCAAATGCCAAAAGAAGGGGCATATGAAGCGAGATTGTCCAGAATGGAATAAGGGGAAGGAAGAGTCCTCTACATCTGTCAACGTAGTAGCAGACTCGGAATCTGATGGCGACATGCTTTCTGTTTCATCAAGCACTGACGGTTTGAACAATTCTTGGCTTCTGGATTCCGCATGTTCTTTTCACGTGACTCCCCACAGGAACTGGTTCGACACTTATAGGTCAATTAATTGTGGTTCTGTTCGAATGGGTAATGATGCTACATGCACAATTATTGGAATGGGAACAATTAAAATTAAGATGTCCGATGGTGTGGTGAGAACATTAGAAAAGGTTAGACATATCCCAGATATGAGAAAGAATTTGATTTCATTAGGAACCCTAGACTCAAAAGGTTATAGCTATAAGTCTGAGAATGGGATAATGAAAGTTTCAAAAGGTGCTATGGTTGTAATGACAGGTCAGAAAATAAGTAGCAATGTTTATAAATTGCTAGGAAATACCATTCTAGATGGAGTTGTTGCAGTAGCTGAGTCTGAGGATGATGATACACTCTTGTGGCATATGCGACTAGGGCATATGAGTGAGTGTGGTATGAGGGAATTGCACAAAAGAAATCTGTTGATTGGGATTAAGTCATGCAAATTAGATTTCTGCAAATACTGTATTATGGGAAAGCAGTGTAGGGTGCGATTTAAAACTGCCACACACAAGACAAAGGGTATATTAGACTACGTGCATTCAGATATTTGGGGGCCAGTGAGAACTCCTTCGAAAGGAGGAGCTCAATATTTTATGAGCTTCATTGATGATTATTCCAGAAAAGCTTGGGTTTATTTCTTGAAGAACAAGTCTGAGGCTTTTGCTAAATTTAAGATTTGGAAAGCAGAAGTGGAAAATCAGACTGGAAGGAAGATAAAGTGTCTTAGGACTGATAATGGCACTGAGTACAGGGATGGTGATTTCTTGAAGTTCTGCGAAGAGCATGGTATCAAGAGACACTTCACAGTACGGAAAACTCCTCAACAAAATGGGGTGGCTGAGAGACTTAACAGGACCATCACAGAAGACAGCTAGATGTTTAAGGTTGAATGCTGAGCTTCCTAAAATTTTTTGGGCGGAAGCAGTGGATATGGCTTGTTATATCATCAATCGATCACCTAGAGTTGCACTTGATGGGAAAGTCGCTGAAGAAGTATGGATAGGACAAGAAGTTGATTACTCTTTCATGAGAATATTCGGATGTCCCGCATATGTTCATATCTCAGGTGAAGATAGGTCAAAACTCGATCCAAAATCAAAGAAGTGCATCTTTCTTGGTTTTAAGAAAGGGGTAAAAGGGTACAAGCTTTGGGATCCAGTTGCGTAAAAGGTGGTGATCAGCAGGGATGTAGTGTTTGATGAGAAGTCAATGACAAAAGCATTCAAGGAAGAGAAGTCTCAAGCAGCGGAAAGCAGTAATAACATTGGTAGATCAACAGTGCAGGTGGAGCTTGATGAATTGGAGTCTCAGTCAAATGAGGAACCTCACAGTAATGATCAAGAACAGGATAGCACCAGATCAGATAGGCCTAAACGCAACAAAAGACCACCAGTCAGGTATGGTTTCGAGGATCTTGTGTCTTATGCTCTACTTACCAATAGCGAGGATCCTTCTACATTTCAGGAAGCAATTGAAAGCTCTGAAAATGATAAGTGGATGGAAGCTATGGTGGAGGAGAATGAGTCTTTGAGCAAGAACAAAACTTGGGAGTTAACGGAACTTCCAAAAGGCTTCCAAAAGGAAAGAAACCTATAGGTTGCAAATGGGTGTTCAAGAAGAAGGAAGCAGTATCAGAAAAAGAAGGGGAAAGATTCAAGGCACGATTGGTAGCAAAGGGATATTCACAGAGACATGGGATTGACTACGATGAGGTATTTTCACCTGTAGTCAGGCATACATCTATTAGAGCAGTATTGGCTTTGGTAGCAGATCAGGATCTGGAATTGGAACAACTGGATGTGAAGACGGCTTTCCTTCATGGGAATTTGGAGGAAGAGATTTTCATGGAACAACCAGAGGGGTTCAAGCAACTTGGTACAGAGAATCTTGTCTGCAGATTGAAGAAGTCACTTTATGGACTCAAGCAGTCTCCTAGACAGTGGTACAAAAGGTTTGATTCGTATATGATCCAGATTGGTTATACCCGTTGTGAATATGATTGCTGCGTATATGTTCGTATACTCGAAGATGGTTCTTATATTTTTCTGCTACTGTATGTGGACGATATGTTAATTGCTGCTAAGAGCATGTGTGAGGTTAACAGGTTAAAATCTTTGCTACACAAAGAGTTTGAAATGAAAGACTTGGGTGCTGCTAAGAAAATTCTGGGTATGGAGATTCGCAGAGACAGAGGGGCAAGAAAGCTGTGGTTGTCTCAGAAAAACTACATCAGGAAGGTGCTTGAAAAATTTAGCATGTTGGATGCTAAGCCTGTGAGCACACCATTGGCGAATCACTTCAGATTATCTGGTAGTCAGTGTCCAAAGAATGAGGAAGAAATTGAAAATATGTCAAAGGTTCCATATGCTAGTGCAGTGGGGTGCTTAATGTATGCAATGGTTTGCACCAGGCCGGATTTGGCTCATGCAGTGAGTACTGTTAGCAGGTACATGGCGAACCCAGGGAGAGAGCACTGGAATGCAGTGAAGTGGATTTTCAGATACTTGAAAGGCACTGCGGAACATGGGATCTTATTTTCAAGACAGCCAAGGACTAATTCAGTTGTAGGGTATGTGGATGCAGACTATGCAGGTGAGGTGGATGACAGGAGGTCTACTACAGGTTATGTGTTTACACTATCAGGAGGACCTATTTGTTGGAAATCTACATTACAATCCATAGTAGCCATGTCCACTACAGAAGCTGAATACATGGCTGTAACTGAAGCTGCAAAGGAAGCATTGTAGTTAAAGGGGCTAGTCAAGGAGCTTGGTTTGAATCAAGGTGGAGTTCAGATGCATTGTGACAGTCAGAGTGCCATTTACTTGGCAAAGAATCAGGTTTATCATGCTAGGACGAAACACATCGATGTTAGGTTCCACAAGATAAGAGAGTTGATTGTTACAGGAGATATTGTTCTGGAGAAAGTGCACACTTCAGAGAATGCAGCTGATATGTTGACGAAGCCAGTTACCACAGCCAAGTTCAAGCATTGCTTGGACTTGGTCAATGTTAGCAGCTTGTGATAGCCCTTAGGGGCCAAGGTGGCGGCGATGGAGGAGTTCGTTCGTGAGGCTTGACCAATTCAAGTCAAGGTGGAGATTTGTTGAGTCGGTGACCTTAATTGGTCAATAAAATAATTGACTTTATGCCAAGTCCTTGTTTTGGTAGGATTCAGCAAAACCCCTTGCTATATATATAAGGCTTTAGGTCTTATTTGTGAGCCACAATATAGAATAATTAGAGAAGGGTTTCTCTAGGTTTATTCTAGGTGAGAGAGAGGTTAGGGTGTAATTGGGGTTTGGGTTCTTTGAGAGAGTCCTGGTACCACTGTTGTAATCTCCCTATTTTCTTAGTGAAACTTTCTCCCTGTCGTCGCCGGTGGATGTAGGCATATTGCCGAATCACGTAAATTCTTGTGTTCTTTATTTGTGTGTTTGATCTCTTTCTCTATTCTTTAATCTTGCGCAAACAGTTAATTTTCACAACAACATCTCATGAAACATAATAGAAAGATGGCAGACCCGTCCTATGAGTGTACTCAGACCACAAATTCCAACGTGTCAATAGAAGCAAATGCATAGCTTCATCAACAGGCAAAGAACCAAATATGTAAGACCCATGAATTATAAAACTTGCTGAAATTCTGCAATTGCATGTGAAAGCAACATAAGGACAGGACCACCTAGTATCAAACACCATTACAATTTTTATACTGTAAAATGTAAATAACACCAGTTAAAAAATAAAAAGGGACTTCCATATGCAACACATTACTTGCACATAAATTACAACACTGTATTCAACAAAACTGAATCTTCACAGAAGCGGTATGTGATAACAAAAAAGTATGAGTTCAACAAAATGCTTGCGTGCAAGTTGAATTCTTTTGCAATTAAAAAATCAAACTGAACAGCATTACATGCCAACTTCAAAGCCAAGTCAACAGCAAAGTTATTAAACTGGGTCCCAACACCCAAATGAGAATAACCAATACACAAAAAGAATCAATACACAGCAAGTAACTTTTGAGGGGGGAAGCAAACTGAATAATACTCTTGAGTGTTATATAAGTGTTCTAAGTACAAAAAAATTACAGTTCTGAAAAAAAAATATATATATATATACAGAGCACTTATAATCCTTAATAAACATTATGCAGCGAAACCAAACACATAAAAGTCCAAATACAAAGGTAATGCGAAGGTTTTGATAGATGATATATTGTAGAGAGAGGAAGGGATCATATTGGTCAGTTTCTTGATTCCAACTGCGAAAAATGACATGCTTTTCAAATGGCCTATGCTTTCTGGAATATGACCCTCTAAATTATTGTAGGCTACCGAAAAATATTGGAGCAATGAAGGATTTCCCAAGGAAGGTGGGATTCCTCCTATCAATTTTTTTTTTCTTTTTAAATATGTCAAATGAGAATAAGAAATTAAAGTTGCTCTTGGAGGCCTTTTGTCGAACAACTGACAGATACAACAATTAAATTCAAGTCCAAAATCTAACTTCTTTTTTAAAGCATGATTTTATTTCAATTTCATGGAGAACACAGGGGTAAATTGAATCAAAGAGAGAAGGAGGGGGACCTGTTTACTATCGATAGGAAAGAAAGTGGCTCGGAAGGGAGTAGAGACGGAGTAGAAGGCCATATGTTGGAGATTGGAGTACTGCAGATGGAGGAAAAGGCCTTTGGCTGTGTTATGTTTGATTATAAACCCAAATGAGAATAAAAAAAAAACCCACAAATCCAATCAAAAGTAATCAAAATTAAACCTGGTGCATCAATGTCAAATCAAAAGCAATAAAAATTAAACTATATCAATGTCAATCTTGTGCTTTAAGAAGAGTTCCTGGAGCATGGAAAAATTCTCATCCGAGCAACACCCAAACGTGAACCCATTGAAAAATCTACCCAAAGAATAAATAACATAAAAAGAAGATAAACAAACTCACTTGGGTTGTGTGGAGAGAGCAATCGAAAATTACAACAAAAAAATAAAATAAAACTCACCTTGGGTTGTTGTTGGGGCAGCAGCTATTGAAGGGTTTAAATAGGAGATTGATTTTGAGGAAAAGCAAAAGAGCAAATCAGGGATTTAGAGAGTCTGAGGTAGAGTAAGTAATGGTGAGTTGCATCTATGAGTACGGTTAAGAATCTGAAATGGCAAGCCGTAATTTAATGCTACTTGATGAAAGAGAGAAGATATCTGAAACATTTAGGAGGGAAGGACAAAGAAAGAGAGGAAAAAAAATAAAAAATGTTTAGGAGGGAAGATGAGGAGTTGATGGATATAGAGAGTAAGGAACGGTCAGAAAGAAATAAATAAAATGAAACGTGAGAGAGAGAAGAAAAACAGAGGGAGGATTGAAATAGAATCATGTAGGAGTAGGAATCTAATGTGGTAGTGTTTGGGGAAGTCTAAAACTTTTATCTCAGCTTCAGCTTTTAGTTTATACTAGCATGTATCCTGTGCAATGCACAAGATTTTATTTATTTAAATTTTAAATCACAAACAAAAACTAAAAATGAAAAAGCAAAAAATTGTTTACCACTTCATAACCACCCTTTGCAATTGAAGTTTCTCTTTATCTACCACTTCTTCACCGTGTTTTGCAAACTCACGGATTATTTCAACAATTTCTTCCCTACATTTTCAACATGGTCCATTAGGTCCAAAAGTTACTCAATACACTTTGATACTATGCATATATGTAGGCTTGTCTATTACATTTTCATTCAGCAAGGTTTGTTAGGTATTGTCATGAACTCATTCAATAAAATGCATAATTCAAGAAACAATATACATAACTAACCTTTCAAGAAACAATAAACATAACTAACCTGAAAGTCACATCATTCAACTTAATTCATCACACCCAAAAACAAACATTAACCAAAACAAAATATTTGCAATATTTTGGTTTTAACGTGTATTTATAAATTGTATCTTCATCTTAATCTTTTCTTAGTCGTTATCTTCATCTTAATTTTTTCAGTGTATTTATAAATAGAAGATATTAATCTTTATCTTTATCTTCATCTTAATCTTAATCTTTTCTTAATCTTTATCTGCATCTTAATTTTTTTTTTTTATCTTTATCTTTATCTTATTTTTTTCTTAATCTTTATCTTCATCTTAATTTTTTTTTTCTTTATCTTTATCTTCATTTTAATTTTTTCTTAATCTTTATTTTCATCTTAATTTTTTCTTACTCTTAATTTTTTTTTTAAATAAAAAAAAAATCTCAGCACATATCAAATTCTAAGCATGCCAAATGACAAAACTTCAGCTGAAGGATGTCAAATTCTAAGCGAAGAGATTAATCTTTATCTTTATCTTCGTCTTAATCTTTTCTTAATCTTATCTCTATCTTAATTTTTTATTTTTTATTTTTATTTTTTTATCTTTATCTTCATCTTATTTTTTTCTTAATCTTTATCTTAATCTTTTTTTTTTATTATTATCTTTATCTTCATCTTAATTTTTTCTTAATCTTTATTTTCATCTTAAATTTTTCTTAATCTTTATCTTCATCTTAATTTTTTTTAAATAAAAAAAAAATCTCAGCACATATCAAATTCTAAGCATGCCAAATGGCAAAACTTCAGCTGAAGGATGTCAAATTCTAAGCATGCCAAATGGCAGAACCTCAGCTAAAGGTCTCTGCTTTTATATATATGCTAGTCGCAAACCTGTGCGATGCACAGGAAAATTATTAAAAATAAAATCTAAATTAATTTTGATTCATACAGTAAGTTTTACTTCTTTAAAAAACAGACACGTGCTAACTTGTTAAATCCCATCTTTTTGTTTTTTTTGCCCACAATCACGAGAAAGTTTTTTTTCTTTTTTTTTTTTTCAGCCATTTTTCTTTTTTAGACCAAGGCGCCATGTGAACCCAGTCTTTGACCAATCACAAACCCAAAAAAATCCCACAATCACAAACCTCAACTCACTCTTCAACTTTCTCTCTCAATTCTCCTTGTTGTTCATAACCGAACCGCCCAGCACCACTGTGACCATGGCGGCATTCCTAGACTTCTTTGCTCCGGCGATCACCGACCACCACCACCTCGGCGCGATAGGCCTTGGTCGAGCAGATCTGTGGGTGGGCTAGGTTCGCGGTCGAAGATGGAAGGCGATGGTGGGGTTCTATCGGCTAAAAGACGATGGTGGCTGGGAATGATACCAGGATAGATCCTACTGTTTTTTTTTTTTTGGATTTAAGAATTGGGTTCTGTTTGATTTTTGAATTTGGGCAAGCTGATGTTTTACTGAATTGGTGGTGCAAAAAAAACTTGAATTTTTTTAATTAAATTTTAATTTTAGGAAAAGTTTTTTATTAAATTTATTTTTAAACTGTGTTGCTGCCGAATGTGGGTGCCGTTGGGTTTGTATTTCTTTTTCAGCACTTTTGTTATGGATTTGTGGGTTTATATTTTTTCTTTGTAGCTCTGTTTGTGGGTTGGAGTGGTATTGATGGTGGCTTTTTGGGAGGTTTGTGGTGGTTATGGTGGAGCTGCAGCGGAGGAGGAGGGAATCCTCTCTCTCTCTTTCCTTGGACCAGCCAAGCTTCTCTTTGATCTCTCTCTCTCGATTAATAACCTTGTCTTTTTCTTTTCGCGGAAAAAAAATCACATTTAACGCAGTTTTTTGTTTCCGTTAAATGTACACGTGTTTAATTTTTAAGGAAGGGAATCGGATGAACCTAATCTAAACAACTGTAGGTAAGTTTTGCCCTTCTTATAAAACACGATTCATGTTTATATTTATCATATGGATCATGTTTTCATCCAAAAATAAAATAAAGGATACTTAAAATAAAAAGAAGGACAATTAAATACATGGGCATATGATTATATGATCAAACCTAAAAAAATTTCATAACTCATTTAAAGTTCACATGGTTTCATTATAACAAATCCATCCATCTTTCTCCATTACTAGCAACAAAATTAAATCAAATAAATAAGAGAAAAAAGAAACTCTAAAAATCTTGATGAAAATTGATAATTATGATTATTATTAAAAGATATTTATATTGTGTTTATATATGGAATATATTTTAGTATTAGACATTAATTATGATTGTGTTTTATATATGGAATAATATATTCTTATATTAAAGAAAATAATATGTGTCAAAATTCTAATGAAAGATTTAATAATAGAATAAAATTTAAATTTAGTTAGAAAATATATATTAAAATAATGAGGTATAAAATTGTGAGATTTCAAAAGCTTATGTGGCGCAACATGATGAGGTCAACCAAAAGTCAAAAAGTTTTGGTTTTATATTATAACTAGTCGCACACCTGTGCGATGCACAGGAAAATTATTGAAAATAAGATCTAAATTAATTTTGATTCCTTTTACTACTTTTGTTGAATATGCTTTTTTTTTTTTCTTCTTCTTTTTTGTAGTTCAAAATGTTGTAGGCAAGATCGAGAAAGAGACTTTACAGATTATATTTAGGATAGATCCTACTTTTTGGTTAAAAAAAAATAGCTAAAAAAGTATATTTACCATAGGTTATATAATAATTATATAATTTAATATATATATTTTTTTTTTTGCATAAGTTGAATATAGTCCAATTTTTATAAAATACTATTCATGTTTATATTTACCATATGGATCATGTTTCCATCAATAAATAAAATAAATGATACTTAAAATAAGAAGAAGGACAAATAAATACATAGGCACATGATTAAATGATCAAACCTAAATAATTTTCATAACTCATTTCAAGCTCACGTGGTTTCATTATAACAAATCCATCCACCTTTCTCCATTGCCAGCAACAAAAATTAAATGAAATACATAAGAAAAAAAAATCTTGATGAAAATTGATAATTATGATTATTATTAAAAGATATTGATATTGTGTTTATATATGGAATATATTTTAGTATTAAATCTAGACATTTATTATGATTGTATTGTATATATGGAATAATATATTATTAATATTAAAGGAAAATATGATGTGTCAAGATTCTAATGAAATGTTTAATTATAGAATAAAATTTATATTCAATTAGAAAATATATATTAAAATAATGTGGTGTAAAATTGTGAGATTTCAAAAGCTTATGTGGCGCAATATTATGAAGTCAATCAAAAGTCAAAAAAGTTTCAACTTTACATTATAGTATAGATATAGATTGATATTGATGATTAGCTGTTTAATATCCCCAATAGGATAACTAAATGAGTTGGCATCCAGGTCCTTTTTTCTGTTTTATGATTGACTTGCAAATTATAAATAGACACTTATTACCATCTCCTAGCTCATTCATTATAATATTGATACCACTCCACCATCCTCGAAAGAAAAAGAAATTAAGTAGCAATGACTTCCTTTACAGTCTTTGTTATATTTGCACACGTTTCTATTATCTTCTTCAATGCATGCAACGCCACAGCAAGGTCCATAACAACTTCATCAAAGTTTCCTGCCATTCTCATCTTTGGTGATTCAACAGTAGATACTGGTAACAACAACTATTTTCACACACTTGTTAAGGCCAACCATTACCCATATGGCAATGATTTTCCAGGTCATATTCCAACAGGGAGGTTTTCTAATGGAAAACTGGTTCCAGACTTCGTGGCCTCTATGCTGGGGCTAAAACAAAGTATTCCTCCTTTCCGGGATCCAAATTTATCAGATCATGAAATACAAACTGGTGTCAGTTTTGCATCAGCTGGTTCAGGATATGATGATCTAACGACTGTTGTATCAAGAGCAAATCCGGTGTTGAACCAAGTTGAGGATTTCAACAAGTATATTGTGAGGCTTAAGGGAATTGTAGGAGAAGAAGAGGCAATGAAGATAATCAGAGGCGCTTTGGTTCTTATTAGTGCAGGAACAAATGACTTTATTTTTAATTTCTATGACATACCCACAAGGAGGTTGGAATTTAACATTACTGGATACCACGATTTTCTTCAAAAAAGGCTACAAAACTTTATTAAAGTAAGCATGCATATCTATCTTCCTCTCTCAGTTTTCCACGTTTTATGGACACCACAAAATATTCTTATGAATGGTCACAATAGTTGAGTTGGTGTGTTTTTATTAGTTCTCATATGGATCTACCACTAACATCACTTTATTTTTATTACTAATAACTTGTCACCTCAACAATTATTCTTATTTAGAATGTTTTTGTATCTACCAAAATGGCATGACTGTTTTTTTTTTTTGTCCCAACTTTATAAAATTAGAGACTTTATTCCAATAAGATGTATCCCTTTGTTTCTAAAACTACCTATTGAATGTTTTTATTTCCAAAAATTTGCAAAAACAAAAAAATTGAGCTAGAATTAAATTATGTGAACATGATTAATTGCCAAAACCTCTCTCAAACTAATATGCCTATATTACAACTTTGATCCTAATGGCCGTAAAGAAAAAACGAGTGACATTATATTGCAGATAAATAGGCTTCCAATGATGGTATCTTAGCAAATGGCTATAGTGGATTATTCCTTTTTACATGCACTAGCATAAAGTTTGGTTCAATGTTGATTAATCTACCAATATAAATACTGATTATATTGTTTTCCATGCACATGTAAACTTGCAGCAACTATATGATCTTGGATGCCGTAAAATAGCTGTAGTTGGGCTTCCTCCAATTGGTTGCTTGCCCATTCAGATAACCTTGAGGTTTCAGAATCCATTCAATACAAAATGTATAGAGCATCAAAATTTAGATGCCCAAAGCTATAATCAGAAGCTGGTGAATCAATTATCCAAAATACAGGCAGTTCTTCCAGAGAGTAAGATTTCCTATTCGGATGTGTATGAGCAGGTGAATGACATGATCAATCATCCACAAAAGTATGGTAAGTTGATCCAACCCAGAACTTGTAATTGTAATTGTATCGCTAGAGGTACTAGTGCATGGCCTTCTCATGAGGGAAACCTTATATAGTTTTTTCGTTTGAGTAATGCATATGAAAAACTTATAGAGTGTCTTGTGCCTAACAGGTTTTGTACAAACTAAGAGAGGATGCTGTGGCACCGGATTGGTGGAGACAGGACCCTCGTGTAATTCAGTGACTCCAACATGTGGGAAGCCTTCACAATACATATTTTGGGATTGCATCCATCCTAGTGATGCGGTCTATCAGTACCTTTCTCAAAACTTTGTAAAAAATGTCATTCCTAAGTTGTTATAGAAACACAACCTTGTGAATAAGGCTTTAAACGAGCCAAGTTGAGTATTGAAAGTTCAGGATTGTGCATTTTATTTTATTTTGAATCCAAGTCGAGCTCAAGCTCAGCAAGAAACTACATTATGTATTAATTAGTCGAAAACCAGTGCGATGCAAAGGAAAAACTATAAAAAGAACGATGTAAAGAAAAATCTTGGTTTTTTTTTTTTTTTTTTTTCATAACTATGTTATAATTTTTTTTTTTTTCATATAACTATGTTACTAAATTCAATATGGTTTAATATACTTTTTCTATGGAAATATATCATTAATACTTATTATACATAATGTAAAGATTTGTTCCATTTGTGGTTCTTGTTGGCTTCAAATGACCATTATGAAATTAATTTTGGAAATCGATATAAAATGTAATAAGAAAATGGAAAACTTGCCTAGATATTTAGAATGGAATATTGCAACTAACATGAGTTGACTTCGGTATAGATCAAACATGTTTAAGAAACCGGAAACCCGAAAAAATCTCAGCACAAAACTAAAAAGTAATGCTTATTACCTTACAACTCTCATAAAAAATCAATCAAGTTCGAAGGTCAATCTCCATCATCTATAAAACTTCCTCAACTTACTGTACAATAGTGTCCCAATTTAGTATTTCAGAAAGATTAACCGTACAAGTCTTCACTTGCATTAGTTTTGTTCTCAAAACTACCGAAACCAATTATGATGCTAATCCAATTTCGTGCTAGCTTATGTCTTGAATCCTGTAGCCACATAAGTAAATCATAATTTTGACATTAAAAGAACCTCTAGACCGAGTAAACAGAGCATAAAACTTAAAAGCAAATCTAATAAGAGAATAACAAACTAATAAGCCTAACTTTACACACTACTGAGTTCATTTAAAAAAATAAAAATAAATAGATGATAAGTAAGCACATTATACCTATTAAAGAATTTGTCCAACTGCTCTATCTTAAAAGTTCTCCTTTCCAACACGGTAAAAGTTCTTTGCACATAAGCCTTCTTAGCAACCAACATATATAATCGAACATAGCATATGCGTTATGCAGTATAATTGCACATAAAATAAAAACATATAAAAGAAAAATTCTAACCACATAATATATAGAAGATATGTCAAATCATTATCTAAAGTTCTATTTCTATTAAAAAAATAATTGTTATTTAAATGAACAAAGAAATTCATTGATAGAAAATTTTAGAACTATAATTAATATGTTTAAAACAATGGATACTACACATATCTTTGAAAGTAAGGTGAAGAATATGCCACCTCAAAATTTGTAGTGACTACCTTTCTAATCCTAAAGGGATGAAACACTTAAGGAACTTTTAGTTCGAGGAAAATCTTTAATTAGTCTACCAATGGAGAATCAAATAGGCATTTTCTATAAAGCATTTGAACTAAGAGATATTTTGCAATTACTTTGCCCTCTTCATCTATACGTTGCTGAAACTATTCATCTCTTCCTTCATGGAGGAGATGCAAAGAATCTCTATATAGGTGAAAATCTAGAAAAAAGAATTAAGTAGTGCTTTAAAGCAATCTCTCTTCAAGAATTGCTTAAAAAAGCAATTGATAGATAAACCAAACATATATTTCTTTTTGGAAGAAGAGAGATGATGTTGTGGGAAAGAACTTGACCAATCTACTTTGGTAAATTATCCTAGTTACAACAACCTCTGTCTTACCAATTTCCATTCCAAACAAAAGGGGAAAAAAAAGAAGAAGAAACACAAAAGAAATATAATGATAATAATAATAATAGTAAAAAAATTTAACATTCGACTCAAACCAACATCTTCAAGACCTTTTTTTTTAATCATTAACATCCTCTAAAATCCAAAAAGAAAAATCAAACAGGACAAAATAAAATCTCAAATTCATATCAATGATACACTAAAGTGGAATTCTGGAGATTGTTTTCAGAAAAGTCTTGAAGGTGTTTTCTCAACTTGTTAATTAGGAAACAGGCAGGGCCGGCCCTGGGGTAAGCCCAGCAAGCCCCGGGGCTAGGGCAACCCCCCCTCCAGGGGCAACCCCCCAGGAAAAAAAAAAATTTTTATACTATACATAAAAAAAAAAAAAAAATTATACATATACATCAGGGAAAAAAAAAAATTATTCATAAAATAAAATTTTTAATAGAGGGCAAAAAAAATATATTAAGAGGATAAAAATAAAAAATTATCATAAACAGAGGGCAAAAAAAAATATTTAAAGACAAAAATAAAAAATAATAATAACTCTTAAACCAATTAGCAATCCACGGAGGGCAAAAACAAATATTCAAGGGCAAAAATATTGATTAATCATAACTCATAAACCAATTATCAGTACATGGGAGGGCAAAAAAAAAAATTAAAGGGCAAAAATAAACAATAATCACAATTCATCAAACAATTACCAACAAACGGAGGGCAAAAAAAAAATTCAAATGGGCAAAAAAAAAATATAATCACAAAAGATCTAAGCCAGATCTATCCAAATTCCAAAACTAAAACTAAAATATAAATATAACAATCCAACACAGTCAACGCTCAGTCGCTCATTATCGGCAAAAACACAACTTTACCAACAAAAATCCCTAAATCACAAATTCACAATCCAGAAAAATCCCCAAATCACCTTGAAATCACGATCAGCCACTAGATCCGGCAACCACCGGCACAAAGAATTGAAGGAGGAGCAGCAGACAGCCACTAGCCCACCGCCACGCGCCGCACGCCGTACGCCGAGACGCAAGGCACGCCGACCGCCGCAAGCCTGCACCCATCTCACGCCGCCACGCGTGACGCCCTCAGCCCCTCACGGTCTTCGTGGACTCCAGTTCCACCGATCCGGTCCGGTATGCTCCGCTCTCTCTCTCTCTCTCTCTCTCTCAAATGCTTTTGAGTTTTGAAATTTGAGGACTAATGACTGTGGTTGTGCTGTTGTGGGTGAGTGGGTTTATATGTTTAACTTAGTATGTTTGTTGTTTTATGTTTACTGGCTGCTGTGGGTGAGTGGGTCAGTGCATGTGCACTGACCTTTTTTTTTTTTTTTTTTTTTTTTTTTTTTTTTTTTATGCTTGTGAATCGTTTGTTGTGTTTGACTGTTGTGTTTTGTTTTTAAACACTGGTGATCAGTGCACGGTTTCCCTTTTTCTTTTTTTTTTTTTTTTTTTTTTCGAATTTTTTTTTTTTTATGCCTGATTGGTGAGACACTGTGTTTTGTTTTTATACACTTTACTTTTGGGGAAGTGGTGGGTCAGTGCACGTGCACTGATCTGTTCTTTTTTTTTTTTTTTTTATTTTTTTGAATTGTTTTTTAATTTTGATTAAATATATTGTGATTTGTGTGAGTGTTGTACTATAGTGTTTGGATTTTGAGTATTTATTTTATATTTATTTAAGACTTTAAATGTTGGCATGTTTAGTGTGGTTGTCTTTGTATTGACCAAATAGCGTAGTATTATTTTTATTCTTTGGATGGGAGTGCTGCACATTAAATTTATTTGTCTGTGTTGTGTTTTTATTTTTATTTTTTTATGGGAGCGTGATAGTGTTATTAACACTAAAACATTTTTTAGTTAAAAACTATTAAACCTAAAATAATATTAATAGGTATTAGTTTAGATTTTTAGGAGTATAATATAATTTTTTTATTATTTGAACGAGATTGTAATATTATATAGATTGTAGGTACTATGACGAAGAATGAAAATGACAAGAACAGAGTGAGATCTCGAAAACAAAAGTCGGGATATTATAATAGAGTAGTTAAGCAACGAAAAGAAATAATGGCAAAATCATTAAAGGGTTCGATTTCTAAACTATTTAATGCCAAAATTCAAAAATCTCAATCTTCGAGTCAAGTTGAAGAAGCTAGTGGTGAAGATATGAATGAAGTCCATGTGGAGCCTAACGAAAGTGTTGTAGCAAATGAAGAATTTAGTGAGGAAGAAGCTAGTGGTGAAGATATGGATGAGGCTCATGAGAGTGAAGGTGTTGATGTAGCAAATGATGAATTTAGGGAGGAGCATAATGAAGATAATCTTAGAGATGGAGGTGTTAATGAAGAAGCTAGTGTAAGTATGCTTGACCTTGAGAAAGATGTTGATGTGAACTACGATCCAGGGTTGTGGGGAATTATTAATGACACTAAGAGGGTGATGTTAGTTAAAAAAGGTCCCATTAAGATCTTAAAAGAAAATGATGAGTTTCCAAAAGAACCGAATTCGAGGGAGACACTTTTCTTCTAAACTTTACACTTCTAATCGTCCAAATGGTGAGAAGCAAGAAAGGAAGTGGCTTGTGTATTCAAATGAGTTGGATAAGGTCTTTTGTTTTTGTTGCAAGTTATTCAAGCATAACCCAATGACAACTGGTTTGGCTGAAGATGGAATTAATGATTGGCATAACCTTCCTACAAAACTCAGAGATCATGAAAAGAATCCAGAACACAACCTCAATGTCGTGAAGTGGGTGGACTTACAAATGAGACTTAAACAAGAAGCAACAATTGACAAACAAGTGGAGGCACTAATCAACAAAGAGAGAATTCGTTGGAAGTTGATATTAGCTCGAATAATTGGGGTTGTGAAAACCCTTTCTCGAAATAGTTTGCCATTTCGTGGAAGTAATGAGAAGATTTATGAGAAGAATAACGGGCTTTTTTGTCAACTTATTGAATTTCTTGCGGAATTTGATCCTATTATGAAAGATCACCTTCGGCGTGTGGTAGATAAAGAAGTTCAAAATCATTATCTTAGCCACAAAATTCAAAATGAATTGATAAGTTTGTTGGCAAATGAGATTAAAGAAGAAATTCGAAAAAAGATTTTAAAAGCAAAATATTTTTCGATTATCCTTGATTGTACTCCAGATCTAAGTCATGAAGAACAAATGTCGATTGTTATAAGATGTGTGGATGTTGAGGATGCAAGTGAAGTTAAGGTGGAGGAGTTCTTTCTTGGGTTTATAAAAGTTGATGACACGTCGGGGCTTGGGCTTTTCAAGCGACTTGAAGATACTTTAGTGGATCTTAAACTCAACATTGATGATATAAGAGGACAAAGTTATGACAATGGCGCAAATATGAAGGGTAAACATCAAGGTGTACAAAGAAGATTACTTGATGTAAATCCTAGAGCATTTTATGTTCCATGTGGATGTCATACCTTAAACCTTGCATTATGTGATATGGCAAAATCTTGTGTGAAAGCAAGAAATTTTTTTGGATATGTGCAAAAGATTTATACTTTGTTTTCGGGTTCAACACATCGATGGGATGTTCTTAAAACATATGTGAAGGGCTTGTCACCAAAGGCATTGTCAGTAACTCGTTGGGAAAGTCATATTGAGAGTGTTAGAGCAATAAGAAGTCAACCGGAGGAATTAAGAGATGCCTTGATTGAAATTTCAAATACTTCTAAAGATGATGTTGTGATGGCGGAAGCTAAAGGCTTGTGTTTCAATGCTTTGGAAGATTTTGAGTTCTTGATAAGCTTGTGTATTTGGTACAAAATCTTAGACAAAGTTAATTGGGTTAGTCAAGTACTTCAAAAAGAAGAGATCGATCTTGAGAATGCAATTATAAAAATAAAGGAACTCATTTTATTCTTTGAGGAGCTTAGAGAAGATGGTTTTCTAGACTTGATAGAGGAAGGTAAAGAGCTTGCAAAGAAAGTTGGTATTGAACCGGCATTTACAGTAAAAAGAGTAGTTCGTAGAAAGAAGCAATTTGATGAGGATGTGGGAGAGGATGCCAATGAAAGTCAATCGCCTCAAGAGAAGTTTAAAGTTACCTACTTCTACCACATTATAGATCAAGCTCTTACATCACTTAAGGATCGGTTTGAGCAATTTCAACGTTATGAAGAAATCTTTGGATTTTTGTTGAATGGAAAGTTCAAAAGCATTAGTGAAGACAAATTGATGGAACATTGCAGCCAATTACAAAGTTTCTTGGAATATAAAGAACATTGTGATATTTATGCGGATGAGTTATTTCAAGAACTTAGATATCTGAAAACATTATTACCGAAGGATGTAACAAAATCGATTGACATCCTCAATACTATAAAGTCTTATTGGGAAGAGGGTGGATTCCAAACAGTATGGGTTACATATCGCATTTTGTTAACTATACCGGTTACAGTTGCTTCAGCGGAAAGGAGTTTCTCTAAGTTGAAGTTAATAAAAACTTATCTTCGGACTACTATGTCACAAGAGAGATTAAGTGGCTTGGCTATGATCTCAATTGAGAATGAATATTTGGATAAGCTAAATTATGATGACTTGATTGAAGAATTTGCTTCAAAAAATGCAAGGAGAAGTAATTTTCTTGGAGTCGGATAGTGTTAATTTATGGTTAGTCTCCTGTAAATATGTTGTTAAGGAGCTTATTGTAAATACAATATTATATAATAAAAATGTAGCCATCAAAGGCTTTTGGGGGTGGATGTAGGTCTTAATGACCGAACCACGGTATCTTTTTGTTTCTACTCTCTCTACTCTTTACTATTATTGCTTTATATTTTCCTACACACCGTAACTGGTTAAAAGTACAACATAACCTTGATTTTGTATAAAAAAAAAAAAATTGGACTTTATATTATTTTTTTTAATATTAAATAATAAGTAGCAAGTAGAGCAACCAAATTAGGCCGGGGCTAGGGCAACCCAACGCTCGGGGCCGCCCCTGACAACAGGTTAACAAAATAACTCACAAAACAAATGAAGAACTCCTTGAGATCAATGGCATTTTCAAGAAGTTGTGAGATTAGTTCATACCCTGGTTACTCTAGACTTTGGGAATTTTTTGTGACTCGTGCAAGAGAAAGATTGTGGCAATAGACACATAGAAGCACCAAACTTGAGAGAGAACATACATTCACAAACCCATCAACTGAAAAAATGTCCAAGGCCAATTTTAATATTATTGGGAACTGCAGTCTAAAACAAATGATAGACAGTGTAGTCCCAAAAAAACATAAGTGTATGCATCAAATTCCTAAAAAAAAAAATCCATAAAAATTGGACATGCAACCAGGTGGCGCACATGGGTGGCATTTGGATTGGATGGTGGTGTAAATCATCAACAAATTATAATTGGTGCGTGAGAGCTAGAGAAGTCTTTTCCTTCGGAAAGTGACTAAAGGTAAATCCCAGACTGCGTATTTATGTCGTGAATTTATGGCCATACGCTTCACACAGGTGAGATTGAAGACAATTCAAGACTATAAACAGTGCACATGGACTATTTGTTATAATTGCAAGGGAAGAGAAAACTTTAAGCCTCCATTATCAGATCTCCATCTCACAGGCTCTATTATGATATTAACTTCTTTCTTACCTACCCATTACCGACTGTACCTTCTTAATATTAACTTCTTTCTCTTTTTATTTTTATAAACGGTTTCTTAAATCAATGTTATGAAGAGGCAAATGATGGAAAAACCCATGGGATATGAAGAGTTAAGGGAGATGGAGAGGTGAGGAGGGGGGGAGAGAGTGGGAAATGAAGAGGTGAGGGGGAGATGAAAAGGTGAAAGATGAGAGAAAATGAAAAAGAGGGTAAGATGACATGGACGTCTATGGGTGAAGAGATTATGACGTGGCAGTGTTTGGAGAAGAAAATTTTTTTTTCCTCTCAGCTTCGAGTTTTAATTTATATTATAGACAATTCAAGACTATAAGCACTGCACATGGACTATTTGTTATAATTGCAAGGGAAGAGAAAACTTAAAGCCTCCATTATCAAATCTCCATCTCACAGGCTCTATTATGATATTAACTTCTTTCTTACCTACCCATTACCGACTGTACCTTCTTAATATTAACTTCTTTCTCTTTTTATTTTTATAAACGGTTTCTTAAATCAATGTTATGAAGAGGCAAATGATGGAAAAACCCATGGGATATGAAGAGTTAAGGGAGATGGAAAGGCGAGGAGGGGGGGAGAGTGGGAAATGAAGAGGTGAGGGAGAGATGAAAAGGTGAAAGATAAGAGAAAATGAAAAAAAGGGTAAGATGACATCGACGTCTGTGGGTGAAGAGATTATGACATGGCAGTATTTGGAGAAGAAAATTGTTTTTTTTCTCAGCTTCGAGTTTTAATTTATATTATAGATATATATTGATATTGATGATTAGCTGTTTAATATCCCCAATAGGATAACTAAATGAGTTGGCATCCAGGTCCTTTTTTTTCTATTTTATGGTTCACTTGCAAATTATAAATAGACACTTATTACCATCTCCTAACTCATTCATTATAGTATTGATACCACTCCACCATCCTCGAAGAAAAAGAAATTAATTAGCAATGACTTCCTTTATAGTCTTTGTTATATTTGTACACGTTTCTATTATCTTCAATGCATGCAACGCCACAGCAAGGTCCATAACAACTTCATCAAAGTTTCCTGCCATTCTCATCTTTGGTGATTCAACAGTAGATACTGGTAACAACAACTATTTTCACACACTTGCTAAGGCCAACCATTACCCATATGGCAATGATTTTCCAAGTCATATTCCTACAGGGAGGTTTTCTAATGGAAAACTGGTTCCAGACTTCGTGGCCTCTATGCTGGGGCTAAAACAAAGTATTCCTCCTTTCCGGGATCCAAATCTATCAGATCATGAAATACAAACTGGTGTCAGTTTTGCATCAGCTGGTTCAGGATATGATGATCTAACAACTGTTGTATCAAGAGCAAATCCGGTGTTGAACCAAGTTGAGGATTTCAACAAGTATATTGTGAGGCTTAAGGGAATTGTAGGAGAAGAAGAGGCAATGAAGATAATCAGAGGCGCTTTGGTTCTTATTAGTGCAGGAACAAATGACTTTATTTTTAATTTCTATGACATACCCACAAGGAGGTTGGAATTTAACATTACTGGGTACCACGATTTTCTTCAAAAAAGGCTACAAAACTTTATTAAGGTAAGCATGCATATCTATCTTCCTCTCTCAGTTTTCCACGTTTCATGGACACCGCAAAATATTCTTATGAATGGTCACAATAGTTGAGTTGGTGTGTTTTTATTAGTTCTCATCTAGATTTACCACTAACATCACTTTATTTTTATTACTAATAACTTGTCATCTCAACAATTATTCTTATTTAGAATGTTTTTATCTACCAAAATGGCATGACTGTTTTTTTTTTTTGTCCCAACTTTATAAAATTAGAGACTTTATTTCCAATAAGATTTATCCCTTTGTTTCTAAAACTACCTATTGAATGTTTTTATTTCCAAAAATTTGCAAAAACAAAAAAATTGAGCTAGAATTAAATTATGTGAACATGATTAATTGCCAAAACCTCTCTCAAACTAATATGCCTATATGACAACTTTGATCCTAATGGCCGTAAAGAAAAAACGAGTGACATTATATTGCAGATAAATAGGCTTCCAATGATGGTATCTTAGCAAATGGCTATAGTGGATTATTCCTTTTTACATGCACTAGCATAAAGTTTGGTTCAATGTTGATTAATCTACCAATATAAATACTGATTATATTGTTTTCCACGCACATGTAAACTTGCAGCAACTATATGATCTTGGATGCCGTAAAATAGCTGTAGTTGGGCTTCCTCCAATTGGTTGCTTGCCCATTCAGATGTCCTTGAGGTTTCAGAATCCATTCAATACAAAATGTATAGAGAATCAAAATTTAGATGCCCAAAGCTATAATCAGAAGCTGGTGAATCAATTATCCAAAATACAGGCAGTTCTTCTAGAGAGTAAGATTTCCTATTCGGATGTGTATGAGCAGGTGAATGATATGATCAATCATCCACAAAAGTATGGTAAGTTGATCCAACCCAGAACTTGTAATTGTAATTGTACCGCAAGAGGTACTAGTGCATGGCCTTCTCATGAGGGCAACCTTATATAGTTTTTTCGTTTGAGTACTGCTTATGGAAAACTTATAGAGTGTCTTGTGCCTAACAGGTTTTGTACAAACTAAGAGAGGATGCTGTGGCACCGGATTGGTGGAGACAGGACCCTTGTGTAATTCAGTGACTCCAACATGTGGGAAGCCTTCACAATACATATTTTGGGATTGCATCCATCCTAGTGATGCGGTCTATCAGTACCTTTCTCAAAACTTTGTAAAAAATGTCATTCCTAAGTTGTTATAGAAACACAACCTTGTGAATAAGGCTTTAAACGAGCCAAGTTGAGTATTGAAAGTTCAGGATTGTGCATTTTATTTTATTTTGAATCCAAGTCGAGCTCAAGCTCAGCAAGAAACTAGATTATATATTAATTAGTAGAAAAACAGTACGATGCACGGGAAAAGCTATAAAAAGAACAATGTAAAGAAATCTTGGTTTCTTTTTCCTCTTTTTTATTTTTTATTTTTTTTATTTTTTTATTTGTTGGTAGTTTGAGATGTTGTAAGTTGAAATGTTGACCATTATAATCAATGGAGCTATCAATGAACCTCTTTGGGATGAATTCTTCTATGTTCTTCAATTATTTGTGATATTGTCCTATTGCCCAAGCATTAACTCATAGTAACATTTTTGGATAAATTTCATAACCATTGATCCAGTGTTGGCTCAATAGTATAGGCAATTTAGGCCATCGCCTAATAAGGCCCCAAAATGGAAGAAGACCCCCAAATATTAGTCAATAATTTTTTTTTTTTAAATCCAATAAAATCTAATATAACAAATCCCAATTAAGCTAATAAATCTTTTTTTTTTTTCCATAAAAAAAAAAAAAAAAAAAAAAAAAAAAAAAAAAAAAAACTGAAATGCACAACACACTCCCAATTTAAGCTACTAAATCTTTTTATTTATTTATTTTTCCATAAAAAAAAAAAAGAAAAGAAATGAAATGCGCACACACACACAGGGTAAAACTCAAGCACAGTACTTTAGGTTCCCTAATTATTATTATTATTATTTTGATAATTCAATAGTTGAGGTTTACGTGATTTGAACTCTGGAAGTCTTTGTTCAAAACACTAGAAAGTACCAATTTGAGACAAGGCTCTTGGTGACCTTAGAAACTATATCTACATTTTACCCAAAATGAAAATTAGAACAAGCTCTCTCTCTCTCCAAAAAGAATTTTACTACCAACATCAGTTACAGTTGCTTTGACTATGTTACAAGAAAGATTAAGTGGATTAACTATAGTGTCAACTAAAAAAGAGATGTTGGTAACACATGAATACAACAACTTAATTAATAACTTTACATCTCAAAAAGCAATAAAAAAAAATTTAAATGAAAAAAATACTATATAGAAAGTTAGTAACATTTTATTGTTATTATATTTTTTTTTAAAGAAACAATGTAAAAAGTCTCATTTAAATTGTCGCCCAAGACCCCAAAATCTCTTGAGCCAACCCTGAATTCAAATATTAACATCCATTTCATATTAACAAAATATCAACAACTGAAACCTTCATCTTTATACTCGACTGTCTACCTCGTCGTTTAGTATTTTTTTTAATAGAGCATATCAGCTTTGTTTTATTTTTTAAAAAGTTTTTTATTGATTGACTTAATTTTAATTGTTTTTGGTTGTAATTTGGACTGATTTGTTGTTGACATGTTGTAATTTGGGTTGATATGCTGTGGTTGTAATTTTTTATTTTTTTTATTTTGCTAAAATATTTTTTCGTCCTTAAAATTTGAATGAAGTTTATTTTTTGTCCCAAAGCTTTTTAAGAATATTTTTTTCAATTTTAGGGCAAAAATAGAGACGGAAAAAAATTTTTCAATATTAGGATGATTTTTTTTTTTTAATTGTTTAAGGACAGAAAGTGTAACACTTTTATTTTAGACAAAAAACTTTTTTTTAAGGATGAAAATTTTTTTTTTTTTTTTTTAAGTTTAAGGACAAAAAGTGTAAACTTTCAATATTTAGGAATGAAAACGAACTTTTTAAAGTTTAGGGACAAAAAATGAAATTCATGCAAACTTTAGGGACAAAAACAATATTTTAGACTTTGTTTTTTCTTTTAATATTTGGGATTTTTTTTAAGAAACCAAAATTATGTTAGTGGAGGCCCAATTTAATTTTTAGGAACCTAACTTCAAAAGCAACCTTAAATATAATATGATTTTTTTTTTTTTACACTTGATTTTTTTTTTTAGAAAGGGGAAGTGGCTGAGGCCACCCTTGGTCCTAGTGTAGCTCGGGGCTACGTCCCTCATGTAATTATGTAAATAATGATTAATTATTAGTAATATTGCTATATATTTTTTAAGATGTTAAATACATTAAAAAGCTGAAAATTTACAAACAATTTTTTAATTTATTTCTAAATAGAAGCCATAAATTAAAGACATAAATTTTGTGTATATATTTACTCACGGTTTACACAATTAAGTTCTTTTTCTACGTCCATTTGTAATTGTTTGATTCTTCGAGGCTTACCTTTACTTTTCTATTAATAATTTTAAAAATTGTATATAGATTATGACCTAATTATATCAAATCTTTTTTGAATTTTCATTATTGATTTTATTAATCTTGTAATAGACCTTTCGAATAATTTTGTGGTTATGCAAACCAAAGAGAATGTTGACCTATATTCAAGTCATGGGCGGGGCTAGAGCATAGATAGTCAATTGACCCCTAAATATATATATATATATATATATATATATATATATATATATATATATATATATATATTATATCTATATATCTATTAAAAATTGAGATTTTTAGAATTTGACCCCACTAAAAAATTAAAGAAATACTAAGAGTGGGGTCAATATTACTACAATCATCATCAAATCCTATTTATTTCCCTTTAAACTAACTAAAAATAAAATAAAATAAAAAAAACCCAAGTAACACCAAAAATAGCTCCAATAACATCAACAAAAATTAACTCAAAATATTTACCTAGTTTTCATACTTCAACAAAAATTACAAATGGGTTCATAAAACCCATAAAATTTTTTGCTAATTTGACCCAACTGAAAAAAAAAAAATTCTGACTACGCCACTGTTCAAGTAGTTATATTTATTGAAAGTTGTGACTTGATAAGTCATGAAATATAACTTATTACGCCTATTTTCTAAGGTTTTTAATAGAATTATTTTGTATTTTATTTTAGTTGTATGCAAATCATTGCATTTCTTTTATTTCATTACGTTGTATAAAAATAATTTATTTTATATGCATTATGTTAATTTTATTAAGTCTAAATTTTATGTTATGTTTTAAGGTACAAATAAATATTTGAACATAAAATGAACAAGAAGAAAAAGAAAGATAGTGCTGAAAAGAAACAAAAAGAAACCAAACTAAAGCAAAAAAGCAAAGCAAAAGAAAAGAAAGGAAAAGAAAGCAAGCTCACGTGGGAGTCTTGATGAAGTAGAAAGAGCTGGCAAAAGGCAGCCAGCAAAGGAAAAGAAAAGAAAGGAGGCCAGCAAGGCCCGCAGGCCTGCAAGCCCGCAAGCCAGCAAGGCCAGCAAGCCAGCAGGCCCAGCAAGCCCAGCACGCCAGCGAGCTCAGCAAGGCCTTTCTTACCCGCGATGCACTGGATTAATCCCTTCTTTTTGAGCCCTAAGTTGAGCGTAGTTTCTTTTTTCTCTTTGGACAGCAGCCGCTGGGAGCACAGCCAAGCAAAAAAACTCCATTTTTCTTCATTGTTCTTCGTTTTTTCTCTAGTTTTTATCTGTAGATTTTATTTCTTTTGTTTCTTTTTGTAATTTCTTGGTTATGATCGGCTAGACAAATTGCTTGGGCTAAGGGGGAATCCGAATTACCAAGGTAATCTAATTTATTTTAAATCCATTTTGAGATTCAATGTTTAAGATCTACTCTTTGATTGTTCATCTTCTTATTATTTTTGGTTCTATGATTTGAATCTTTTCATGAGTTTAATCATGTTTTTCTCATAGTTAAGTAGAGATTTTAGTTCCATTAAATCTAAAAGCTTTTAATTTCATTGGATATTGCGTTTTATTGTACTGTGAGAGTGTTGATTTTAGGTTTTTCCAACGTAGTTATTTATTATGTGTTTAAATCAATGAACAATCGAATAGTATTTCTAATTTAGATTTTATTAAAAATGGTTTTTATTGCAAATGTTCGAATTGAGGGTTTGGAATGTGAAACCCCCAATTGTGTAATTCCATGGATTTAAATTGAATTAATTTAATTTAGTAAATTTGAGGAACAAACCTAAAACATTTTCTTGATTTAATTTATAGTGTTACGTGTTTATTTTGAAACCCCTCTCCCCGTGGTACGACAACCTACCTTATCATATATATTACCATTTTACCTTATACATCCACACATATATTTATTCATATTAAATTTGATTAGACTTCATTAAAGAATGACATTTTGGAAGCCGATCATGACTCTTTGGTTAATGTTGAATGACGTAGTCACTTTTTATTGTTATTGAGAACTATATGTATGTCCCTGTGATGTATGAATTAATTAAAATTCATATGTAAAATAGAGAAAAAAAATCAAAATATTATTGAAATCAAACACTAAAATAATTAATAAAAATAAAATAGTGTGATGTATGAATTAATTAAAATTCAAATGTAAAATACGGAAAATATCACAAATACTGGTGAAATCAAAGAATAAAAGAAATTAATAAAAAAATGACCTTAAGTTATATGACATAAGCTTTTCATTAAATTTTTAATAAGACTAAAAATTATGGTAGATGAATAAACTAATATAAATAAGAGGAAAGTACATCTTACCCATTTATGATCCATTTATAAGTTACCTACCTATTGTTAAAAACTGACACACTCTAGTACTTTACCCACATGTGGTCTTTTCTGTTTAATTCCATTACCCTTCTCTTAGATGAAGTTAAAAACAAAAACTAGAAGCGTTTTGACTAGAAAGTCTTCAAAGAGAGTTTCTTTATTCATCTCTGCACTTGAGCGGTTGAGCCTCTCCTATATTATAGATCTGTCAAAATTCACAAACACTTAGAAAAGCTTAAAATGAGAACCAAACCCCACTACGCCTCTTCTCTCTTGCTCTTCTTCCTTTCCTACTACCACCTCCCTCCACCACTCAAATGCCCAACCAGAACCAAATAAAACAGGCTTCACTTGCACACCTAACCATTATTCCTATAAAGCATATCAAAACAAACAAAAACCCAATCTGCTCTTTCCTTCTCTCACGCTATCTCCTCACCTCACCAGAAAAAAAAAATTAGTTTTTGTTATGGGTTGGCCTATTCTCAAATCTCCACGCTATTTACTCTAAAAGGGCATAGTCAAAATTCTTGATATAGAAAAGGACTAGTTTAACATAGGTGCAATCAGCAGTTTGACCAAAGGATACTGTCAGTACAGAAACTGATCAAGTGAAAAAGTAGACAAAAAACGCTCAATCTTCATCTTCTAGCCTAACGTTCAAAATCATTTGGATCTCTAAATTTTTTGGCAAAAGACTCATCTTTTCAATTGCATGTTGACCAGATTTTATTGTGAAATAACTCTAAGTAAAGGTTTAGAGATAGAAATACTTATTCTGGAAAAACCAGACCTTCCACAACTTAATAGTCTTATCATTTGTTGAAAGGATAATATGTGATCCATTCTGTGTTTCACACCATCTCTTCTATTCATATGGGTTGTTACATGAGGTGAGGAGCTCGCGTGAGAGAAGGAGAAAGGACCGATTGCATATGGGTTGTTCCGGTGAGGTGAGGAGAATCAGGAGATAGCGTGAGAAGGAGAGATGAGATTGGGTTTTTGTTCTATTTTGTTATGACTTGGTTTTTATTTTTAACGTCATCTAAGAGATGAGATGAGTAATGGAATTAAATAGAAAAGACCACGTGTGAGTAAAGTGTCAATTTTTAAACAACGGGTAAATAATTTGTAAATAGGTTAAACCACAAGTGGATAAGGTGTACTTTCTCCAATAAATAATAAAAGTTAATTTCTTTTAAAAAATTTCAAACTTTTAATAATTGAATTTTAGTTGAAATACTAATCAAACTTATTGTAACATGGAGCTTCATCAAGAGTAGAATTAGTTTAATAATTTATTATGTAATGACTACTCTTTTATTATTATTTAGTACTCTAGTATTATGCCCATGCCATGTAGGAATAGGATCCTCTCCATTTCAAATGAAATGGAGAGTCTCCATTTTATGGTCTATATTTTATTTCACAAATCTAACGGTGTACAGAGTATCTCATCATTTAAAATTTTAAATGACGTGGCACTCTGTATATTGTTAGATCTAAGATATTTAATCTAGACCATGAAATGGAGACTCTCCATTTCATTTGAAATGGAGAGGATCCTTGTCCTGCCATGTAAGGAGTAATTAAAATCATTTGTAAATTAAAAAATCAATAATAAAGTAGATAATCACATTACGAAAAGTACATTGAGTAAAATCAATTTTTTATTAAAACCATTAATGATAATATATTATTATTATTTTATTATTTAGTCTTAATTGGAGTAGGATTGTAATTTTCTTGAAACTTTCATAATTATAGGGTTTTACGTTTGAGAAAAGTATGTTTAGTAATTTGAATCTACTTATATTGTGCCAAATGATGAAAGCACGGTGTACGATGCATAACACTTTTGTTAAGCCGTATAGCGCAAGCTAGCATGATGAATAAGATCCAAATTTTATTTTTAAAACCAAAAAATAAAATAAAAAACATTATGGCAGATGATTAAAATTAAATAAATACTAAAACTTCTCTTAAATTTCTGGAGACTCTTGGTTAATCAAAATATTTTTTCTAAACATTTCTTGATACTCTTAAAAAAACTCACTTTAAGCAAACTATGTCAATACTTTTACGGTGTGCTACATGGTGGAAGTGCATTGTACAACGTGTTACACTTGTGTTTAACGATTTGACATAATCATAATATATATTTAGAATGCAACATATAATCTAGCACTATGCCCATGCGATGCATGGCTTAATCAAGATCATATGTAAACTAAAGAAAATATTTCAATAGTATATAATTAAAATTGAAGGATAAAATAGATAGTAAAAAAAATATTACTTTAAGTTACATGACAAATGAACATCGTTTAAGACCAATTTATTATCAAAAATAAAATATTTTATAGATTATAATATTAAAAATAAATAATGAAACTCCTTTTAAATTTCTTGAAACATTTGGTAATTTCACAAATTTCTTGAAATATGTAGGACATAACTTTTATTATATAATATATTTTGGATATTAGCTTTTATAATATGTAATATATATTTTTATTGTGATTTTTTGGTGTGACAATAATTAAATAACTGATTATAATATAATTTCACAACTTTTATATAGTGTAATAGAGATCTTATAATTTCATATGAAAGAGATTTTTTTATTTTTTTTTTATTTTTTATTTTTAGTATTTAGATAGATTTTAATTACAATTTATGTTACTTTAATTTTTTTTAATAGTGTTTATTGAGGGGATGAATGGAAACGATTTAAAAAGTTCTATAGCTTGAACTTAAGTATTTTAAAATTCAGTGTTTAATTGGAAACCACCTCTAATTAATTATAAAGAAATTTTGTCATTTACCTAAGTTTTCTATTAAATGGCAGCCATTTGGCACAAGAAGAGTGTAGCCACTTATGTCATAAAAAAGATAGTAAGTTGGCACAACCAGTACTTCTTGCTTCTAACTTTTATTAGATAATATGATGTATTTAAACCACATTAAGGCTCCTTCCCTAAAAAATAGAAATAAAATAAAAAATTAAATTAAATTAAATTAAAGGGCTTGCATAGGGCTACAAACTAATGACACAATACATATTTAGATATTCAATAAAATTAGGGTTACAATAATTTCACAACACCATCCAATTTGTCTAGCACCTCACTCATGGATCATTAAAAACATTTAATTTCTAGATTGTGGTGGGTCCAGATATGAGGTGGTAGACAAATTCGTGGTGTTGCGAATTTTTATTGTGACCCTAATTTTATTGTTAGATGTTACATTTATTAGGAAAAAAGAATACAGATTATTTTCTAGGATATGATGTCTTGACTCAATGATATAGAATAATCACTATGGAACGAGAACACCATAGGTTCAAATCTATCGTATTAAAAAAAAAAAAAAAAAACATTAGTTTGTGTTTGGATGAGTTTAATTTCATTCACTTATTTTTAATAAATAACATATGTAAGTAATGTTATTCTTGAAAAAAAGAGAGTGAAACTTAAAAAAATAAAAAATAAAATAAAAAAGGGACTATAAAATGAAATTGAAAATTGATCTAAAACGTATAGGCACTGAATTAAGCAGAGACTTTGGCTCTCTACTACAGGAACCTTGATCTCTTGCATTCTGCTGGTAGACCTTGATGAAGGAATCGTGTGAGATCTGTGCAATAGTTGTAAACCATGAACTTCTTTTGCACCCATCGAAGTTTGTTTCTACCAGCAGCATCAAGTACTTTTGTTTGCCATGCATTGGCCCCCGACGAATTTTTGGTCTTAAAGCGACAAGTCCCAGATGACCAAACACAAGCATTAACAATGAAGTTTCTATAAGCAGCCGTGAAAGGCGCTTTTGTCCAATCAGTCTTCACAAGTCCTTTTCTTGTAGCCCAGCTCTCACCATCCCAAAGAGTAGCGTATACCTTCATGGGTTGGCTTTTGGGAAATGGAACACCGATGGATTCCAAGTTGCTGAACACTCTGATAGGTATGTTATCTACTAGGAATCTGAAAAGGTAAAACAAATTCACATATATTAGAAATATTATATTCATAATGAGAAGTGGGAATGTTTTGAAAATTAAGATTGAAGGTGAATGTTTTTATGCATGTACATTATCTTTCGGCGGTTCCAGATGACTGAGTAGGTGTGGAAGTTCCTTGTGGGATCAAACCATAGATAGAATTGTTGTTCCCTATCCCCTTTTCCTTGAGAATAGACATTTGTACTCAGTAAATATGGTTGTCCAGACAAGTTCCCTAAGAACTCGAAGTCAATCTCATCATGGGCTGACCCTTGAGAAGATAGCTGCATAAACCATAAATATCTAATATATTAGCTGCTAGTGTTATTTGCATAAGAGTTGTGCACAAGTATTGTATATAAACTCTATCTCAACCACTGATTTTGCATAGAAAGTGTTTTTTTTTAAATCAGTTTAGAGGAAACTTTATTTAACCTACTAGGTTATATGACTTATTTAATAAGTAATATAACTGTTTAAAATATTTAATAAATCATTTAATTTAATATATGTGTATGGCTTTATTAATCCTTACATAATGTGTGGAGTAAATTCTTCCAAATTGGTTGGAAGGAAAACTCTGTCTTATATAAAATAGGTCATGATATAGATAGGGTTTATCTATCAACAAGTTTTGTACACATAAATTTCCTTAGAATTAGATTAGCTATTCAAGTATTTAAAAAAAGAAAAGAAAACTGAAATGCAAAGAGAATTACATACATAAAATGTTGTCACAGTGCCAGCTGAGTTTCCAGGCACTAGCTTCATTTGCATGTCGAAATCTTCCAAATTGGTACCAATTCTTGGACTGGAAACCGGACCCAGAAGCCTTGTCAAGCGAAAGCGTGAGAAGTTGGCCTCCATTGAGTATCTTCCCACGCTGATCACCCCACGTGAAATCAATGTCGTTGTAGAAATTGCCAGCGAAGGCAGCCATTACAACACTCATGAAGATAGAAAGCAAAAGCATCAATGAGACCTTAGAAGAGGAAGAGGAAGACATTTGTTTATTTTCACGTGGAGCTGTAGAAAGGAAGAGGTTCTGCTTAGGCGAAAGATGAGGTTGTTAATTTGATGAAAGAAATTTGAGTTATGAAGCCTTTATATATGGTTGCCCTTGGAATAGAAAAACTGTTGAATATTGCTGGCAAAAAATTGAAGTTCAAAACTGCTGGTAACAGGGGCTTGTAAAATTAAGATTGGGTTGTGTGATGCATTAAACGTTGTAATGCCTTTAAATAGGTATACCTTCGATTAGTAAAGTATTTTTGTTTTTTGATACTCTAACTGGAATCCAGGTTGTTAGTCTACGGTGGGCTGGCATTCCATTCTTCATATGTGAAATTGCGGAATCGATCCATTTGGGTGTATGAATTTCTGGAAAATTATAGAATATTCAAGGATTACGTTAATGACATATTCTCTCTTCACATAAATGGTGAGTTTCATCATGAATTTAATTAATAGAACCCATCATTCTTGTGAGAAAAGGGAGTACGCCATTAATGTAGTATTATATAATTACCCATTAGTTACTTTACATAAACGAAAAATTGAATTCCCGACTTGCAAATTTAAATGAGGTATGCAACATAGGAAATTCAATATAAAAAATAAATTTTTAGGAAAATGTTAAATTAAAGTTACCACAAATTTTATTAAAAGAGGTTTACAAACTAATGTGATCATGAATATGATTAATATCACATCAACAAACTAATAAATAAATTTTTTAATTACTCTTTTTTTTTTTTTTTTTTTTGTGGTTTAAAAAGTTGACACGTCGGTTTGTAAAAAGTAACCAAGACTTTGCTCAATTCATCTTTTCTTTTTGGATGTTAATGAATGGTCTGAGTCCACTTGTAATGGTGCTTTCCCTACGGCCCTTGCCCCACATGGTCATTCAAAAAGTTTGAAACCCTATCTTACTAATAAAAAGAAAGGAGCAAAGGGGATGCGATCAATAAATGGTGTAGGAATTGTACTAATAATTCAAGAGAAATAAATATCATGCGTTTATGAATTAACAATTATAACATAAAACCAAAAAAAAAAAAAAACTACAACTTCAAATAATAAAACTTTAATCTGAGAAATTTCTTACAAGTTTATACTGTTGATCAAGAACCTCACAAGAAATTACGGATGCTCTCCCCTTTGGTCACGATTAATAAAAGTTTTATTTGAATCTTGTCTTTAGAAAAGACAAGATGCATTTAAAATTTGAATTCGCGGTCCAATTTTTAAAGTTTAAGTTGAATCTCATTTTTAGTAAAAACAAGATTGGTGCCCATCTTGTATTTCATAAAAACGACATCCATTTTTCAAATTAAGTTTCAGTGGGTCATGTTTGGCAAAATAACATTAAAATAGCATTATTTTGAAAAAATGGCCACCCAATTATATAAGCTAAAACTTAAACCCACCCATTTACCCATTTATTTTATGTATATATTGTAGACAATAAAAATTCAATTCTGTAATTGATTGAAAATAATTTGCAAACAAATATTTTATTAATTTGAAGGTAGTAGATTACAATCTCTAAGATATTCTTTACAAAAGGAAAGAAATATTCCTCTGATTCTTCTCTTCAAAATTGATTTCAACTCGAAGGCTTCATGAAACGTATTTCTAGGCTTTAGCTTGTTTAGAAATTCTCTGTTCTTCGCGTTCTTAGTGTTCTTCGAATGTTCTTCATATTCGAAGGCTATGTGTTGAAGTTCTTCGAGGCTTTTGGCTTGAATCTGATAAATCTTCAATTGATCAAAGTTCTTGAATTTTCTGGAGGTTTAGAGCTTGATTCTAGTAAAACTTTGAAGTTTGAAAGAATTATTTGAATGAATCTTCTTCGTTTGTTCTTTGAATTGAAGTGTTCTTCAAATGTTCTTCAAAGACTCTTGGAGCAATTTTGGTAGAGCTTTGATACTTGGTGAATTGATGATTAATGAGTTAAGGAGTGCCTCGATTTATAGTGGTCTAATGAAGAAGAGTCCACATGAAACTAGTCTTTTTTTAGGAAGAGTCATTTTGAAACTAGTATTTTAGAACATAGTTATTAAACCCGGACCAGACATTAACCCGATTTAAGAGCCAGGTCATTGGGTCACTGGTTCAACCAGTGGGTCACCAGTCGAACCGCAAGTTCAAATACAAATTAAAATATATAATAAATATATATATAAAATATAAAACTAAGTTTGAGAAATCATAAAATAAATAATTAAATTGAAAATAAGTACACCTAAAATAATTAAAATAAATAAATATGTCTTAAAACTCTAGAAACAAAAGCATATCTCAAATTCATAATTTAATAATACTGCAAAAATTATATTATATTGATAATTTGTAATACTAAAATCAATAATAAAATATTAAATTGCAACATCCAAATAAATTATAAAACTAGAAAAGTAGACCCAAAAGAGTAATTTTGAGTCTTTTATAGTTTTTAATTCATTGGTAATTACCAAAAAATCCAATTTTGAATAATATAAAAATAGAAAAGTAGACCCAATAGAGTAATTTTCATAAAAATTGCAAACTCAACCAGGTTTTAATAACCCAACCGGGTACGGTTTGCACAAAACCCATTGGGTTTTAGTGGGTTTATGTGGGTTAATAGCATAGTTAGTTTAATTAAGAATTTGGACTGGCTTAAGTGTTGGTTTACCGAGTTACTGGGTCAACCCATCGGTCAAGTCCAGGTTTAATAACACTGGTTTAGAAGACACATGGTCAATTTTGATTGGCCAAAAACCTAAGAGTCCCTTTAGGACTCGTTGATATTTATCTCCATCTTTATTTATTTTATTGGAGATAATTATCAATTATAAGTGTCTCAATATGATTGGAAGAAACACTTATCTTGATTTTGTGGGTCTAAGTGACACGTGGCAATTCTTAATTTGCTGATTTAATTACACATGACACCATTTAATTTGCTCTTTGATATTTAATTTAATTAATTTAGTGACACATGCAAATTTAGGATTTGTCACTAAATTTGACGTGGCAATTTGTAATTGGCTTTCAAATTTTTGCTTCCCACATATATATAATTAAAATTTCCTAAATGACCCAAATACTCTTAAAACCTTGAAATTTACCAAAATAACCTTAAAACTTCTAAAAGATTTATCTAATGATTTGCCCAATAGGCAACCCATTGGGTACCCAATAGATTATCCAATTAAGCCCATTTAAATGGGTAATCAATGTGATGACCCAATTAAGCCCGTTTATTAAATAAGTAAATTAACAAAAAAAAAAAAAATTGAAGTAAAGAACTTTGTGAGAGCAATGTTATTTTAAAGAATCCCATTATCAGGGTAAAATTTGTTAGCTACCAATGCCATAATGACATGAAATAAATCTTGAGTTATTGACTTAGGTAGTTAGGTTCAAAAATGATAACACAGCAACATCAAACTCAATAATGACATGAAAATAAATTATTACTTTTTGAATGTTAAGGATTTAATTTTTTATTTTTGAAATATAGGATTTAATTTATTATTTTTAAATCTTTAAGATTTAATTTATTACTTTTAAACTATATAGTTTAATTTGTTATATCCTTAAATTATAAGATTTAAAATGTAGTTTACCCTTAAAAAATATATATAAAAAAGGTCAAAAAGATAGAAGGACAGAATTTTCGTGACTGCATGTGTGGAGCCAGCTAGCCCAGCCCAGCCTTGATCTGGATGAGGAAGCCCAGCAGTCTAGCACTCCCAAAATTACCAAAAATTAATGTAGATCGTTACCCCTAAAAATTAAAAAAAAAAAATACTTACTACGAATTAAATTAAAAAAGAAAAAGAAAAAGAAAAAGGAGAAAATGCAGGCAACCTCCTTTGCTCCATTCCCCAACTGCTGTTACTTCATCCCAAGCCACTTTCACTTCCAACATCCCCATCTCAAGAGACCAAAACCTGTTCATCTCTCCCTCTCAAATAACCAAAACCACTTCACAAACATCTTTGCCCTCACTCTCATTCCAACAATCATTGCCACCAAACAGCAAGAAAAGAATAACAACCCCAACAACCCAAACCCCAACCCCAATCCCGACCCAAATCTCAACCCTTCATTCGTTCCACAATTTTACTCTTGCATTGCCACTAACAAGGGAAATAACCAAAACCCCGAAAGCCAAAACCAAGGAAAAGAAGAGGACCATAGAGATAATCAAACCAAAAAGGCTTGGGGAATTTTCACAAACATGTGGTGGGCAGAATTAAAAGCAGCAATGGGGCAGAGATTCAACTTCGAAGCCATTGTTAGTTCAGCTATGGTAGTAGTAAAGGACCGGCACTTGGCATTGCCGCACGTCGCCGTGCCGGATATAAGGTACATCGATTGGGCTGAGCTGCATAGGAGGGGTTTTAGGGGTGTTGTGTTTGATAAGGATAATACTATTACTGCACCTTACTCATTGAATTTGTGGGGGCCTCTTGGTTCGTCTCTGGAGCAGTGTAAATCGGTGTTTGGCCCCGATATTGCGGTGTTCAGCAACTCTGCTGGTAATTTGGGCATGACCCATTTGCTAATTTTTGCTTGGTTTTATTGTTGGTGGTTTTTTTCTTTTCTTTTTGTCAATGTATTGTGTTACGTACTTGGTGTGATGGTTTTAGGGCTCTGTGAGTATGACCTTGATGGTTCAAAAGCTAGGGCGCTTGAGGGGGCGATTGGAATTAAAGTAATAAGGCATAGTGAGTGCTTCTTTCTCAATGTTAAAGCTTAAATACTGCAACAATATTATATATTTCCCATGTTCTATAGCTTGATAAAGTACTGTGTTCATTTTGCACATATTGATGTTAAGTCACTATTAATTTATGTGAAATGTGCCAAGTTTATATAGCATTGATTTCATGTTCTATATGTTATGCCCTAGGAGTGAAGAAACCAGCTGGAACGGCTGAAGAAATTGAGAAGCACTTTGGCTGTAAATCCTCACAACTTATCATGGTAGATAAGAATTTGCTGAACTACTTGAATATATGGTTTTATTTTTTATTGTAAAAATATTTGTAGCTTAATTATATTTGTGGCAGGTGGGTGATCGGCCGCTTACAGATATTGTTTATGGGAACAGAAATGGATTTCTGACTATTTTGACTGAACCTTTAAGTCTTGCCGAGGAGCCATTCATTGTTAGGCAGGTTGGTTATTGTTTTAGTTTCATTTCCTCTTTGTTGCACCAAAGGCAATTGCTATGTCATTCTTGAAAAAAATAATAGATTAAGGAATCTAAAGTTGGACTATAGTGTCATTCTTGAGCTATGCGCAACTGAGTTTCCACAGCTCAATACATTGCCTCACAGATGAGTGGAAGATGGGAATGAGCCTGCTGATATTTTAGCCTGCTTAAGAAACCCCTGATTTCTTTTATTGTCTTTGGTATCAGCATGTCAGTAATTCTTGTGTTTATGGTGTCCTTGGCCGCGTTCTTTAACAAAACTCTTTTACTTAGTAATTATTCTCCCCTTGACCGTTTAATAGACTTATGTTAGAATTCCATCTCCCTGTACTGCAGGGTAGTCTTGGAATTTTGATTTTATGCTCTCTCACAAATGGAAGGTAGCAGTTATAAGGGTTTGTAGAAGGGTTTTGAAGTTGATAGGTCATAGGAATTATGAAATAGGTAGTTTAATTTATGTGCTAAAACAAATTAAGACTGTCTGCTTGGGAGTTGCCCTGGAGGTACAGAGAAGGTTTAGGGTATCAAAATTGGATTTTCAAGTTTTAAAAATAAAGAAACTAGGCATTTTGGAATAATTGGAGAATGCAGACAATTAAATTGGAATAGAGAATGAGAGAAGTAGAAGAAAGAGGAGAAGAACACAACAGTAGGAAATCGTTTACTAGATGAATACAAACACTCAATTATGTTTCCAAAAGTATGGCAAATCATACCTTCATTGTCTTGGCTTGATGGCTCCTATGCTTCTTGGCCTTCAGCATTTTTTCCTGTTTGTATTGTTTTGTCTCTACAAAGGGAGTATTAGAAAACCATTTAGACATATTTCCCTTCACTTTTGTTTCATCCTTTTTATTAAGTATATATATTGCATCCATCTGTGTTTGATATTCTGTTTTCGCAAACTGAAATATCTTCAAAATGTTGGAGGTTGATGCTACATCACATAATCACAAATTGCATGAAAGGCTTGAAGTCAAAAATGTTGTGATGACTATTTTTATGTTAGTTTTTTTTTCCTCCTTAATACTAAAGGAACAGAGTTTACCTCCAATCTTAGTTTGAAGGCATTTTTCTCCAACCCACTATGTGGTGACTTATAAGACCATCCATATGTATTATTTAAATAAGTCATGTGACTAAAAGTACACGTGGATAGTCTTATAAGTCGCCACATAGTGGGTTGGATGAGGATTCCTCCAAACTGGTCTAGAGGTAAACTTTGTTCATTCTAAAGTAATAAACATTATTTGTACTTACTCCCCCCCCAAAAAAAAAAAAAAAAGAAGCCGATTTATAATGGCCTTCTTCTTTGTTCCCTTTTCAAATCTGCTATACAAACTTAGGTTTTAAAATGGAATTCCACATGAAAAGTAATACATGCATATGGTTGTTCACTTAAAAAGTACAAAAGGTATTGACCATGAAGGAGAAAGAGCAGAACAGAATACTGGTTTATACAATCTTTTAGAGTGGGGCATATCAATATGTAGAATGTTGAGCAAACATGTATTCAGGAGATGTCCTTTGGCTGTAAGACCATTGGCAAACCATAGGAGCAATTATGGTAGCATAAGAAACTGATATAATATGTTGGAGAAATTGCCCCTGCTTGTGTAATGCATTGGCATGTTTATATCATAAATCATGTGAATCAAGAACACATGAATTGAGAAAGAGACTCAAGTAGTTCCTTTGCATCAATCAAATATTATTACTTATCAGAAAAAAGAAGATATTTCCATCCAATATAGATGTGAATTCATTCCATTTCACGTTGAATTTTGGAGAAAATTCCATTTGTTAGGCTAATTTGATTAACCCTAACATCGGTTTTATTTTGCTCAAATAATTATATTTAAATTACAAGTTTGCCCTCACAACAAGGGGCGGGAACTACAAACATAGATAATGTTTAGACTATGTATTCTAACAATCCCCTCAAGCTGAGGCAAAGATATCGCATATGATCAGAAGATATCGCATATGACCAGCATGCTTAAAATAGTATGAAAACCTCTATGTGAGACTCCTTTGGTTAAGATGTCTGTTAGTTGCTCTCCAGTCTTCACAAATGGAGTACAAATAATGTCCTCATCTAGCTTCCCCTTGATGAAATGTTTGTCAATCTTAATGTGTTTAGTCCTATAATATTGTACAAGATTGTGAGTAGTATTAATAGTTGCCTTATTGCTACAATATAATTGCGTAGGTTCTTGCGTGTTAAACCCTAGCTCTTTCAACTTCATCTTCACCCAAAGAAGTTCACAAATACCATGAGCCCATTGCACGAAATTTGGCCTTTGTACTAGTGCTGGCTACAATTGCATGTTTCTTGCTTATCCAAGTGAACAGATTTCCTCTAACAAAGGTACAATACTCTAAGGTAGCACAATTTGAAGAAAACAAGAAGAATGTTCCTGCAGTTTCTAGTCCTAAGCCCACTCTAGCACAGTCTTCCATGGCATAATTTCTAGGAATTCTAGTGAAAGCTGTCCAAGTCTTGTCAGCAAAAATTGAGAAGGTGGACACTAGGTTTGATGCCTTGAATGCTTTACTAGGATCCATGGAGTCTTCCATCCAAAGGCTTCTCAATAACTTTGAAGGTAAATTTAGACATACTAGAGAGCATTGAACTACCAAAACTTAGTGTTGAAAGAGAAGTACAAGTGCCAACAAATGTTGCTTCAACGTTCATGCAAGAAGAACATACTATAGAGCTTAAACAGCAAGGTGAAATATCTAAACCATGTGTAGTAGATTTAATTCAGCCTGTTGAAGAGTCAGATATGTTGCTTACTTCTGAGAAGGAAGATTTCCCATTGCTTGATGAGGAAAAAGTTCAACTAGAGAGCTAAAAATCAGATGGTACACCTTGTTGTGAAGAGTGGGCTTGATGCATCTGTTACTGATCTGACCCTCTTTAGTGCATGAAGATAAAAGTCTTAATGAAGTGGAAAAGATTGATACAATGATGGCGTTTATGGATCAAGATAAGTTTGTATCATTTGCGACGTTGATTCCACACATTGAATTTGTATTTCCAAACCAATTTAATAAAGTGGTGGAATGCAAGTTTTTTTTTTTTGTTCTAAGTGTTGCCAAAAGTGATTCAAGAGTTGGTGCATGTGTCACATGCCAGAGTTTATCCTTCAACACTTGAGGTCAAGTTTTCTCCAACCAAGGGAGATTTATGTGGGAAGTTTTCTCCAACCATTTGATTTAATTTCCTATAGTCAAGGATATTTTTGTAATTCAATAATTAGCTTTTGTAAGTCAAACTAGAATTAGCGTTTAATCTTAGCAGTCTATATAAGCATGCTATTGTTCTTCGTACTCTCATGAAGACAGTTTACAGTTTGATTGATTAATAAAATTTGTGTTGGAATTTTCCAATGGTTTGGTATTGACTCCAGCCAACCCTAGGTGTTGACTCCTAGGTTTGTTCTCTCTTACTAGTTGCAATTTCAAGCAAGTTTAGCTGCTAACTCCTAGGTTGTCTATCCTTTTATTATTTTTTGTTCTTCAATTTTGTTGTTGTATTCGTTTTGGTTGTCTTGCGTCATATACACCATGATGAATAGAAATAGAAGATTATTGTGACACAAAGGAACGATAGCTAGGTGAAAGTTTTTGATAAGAAATGTAATTTGATATTAGATGCTGAGTGTAAGAACTAACTCCTTACAAAGGTCAATAGGAGCATCTAAATTATCATGCTTATCATGATTCGAAGTAGGAATGGAATAAGAGTTACCAGAGGTTGGTTAAGGTGGAGTTTACAGGATGATCTTTTCTTTTTGCCTCCTAGAATACTAGAAAATAACATTCCTAGTGAGAGGAGGGAACTCCCCCATCATCTGAGAGGGCTGTTGCTGTTCCACCACAAAAGGTTGTTGGAGTGATTTTTCATGGTTCAACTGATTAACTTGAGTGGTAGTCTGGTAGAGGAGGGAGTAGTTAAGAGTGAGAATAAGACACCTTATTCACGAATTCTCTCCCCTTGAACAGAGAAAGATATTGAGGTAGTTCCTTTGCATTGATAAAATTTTATTACTTATCAAAAGAAAAAGAAAGAAGAAAGAAAGAAAGATATTGCCATCCAATATAGATGTTAGATCATTCCATTTTATTCTGTTTAAATTTGAGATGAGGGGCTTTTATGTTTTTGATTAGTAGTACACACATAATAGTAGTACACACATTAGATCATCTTACTCTCACAAGAGGAGTTGCTCATTGGCAGATGAGGAACTTTTATTTGGTGTTGGCTAATATTATCTTTCTACTTTTTGCTAATGTAACTTAAAAGAAATAGAGTTGAGCTCCTGAGGTGCTATTTTAACAAACATCTTTAGGATCTCATTAAATGACTTCATCTGCTTTATTGTTAGACCGGTGGTGAAGGATGCAACTTTTTGTGATGATTTTATTTATTGTTCTCTAGCCCATGTTCTGAAGAATGGTACATGCCTCCCATCATCACATAAAACAAAAAGTGGAGTTGTTAATGATATGATGTTGACTCTTGATCTATATAAGTAGTTCATTTGTGCTGTTATTCATATTGTTATTCATATAGAAGATAGTGAAAAGAGAAAAAAGTTTATACAAATATTTAGGTATTCATGAAAATAAGAAAAAGTCACTTTCGTTGGACTTACTTCCCCATATCAGTAATTTGATTTTATGCTATTCCCACTAGAGGAGTTGGTTTCTTTTACTTCATTCTAATACATTTCGATCCTACTTTGCAGGTGAGGAAACTTGAAACCTCCCTTGTCAACCGCTGGTTTAGGAGAGGGTTGAAGCCAACCAGTCACAGTTTACTGTCAGATGCCATGCTTTGTGTGAAAGCTCTCCCACCTTCGTGATATAAAAGTGTGGATATATATGCAAGGGAGATTAGTCTGGAGCGGCATGAAAGTTTAATGCTTTTGTCCAGTTAATTTTGTATTATTTGACCAAAGTCTATATTGAAAAAGGTGAAAGTTAAAAAAAAAGTAAAGCAAATTGCCGTGGTACCAATGTGGTCTAATATTTCATGTATAATGGGTGATCGGAATTGCAGAAAAAAAATGTGTAATGCTGCAGCTCCAAAAGGCAAAACGACTGGGGAAAGGTAAGAGGTAGCTGATTGAAGAGGAGGAATAGAGGAATATTTTTGCTAAAGGTGTTAGATAGGTTATCCAAAGAAACTCATCTCTTAATTTCTGGGATTCAAACTGGACTAGCCTTGGGTTATCAAAGATGTTATTTTCACCTTTGGGCACTTGGGCCTTGGAATCGTGATCTTTGTAACTTTGTTTCTTCCCCAGCATCTCATTGATAATTTGATATAGTCAGAGCTATTCCTCTCTTTTTACATGCTTCTGGATAAGACAAGATGGTGTAGGGTTCTCACTAAAGGATAGACAAGCCTATAATCTATCTGAACTCTTGCCTTTGGTTGATCTTGCTTCCCCAGGGATGCAATTTTAAATATGATTGAGAGAGTACATAAGAGTTTAAGAATGGAAAACATAGAGTTAGTTCAAGCTATCAAATTAGTAAGAACATCCAAACTACTAAAATAAAAGGGAGAGGAAAAGCCACAAACTTTGGTTGAAAATTCTTTCAATTCTCAATATATATAACTCAAGAAAATCCTTAAATAAGATGATAGAATGTTTTCTTAGCTTGGACGTGATCATAATTCATAACCATAAATTTAGATAAAATATATTTGGTTTTAAATCTGTTCTACGATTGTTATATGCTTATATTAAAATTTAAAAAATCACGACTTATTACCTAAAAACTTAGAAGACTAACATATCAAAAATATAAAGTTTGGGACACAAAATAACAAACTCCTTTAAGGTAGGAATAGACTAACATATCAGAAATATTAAGTTTGACACAACCTGATAAAGCCATACCCCTAAATCCGCAAGATCCTCATGAAAAAATTATTTGGGACGGAGCCAAATTTGGGGAGTATACTGTCAAAAGTGGTTACTCCCTCCTGAAGCAATGGGTCAGAGTTGAGGTGGAAGAGTCTTCTAATCCTAATAGCTCTAAATTAAGATCTCTGAAGAGCAGTATGGACAGCAAATATCCCCAACAAAATCAAAATCAAAGTTTTCAACTGGAGAGCACTACATAATATTCAACCTACCAAAATAAATTTGTTTGAAAAGAAAATTAGCTCTACATACTCTTGTGAATTGTGCGAAGAAGAACCTAAGACATGCATTCATGTATTATGGACTTGTTCAGAAGCTCAATCAGTTTGGATCATGATACCAAGCATAACAAGCTTGTTAGAACATCAATATGTAACATGTAAGGATTTGATTTTTTGGATGTTAAAACAAACACAATTGTCCCTAGAACTAATATTCATTATCTCGTGACTTCTATGAAACAATAGAAATGCAAGATGGGTGGGGGAAAAAGTCATGAGCCATTCAAGTTTATTAAATCGCGGAATGATCCTGTATTAGTAGTTCCTAGCAGTCAAGGAGGGGAGGTCTTTAGAGCACTTATGCAGTTCTGTGCAAGCGAGCTCTATACTTCAGGAAAGAGGGCTAGACCTTTTAATTTCTTTGGGGTTTTTTGTGGGGTTTTTGTTGTTATTGCCATTATTATGTTTGTTTGGGCTAGATCTACATTTTATGGTGCTTTAGTGCCGTTTCATGGTGTTTGCCGCTTCTAGTTGGCACCTACTCTTTTATGGGTATACTTTTTGTACATAATTCATTCTAATAATATTATCTGCCGTTTTTACATTAAAAAAAAAAAAAAAAAACAAGAATCATCCATAAAATTTCTCATTGGAATGTTTGGGATTAGTCCCTCTAGGTAAGGGCTCGACCTCGAATTAGTGTCAAAGTTGTCAATACATTGTTGGAGGCCGTTTTGGTTTGGATAGGAGAATAAAATATCATGATAATGATTAATACCAAGGTACCGCGCTATATATATATATATATTCATTAAGAAGTAAAACACATAATTTTAGTAGTACGGTGAACATGTTCAAAGTAAATTTTTAGTAGTGGACTAATATAACTAAGAAAAAGCATACATGGAGTTTCAAAAGGGATCGAGATTGGGTGCGATACCTTTTGGACGATCAAGATTGAAAGTTGTTTTTTGAAATTTTCAACTCAACCGTCTGATCAAATATATTGAAAAAGTTAAAAGATTAAAAAGTAATACTCCATCAACTGTGGTATCTCATGATTATGCTTATTTTTTATTTATTTTTTGTTTTAAACTTTAATTATTTATAAGAGGAAAAAAAAAAATGAACATATATGACAGACTGTGATTGATGGAATATAAAGTAGAATACTAATAGTAAAATAAAAGTGTGCTTGTCTTGAACATAAAGTGAACTAAATTGAGGCTGCGTTTCGTGTTAATAACTTAAAAATGTTAGTGTTTATATATATATTTTTTTTTGCTAGAAGGAAAATAAATGTTAGTGTTTAATTACTACTTGCAAAATGATTTTTATATATTATATGCATTATATGCTGTCTTGAAAAGTCACTTAGTTATATCAAAAAAAGAAAAAGAAAAGTCACTTAGTTTGATTTGCAAAACACTTTGGAAAACCACCTAATCTTGGAAAATTGGAAAACGTGGTGCCTAAGATGTGTGAAATCTTGGAAAGTCAACCACCTATTTGATAGAAATTCAAGCTCGTGGTTGTCCCAATTCATACATCTGTGGAGGTACAGCTGAATCTAGAATATCAAAGACCATTGTTAGGGACTTAGGGTTGACTTGACTAGAAGGGAAAGCGTGGTGCATTAATCTTAGTGATATTGTGGCACTTCTTGTTTGGCTGAAACATAGGAAATATTTCATTATAAAAAAAAAAAAAAAAAACTGAAACATAGGAAATATACCAGAAAGAGAGGTTCCGTAAGGTGATTGAAATCAAAGAGATCGTATTCAATTTTATGTTCACCTGTTAGAATATGGAGCTATCATCTTTCCCAAGCACCAATTAAAAGGCAACGAAGAATGTGACAATGCGCTATATAAGAAAACAATAGTTTAATTTAAAAGTAGGTAAACTGTCTTTTAGAAATAGAGCCTATGGCAAATAAGTACACACATACTTTGAGTCCTTCATTCTCTTCTCTAACTTATCCCTTTTCCTTTGTAGTTGATGGCAGCAAATCACATTTTCCACAACAAAAACTCACGGCGTTTTTGGCACACAAACAGCTCTCCAGTTATATAAATTCTGTACAAGTCATGAGCAAATTTATCATCATCCTCATCTTTGCATCACTTTCTGCTTCATTTGTAACTTCATCTCCAACAGCAGCAACACAAGGACAAGAAGTGGAGGCACTTCTAAAATGGAAAGCTACCCTTGACAACCAAAACCACTCTCTCTTTTCTTCATGGGTTGGAAACAGCCCTTGCAATTGGACTGGAATTGCTTGCAATGAGTTCAGAAGTATCATACATATAAACCTCACAGCTTCTGGTTTAAAAGGTACTCTCAATGATTTCAGCTTCTTTTTCTTCCCCTAATCTCTTATGTCTTAACTTCAGTGACAACTCACTATATGGAACCATTCCTTCATCCTTAGGTAACCTTTCTAAGCTCATCTACCTTGATTTGTCTTCCAATCAACTATTTGGAAAAATACCATCTGAAATAGGCCTGATTAGCACTCTACGCATTGTTTACTTAAACGACAATGATATTAATGAAACCATTCCCCATGAAATAGGAATATTGAGCTCCCTTAAAAAGCTAGTTTTGTCTAAGAACAATCTAACCGGTCCAATACCTGCTTCAATAGGAAGTTTAGGCAATTTATCCACTCTTGAACTTGATAGCAATGGGCTTTCTGGAACAATCCCTCAAGAGGTAGGAATGTTGAAATCTTTGACTGTGCTTGATTTGTCAATAAACCATCTAACAGGTTCAATCCCTACATCTATAGGAAACTTGGCAAACTTAACTAGCCTATCCCTTGTTCACAACAACCTTTATGGATCAATTCCTTCAACCATAGGAAACTTGACCATGCTCACCACGTTGCATCTTTTGGAAAATCAATTATCCGGACCTATACCACAAGAAATTGGAAACCTCAAATTTCTTACCCAGCTAGCATTGTACATGAACAAATTGAATGGCTCCATTCCTGAAGAAATGAACAATCTTACATATTTGAAGGACTTGGTGTTGAGTGACAACATGTTGTCTGGTTCTCTTCCACAAAATATATGCATCGGTGGATTACTTGAAACGTTCACAGCACATCACAATTATTTGACAGGCCCCATCTCTATAAGCTTGAGAAACTGCTCCAGCTTGTACAGATTCAGGCTTGAAAGAAACCAGCTAACAGGAAATATATCAGAACAATTTGGCGTATATTCTAATTTGAATTATATTGATTTGAGTTATAACAATTTCTATGGAGAACTTTCTCAGAAGTGGGGTCAGTGCCAAAATTTACAAAGTATGAAAATTTCCAACAATAGAATTTCAGGTGTAATACCTCCTCAGCTTGGGGAACTTAGTCAGCTACAACTACTTGACCTCTCCTCTAATCATATAGCTGGGGGGATTCCAAGGGAGTTGGGGAGGCTAACATCATTGTTCAACCTTACACTTGCTAACAATGAACTTCTAGGCAGAGTACCACCAGAAATTGGAGCTTTGTCCAATTTAGAGATTCTTAATCTTGGGGCAAACAATCTAATTGAATCGATTCCTAGACAGTTAGAGGCGTGCTCCAAGTTGCGGTACTTAAATTTGAGCAAAAATAGATTTATGGAGAGTATTCCCTTTGAAATTGGCAACATACACTCTCTTCAAAATCTTGATCTCAGTCAGAATTTACTGGTTGGAGAGATACCACCACAACTTGGAAATTTGGAAAACTTGGAAACATTGAATCTTTCTCATAATGAGCTCTCTGGTTCCATCCCATCCACTTTTGATGATATGGTAAGCTTGACAGATATCGACATATCCTACAATCAGTTGGAGGGCCCTCTCCCCAACACTAAACCTTTCCAAGAGGCTCCAATTGAAGGATTCATTAATAATAAAGACTTGTGTGGAAATGCCACAGGTTTGAAGGCTTGCCCCTCAACAATTAGCAACAGTTCTAATGGCAAAGAGGGTAGAAAAGTTTTGATTTTGATTGTAGTCCCTTCTCTAGGCGCTTTGTTTCTTGTTTTCAGCGTAGTTGGGTTTTTTTATCTTCTTTTTTTATCTTCTACACAATCGCCAGAGGGTGAGGAACAATCGAAACAGTACAAGAGAAGCACACATTGGTAACATGTTCACAATTTGGAGCTATGATGGGAGAATGGTGTATGAAAACATCATTGAAGCAACAGAAGAATTTGACCCCAAATATTGTATTGGTGTAGGAGGGTCTGGAAGTGTTTATAAAGCTGAGCTGCAAACAGGTCAGGTAGTAGCTGTAAAGAAACTTCACCCATTAGAGGATGAAGGCATAGCCAATCTAGAGAGTTTTGAGAATGAGATTCGTGCATTAACAGCAATTCGACACAGCAACATTGTGAGGCTTCATGGGTTCTGTTCACATCTGCGACACTCATTTTTGGTTTATGAGTTCTTGGAAGGGGGAAGCTTGGGGAAGAAACTTCGCAATGAGGAAGAGGCAGCAGAATTTGGATGGATTAAGAGGACAAACGTTTTAAAGGATGGATTAAGAGGACAAACGTTGTTAAAGGCATGGCCGATGCTTTATCCTATATGCACCACGACTGCTCACCTCCAATGGTTCATCGAGACATATCAAGCAATAACATCTTGTTAGACTTAGAACACAAGGCTTACATATCGGATTTTGGCACAGCTAGATTTTTGAAGCCTGGCTCATCCAATTGGTCTGTATTTGCTGGCACGTTTGGATACGCTGCTCCAGGTAATTATTTGCTATTGGCATGGTTTTTCTCCAAATAGCCCATGTACAGTTCATTTCATTAACTGCTAATGATTTTCTATGGTGGTATAGTCAGCTTATCATTTCATTTAAGTAACAGAGTGTTTGAATTTCAAATTAGCCATGTACATGATTGAGATAAAAAGATCGATGAACTGTATAAAAGTTCAGAGATAAGCCATAGCTATTTAAATAGTCTCTCTCTTTTAAAATAAAATAAAAAATTTGTGAAGCAGCATCACAATTTTTTTTGGCAACAAGAAGACCATGCATGGTTTGGTTTAAATCTAGTTACTTCGTTTCTTAGATTTTGCAGGGTGAAGGAAAATAGATGCCCCCATTTTTATCTAAAGATGGGGAAACCTGTTGATGAAATAAAATTTCTATTTTCAATTAATCTACCGTCATAGTGAATGAAGAAGTTAAAAGGATGCAACAGTAAGATAAATAGAGGCTAGAGGTTCTCTTGGTATAAACGAATTTGATTTCTTTGGTTTTGCAGAACTGGCGTATACAATGGAAATGAATGAGAAATGTGATGTTTATAGCTTTGGAGTGGTAACATTGGAAGTGATCATGGGAAAGCATCCAGGAGATCTCATCTCATCTCTCTCATCATCATGGTTAGCATCAACAACAGCTTCAACTGCCCATGATATACTATTGAAGGACGTGTTGGACCAACGCCTCGAACCTCCTAGAAATCAAGTCGCACTGAAAGTCCTTGTCTTTGTAGCAAAGCTTGCATTTGCATGCTTGGCAATCAATCCTAAATCTCGGCCGACCATGCAGCAAGTTTCCCAGGAGCTATCTATTGAAAGATCACCTCTTTCAGAGGCGTTCAACAAGATTACCTTAGGACAATTGTTAAACAAAGCTTGATGGTGTGATCATGTGCATCTTTTCTTCTTTGTTTTTTGGATCCTACCTTATTCATGTATATTCCACACTTTTCTTTATTGTACCGCATTAGGATCAATAATACAATTTGGAAAACGGTTTTGTTTGGATCAAATTTATGAAAAATACCTCTCAAGAATGTTACATAGCAAAAACGCTAAAACCAATATGTTGCGTAAAAGGACGTGCATATAGTACTATCATACAAGATTGATTGTGAATACTATAATGATTTTTTGAAAGATATCATAACAAACAATGGGAATATCTTTCATTGTTTGTTAGTGATATCTTTCAAAAAATCATTATAGTATTCACAATCAATGGGAACCAAAATATATTAGAACGGCAAAATGACAACCACACACAAGAGAAAAACACAAAGTATTTACGTCGTTAGGCCTTCAGCTTACATCCACATGCAACAAGGAGAAATTTTCAAAACAAGATTTTGTGTTTTATCTTGAAACATGTTTGGGAGATTACAATAGCGACACAAATGCACTCTCACAAAACCCAAACTTTAACTCAAATAGTTCTCTCACAAAAGAACACACAACAAAAATTATTTTTGTCTTGCGGCTTGGAGCCTGTTTGGTAACCTGTTTTCAAAAAATGTTTTTGTGTTTGCAAATCAAAAAATGACAGGTCCCACCTCAACTAACTGTGTTTGCCAGCCAAATTTGTGTTTTTGCTCTTGAAACAGGCTTGCACAAATGCAAACACGTTTTCTCAAAACAGGCCAGGGTTGTTTTCACTACATGCTTTTGTTCTCAATTTTACAGTTTACAAAAATATAATATATATTTTTTTTTTCATTTTTCTTTTACAATGACTCTTCTCTCTCTCTCTCTCTCTCTCTCTCTCTCTCAGATTATTTAATGGTTTTTATTTTTTTTTTTTTCTATTTTCTTTTTTTCTTTTAATGACTTTCTTGTTGTATATATTCTCTCTCTCTCTCATTTAGGTCTTTCTCGCTCTCTTCTCATTGAAGTTTTGTATGTTTTTTTCCTTTATGGTTTTTGTTTTTTCTTTTTCTTTAATTGGTTATTGTTTTTTTTCTTTATCTTTTCTATTGGGTGGTTTTTTGTTTTATGTAATTGGGTGTTTTTGTTGTATATATTGGGTACTTTTTCTTTCTTTCGAATTTTTCTTGGTTTTTGTTTTTGTAATTGAAGGAATTAGGTACATCAAAGGGTGGTGGAGGGTGGGGAGTGAGAACAAGGTTGGTGAACAAAGATCAGTTTTTTAAAAAAAAAAAAAAAAAATGACCACCATCGCCAATGCCATTGGAGATCATTTCGAAGCAATCGGTTGGTTGCAAGCATGTTCGGTGATTTCATGATTTTTAAGATGCCTAATTCCGGTTGTGTTGATTTCTTCCAATGATCTCTAACGAGATCGACGAAAACTTAGATCAAACCTCACAAACAAAAACTTCTTCATCGCATCTACCAAAGCCCCTAAAGGTTATCTCAAACTACAAACACCAATCAAGTCAAACAAATAATTGAACTTATGTAAAGGAATTGTCATAGACATCATGTTTGCTAGAGTACATGTAGTACCATTCTTTTTAAAAACAATATCTCCCTCAACGAAGAGAAAAAAAAAAAATGAACGAAATGATATCCTACTCTTACTAGAAGGTATTAGGGTGGAAGGCATTTACACACGTGCCTCAGGATCAAAGGTTGAAATTTGATGATAAAGTCGTTTCTTGCATATATTTATTGGATATTGAGATGCAGAATTTGGTTACAAGCTATGGATCTTGAAAAAAGGAAGGAAGATAGATGATAGATGTTGAGATGCACATAGATTTCATGAGAATGAAAACCTTGAAGAATTAGAGAAATCTAAGAAGTCAAAAATGTGTTGCTTGCCTTACTCCTATCTTTTCTTCCTTAGATAATGCCACAGATAGGGAAAGTGGTACAAGTTGAACATGATGATGATAAGCCAATAGTAGTTAATGGTGAGGATGCAATAGATACAAAGGGTGATGAGAAGGGTGGCAACCTACTCCACCAAAGATTAAAGAATCTTTGGTAAGGAGGCCTACTAGGGAGCACTGTCCATCGACCAAATACTCCCCCTTTTAGTATATGCTTACTAATGGGGGAGCTAAAGAGCTGCCAAGAAGTCCAACATCATAAAGACAAATAGTGTTGGATGAAAGTAATGTAAAAAGAGATGAATTTTTTGTACAAGAATAATACTTATGAGTGAATTGAACTTCCTAAAGGAAAAAAAAAAAAAAAATCTAGAAAACAAATAGGTGTGCAGGATAAAGAAAGACGGTAAAAAGTTAGTGAAGTACAACACTCACTTGGTGTTAAAGGGTTTCAGTAAGAAACAATGGATTGATTTTGATGAGATATTCTCTCTATCGGTTAAAACTATCTCAATTGGGTTATTCAAGGATTAGTAGTTATCTTGGATCTTAAGCATGATGATTTAGATGTGAAAATTGCTTTTCTCCATGGTGACTTGGAGGAAGATTTCAAAATGATTTGGCCAAAATGATTCGAAATGAAAGAAAAAGAACATATTGTTTGAAAAATTAAATAAGAGATTGAATGGCTTGAAATAAGCTCCAACGCAATGGTACAAGAAATTTGACTCATTTATGGTGGGTTGTGGGTACACAAGGACATATGTAGTCATTGTGTATATGTTAGAAGATTTCCTGATGATAATTTATTATTCTTCCTGTTGTATGTAATCGATGTGTGTTGATAGTAGGATAAGATGTTGTTGGATAATTGACAACTTGAAAAGGGAATTTTGTCAAGCCATTTTTTTAAAAGAAATATTTGCGTCGTCTAGAGCAATAAACTCTTGATATGTATATTCTTTATGACAGGAAAGCCAAAACATTATAGTTGTCACAAAAGAAATACGTTGGGTGGGTACTTGTGGAGGACTTGATGGAAAGAGTTGCTGCATCCTAGGAACGGGAGCTCTAGTCTAAAACAACATTTGTTAGTTTTGTCTTTACAAAAGTTGTTCATGAAAGTATAAACCCTAACCCTAATTAAGTTTTATGTATTAAATTTCTTGCATTATCATCATACCGTTTGATGACATGGGATGATTGAAATATTGATCTTGCACCCTTAGATTAGGGTTCGAATATGCCAAAATGATGCTCCAAAAAATGTGATAAATATGATTTGATAAATCTAATTTTTGAATGTTTCGTATGATAAAATTTGATTTGTGCAAACCCTAATATGTTAATGAGCTAAATTCGTTTTTTTTTTTTTTTTTTTCATTCATTCATTCAAGAATAATTTTTGTTCAAATGGTGACATGTTTGATATGCTGTAAATGCTTGATTGTTTGATGGATGCATGTCATGATGAATAGCCATTATCTCCTAGAAGGTCTCCTTTGTTTGGGTGGAATAAGTGCCTAATACCTTTCCATTTTGTAACACCTAACCTCTCGTATTAGATCAATGGGTTAGATTAGATTAGGTTTTCCAATGCAATTTTTACAATTTATTTTTAAATGTAACTAGGGGTTACAACAATGCAATTTTCCTTAGTTTGTAATTAGGATAAAAAAAAACATTGCAATTTTTGTTTCATTTCATTATTTTGTATTTAGGGGGAAAACTGGATATTTTTTAAAAGTCTTGGTAGTTTCTGTCATTAGCTAAAACCTCAGGGATGGTTTCTGTATTAGATGCTTGCACTACACTCTTATGGTATAATAGTCAGAGTCATCTAAGTAATTAGCTAATTTCATCATTGACTAGTACCGTTATTTGGTTAGGTAAGCATGCAGTCTCATCTTTCAAACTGGGTTTTGACAAATCAAGAAACTCATTGGTGCTCAAGTTACCCATCCAATTCCAATTCTCCAAATTATAAACTATCCAATCCAATCTTCCAATCCAATAATTACTCAAGGGCAAGGGCGGCTCAAGGTCTTGGTCTCTTTCTTTCCTTTTTCCTTTTCCCCCTCCCTTTTCAGCTCATGCTAAGAAGAAGAAAAATGTTTCCCCGAGTAGTATTACACTATTACACCGTTAAACATTGAATTAACTAATGAAATGTATCGAATCAGTCAATCTCAAAAATCATGTTCCAAGTAATCAGTTATCAAAGTTGCTGTAGAGTATTCTTATCTCAAAATGAACTTTTATTTATTGGGGCTTGCTGGAATAGTGGAATGTATGCCCCCATAAAATGACACATTGACAATGACAAAGTGGGACGAAATGAAGTCAATTAGAAAAATGTTTTGGTCAGGGCAGGCGGCTGAGTTTATCTTATGTTGTGAAAGCAGAACCTGGAATGAAACTGTCACTGGATTTTCACAATACATGCATGTAGTCAGTCATAAGAGATCTTTGATTATTGACCTTTTATCAAATTAAGCAATTGGATGATTAACCAGTGACAACCTCAAGGGGCCCGTGAAAATGAGCAGGACCATAACTTTGAAAGTCAATGGAATCAACCTGCTGCTAAAGGACTAGGCAGTCTACGCATTAAAATAATGTGTTGGTTAAAAGAAATATACACTTATTTGGACAAGGGTTTCCTTAATTGATTTGCTGAATCTTTTTTAAACGTTATCAAAACATTATCAGTCACCAGGTGATGAATTCGAAGAACCTTAATTAACAAATTCTCTCTACAAGGGGTAAAGAATAATTTTTTATTTTTTATTAAAAAAAAAGGCGGGAATATGAGTAATTGGAGGCTATCACGCGTATAGCATAGAAAATAGAAAATAGAGATTGATATTAGTTTTCTTCTTTCGTAAATAAATTAATCTTGAAATTTCAAAAACTAATAAGTTAAATCTTATAATTTTAAAATAACAAATTAAACCTTAAGATTTCAAAAGATAAAAATTTAAATTAACTTAGTCCATTTAAGTAGAACAATGGATTAATTTGTTTATACTTGTTAAAATCTCATGATTTTCTTTGATAGTTTTGAAACTATAGGGTTTGAATGGTTACTTTTGAAAATATATGATTTAATTTGTTATACCCCAAAACTATAAGGTTTCAAATGTAGTTTACCCTTGTTTTATTTATTTATTTGATATGAATTTCTTTTCATTAAGATGTTAATGTGGTTTTTCTAATGCTAATTAAATATTTTTATTCTTAGCCATGTCATCTTTATGTGTTTCATGTTGGGCATTCTCTTAACTAAGTCATCAAATTTTGTAAGTTAGATGATGGTGAGAACCTAGAATGAAACATTGTTTGAAAAATTAAGGATTAAAATGAAATATATAAAAATTCAAAGACCAAAATGAAAATACCCAATATAAGGACAAAAAGTAAATTTTCAACTTAAAAAAATGTGTAGAATAAAAGATTTTTATTCCATTTGGATCTGTTTGAATTCAGTGATGTATTATGTATATGACATTATCATGTTCAGTGATGTATATGACATTATCATTTATAACTCGATGAAAAATATATGGGATGAATATTCCACATAAGCCAAAGCCGATTTGCCTCGGCCAGGGGCATAAAACAAAATAGTCAGTAGAGGTCTATGTAGAGTAACAAATAGGTTATATATCAAAGTAGTCAATACCGTACCAGAGGCCATTTCGGTTTGATAAGGGGAATGAAATATTTCGGTACCGGCCAATACCGGTGTACCGTTTCGGGTTTACCGCTATATATATATATATATATTATTGAACATAAGTGATAAAACTTCATTCTTTCATTGATAAAAAAATAAAATAAAATTTCATTCTTTCTTACATGAATATAAAAGCTAAAAGTCACTTAAAACACATTAACATAAAAATTTATTCTAAAAAAAAAATAATTAAAAAAAATTGTTCATTCCCGAAGCACCCCAAAACAGCCAAAACATTCCAAAATATTTGCAAGTACGTTTCAGTGATGTTTCTTGAACCGGTGGAGTACTGGAACCGCATATTCCAAGTGTTCCGACTCAACGAAACGACACGAGAATTGATTACTTTGTTATATATTGGGCCCACGCTGCGCATGAAGCAAAAGTCATTACTAGTCTTCATAAAAATAAATAAATAAATCAAAAACTGGTCTATATAAATAATGTATAAATAAAGTGAGGAGCACTACTCAGGTCTATGGGAATATGCGTTTAAATAATGAATGAAAATTTCTTTATCGTACAAAATTTCACAAATGGGTTGAGGAGCACCAGGCTTGATAGGCATTATTGACTTATATTATAAGTTATAACTGTCCAAAACCCCTGTATTAATCATTCCTATTTGTTTGTATTTTCTTCTCCCTTTTCAATTTTCAGTGCATAAGATTCTTTTGGAGAGTGGAAAATTTTAAGAATACACAATCTTTACTTAAAGAAAACAAAATTATCTGAAAATAATTACCCAAGAAATAAATTGAACAAAAACTTAAAATTAATTTAAGAACAAACTCATCGAGTTATAGAATCACGTAATAACGTTGTCCTTAAAAGTTGAATCGCATCACTCAGAATGAAACTCGGTGCGAACGGCTTTTTGGTAGAACAACTCCTAGGATTAGATTATAGTAATAACCTTTGTGTTGGACGCACTCCACACACAATGGTATAAGAACAACCCTCTAATATAATGCCTTTACTTTGGTTTCCTTACCGGAAAAAATAAGAAAGAAAGAAATTTTTTCTGCATTTTTTACACAGCCACCGAAAATGAGAGAGCAAAAACTGAAGAGAAAAAAAAAAATTTCTCTGAAGACGTGTGTGAAGAAAGCTAAAGGAAAGTACGTGGTTGGTAACAAAAGCAAAGGAGGCGTGTCTTGAAAGCCAAGGGGCTGACCACACCCACGGCTAAAAGGCTTTCTTTCCATTCTTCCTTTTTGTTTTTCTAAAACCAGTTGTGGGTGATATAAAAGAATGACCCAATGAAAAGAATAGAAAAAGAAAGGTGTGATTGTAGTGTGTTTGTAACACACTCACACCAGCAGAGAATGTCTGTATACATATACTACTTCAATGCACCTACTTCAATGTCTGCATAAAGCCATTCATTCTCTCTCATCAATTCTTTATTAAAGAATGTCAGAGAATGTCTGTATATATATACTACTTCAATGCACCTACTTATTTACTGCTTCTTTTGTTTCTCTGGTTCGTGTCTTCAATAAAGTAAGAAGAAGAGTTAAACGCATCGTTTAACTAATAGAAGAGCTGAAAGCAAAAGCACCGTTGCATAAAGAAGAAATGCCACCAACAAGCAGTTTCTTTCTCTTATTTTTCTGTATTTTGTATTTTTCTGTATTTTTCTGGTTTTCTGTTTCTGTATTTTTACTGGTTTTCTGTATTTCTCCGCTTTGGTATATAAAGAGAACTAAATGTAAATTTATTCTAACACAGTGAATGAGATAAAGCTTTCTCATCAAGCCTTACTTAGTTTTCTCTCTCTCTCATCTTCTAGAGTCTTTCTCCGGAAGATATTTTCTCATTGTGCAATTTTATTACGCCAACTTATAAAATTCATGATGTCCATGTTAGAGAAACCGCTTTCCAATTGCATTGTTCTATTTCGAGTCTTGTTCACCACTGTCAATATTATCATCCTTGTGTTGGCTTCTTCTTCCCAACTTGCTATTTCTTCCTCCTTAGCAGCACCTTCTCCTTCCATGGCAACAATGATGAGACAAGAAGCAGAGGCTCTTCTGGAATGGAAAGCAAGCCTTGACAATCAAAGCCAGTTTCTGTTGTCTTCATGGAATGGAAACATCCCTTGCAATTGGGTTGGAATTGCTTGCAACAAGTTTAGCAGCATCTCTCATATCAACCTCCCAGCTTTTGGTTTAAAAGGTACACTCCACAATTTCAGCTTCTCATCCTTCCCTAGTCTCACAATTCTAAATCTCAGCAACAACTTATTCTTTGATACCATTCCTTCGCACTTGGCCAACCTTTCTAAGCTGATCCACCTTGATTTATCAGCCAATCAACTCTCTGGAAAAATTCCATCAATTTGCCAACTAACATCTCTTAGGAGTCTCTCTTTGCGTAGAAACATCGTCACCGGCACTATACCAACTTCTATAAGGAACTCGAGCAACTTAGCCAAATTAGACGTTAGTGAAAACAAACTTTCTGGATCCATTTTTCCTGAAATTGGAATGTTGGGATCTCTTACTATGCTTAGTCTGTTTGGAAACAATCTCTCAGGTTCAATTCCTACTTCTGTAGGAAACTTGAGTAATTTGAGTGTTTTATTTCTCCACAATAACAAACTTTCTGGATTTATACCTCGAGAAATTGGAAAGCTCAAACTTCTTACTGATCTACTGTTGTTCATGAATGAACTAAATGGCTCCATCCCTATCGAATTTAATAATCTTACATCTTTGAAGCAATTGAAATTGTCTGAAAATATGTTGACCGGTTATCTTCCTCAAAATGTTTGTAATGGTGGATCACTTCAAAACTTCACAGCACGTGACAACTATCTTATAGGTTCTATTCCAAAAAGTTTTACAAACTGCACCAGCTTAATTCAGAGTTAGGCTTGAGAATAACCAGTTAAGAGGAAATATATCAGAATACTTTGGCATTTACCCAAATTTGAAGTATATTGATTTGAGTCATAACAATTTCGATGGAGAACTTTCTCAAAAATGGGGTCAGTGCCAAAATCTGCAGAGCTTGAAAATCTCGAATAACAAAATATCAGGTGTAATACCCCCTCAGCTTGGGGGACTTATTCAGCTACATCTACTTGACCTCTCCTCTAATCATATAGCTGGGGGGATTCCAAGGGAGTTGGGGAGGCTAACATCATTGTTCAACCTTACACTTGCTAACAATGAACTTCTAGGCAGAGTACCACCAGAAATTGGAGCTTTGTCCAATTTAAAGATTCTTAATCTTGGGGCAAACAATCTAAATTGAATCGATTCCTAGACAGTTAGGAGGCGTGCTCCAAGTTGCAGTACTTAAATTTGAGCAAAAATAGATTTATGGAGAGTATTCCCTTTGAAATTGGCAACATACACTCTCTTCAAAATCTTGATCTCAGTCAGAATTTACTGGTTGGAGAGATACCACCACAACTTGGAAATTTGGAAAACTTGGAAACATTGAATCTTTCTCATAATGAGCTCTCTGGTTCCATCCCATCCACTTTTGATGATATGGTAAGCTTGACAGATATCGACATATCCTACAATCAGTTGGAGGGCCCTCTCCCCAACACTAAACCTTTCCAAGAGGCTCCAATTGAAGGATTCATTAATAATAAAGACTTGTGTGGAAATGCCACAGGTTTGAAGGCTTGCCCCTCAACAATTAGCAACAGTTCTAATGGCAAAGAGGGTAGAAAAGTTTTGATTTTGATTGTAGTCCCTTCTCTAGGCGCTTTGTTTCTTGTTTTCAGCGTAGTTGGGTTTTTTTATCTTCTACACAATCGCCAGAGGGTGAGGAACAATCGAAACAGTACAAGAGAACAGTACAAGAGAAGCACACATTGGTAATATGTTCACAATTTGGAGCTATGATGGGAGAATGGTGTATGAAAACATCATTGAAGCAACAGAAGAATTTGACCCCAAATATTGTATTGGTGTAGGAGGGTCTGGAAGTGTTTATAAAGCTGAGCTGCAAACAGGTCAGGTAGTAGCTGTAAAGAAACTTCACCCATTAGAGGATGAAGGCATAGCCAATCTAGAGAGTTTTGAGAATGAGATTCGTGCATTAACAGCAATTCGACACAGCAACATTGTGAGGCTTCATGGGTTCTGTTCACATCTGCTGCGGCACTCATTTTTGGTTTATGAGTTCTTGGAAGGGGGAAGCTTGGGGAAGAAACTTCGCAATGAGGAAGAGGCAGCAGAATTTGGATGGATTAAGAGGACACAACATGTTGTTAAAGGCATGGCCGATGCTTTATCCTATATGCACCACGACTGACTGCTCACCTCCAATGGTTCATCGAGACATATCAAGCAATAACATCTTGTTAGACTTAGAACACAAGGCTTACATATCGGATTTTGGCACAGCTAGATTTTTGAAGCCTGGCTCATCCAAGTGGTCTGTATTTGCTGGCACGTTTGGATACTCACTGCTCCAGGTAATTATTTGCTATTGGCATGGTTTTTCTCCAAATAGCCCATGTACAGTTCATTTCATTAACTGCTAATGATTTTCTATGGTGGTATATGGTCAGCTTATCATTTCATTTAAGTAACAGAGTGTTTGAATTTCAAATTAGCCATGTATACATGATTGGGAGATAAAAAGATCGATGAACTGTATAAAAGTTCAGAGATAAGCCATAGCTATTTAAATAGTCTCTCTCTTTTAAAATAAAATAAAAAATTTGTGAAGCAGCATCACAATTTTTTTTGGCAACCAATGAATGGTTTGGTTTAAATCTGCATGGTCGTTGGTTTAAGATCTTGGTGTTACTTAGGGTGTTTCTTAGATTTTGCAGGGTGAAGGAAAATAGATACCCCCATTTTTATCTAAAGATGGGGAAACTACCTGTTGATGAAATAAAATTTCTATTTTCAATTAATCTAATCTACCGTCATAGTGAATGAAGAAGTTAAAAGGATGCAACAGTAAGATAAATAGAGGCTAGAGGTTCTCTTGGTATAACCGAATTGATTTCTTTGGTTTTGCAGAACTGGCGTATACAATGGAAATGAATGAGAAATGTGATGTTTATAGCTTTGGAGTGGTGACATTGGAAGTGATCATGGGAAAGCATCCAGGAGATCTCATCTCATCTCTCTCATCATCATGGTTAGTATCAACAACAGCTTCAACTGCCCATGATATACTCTTGAAGGACGTGTTGGACCAACGCCTCGAACCTCCTAGAAATCAAGTCGCACTGAAAGTCGTCTTTGTAGCAAAGCTTGCATTTGCATGCTTGGCAATCAATCCTAAATCTCGGCCGACCATGCAGCAAGTTTCTCGGGAGCTATCTATTGAAAGATCACCTCTTTCAGAGGTGTTCAACAAGATTACCTTAGGACAATTGTTAAACAAAGCTTGATGGTGTGATCATGTGCATCTTTTCTTCTTTGTTTTTTGGATCCTACCTTATTCATGTATATTCCACACTTTTCTTTATTGTACCGCATTAGGATCAATAATACAATTTGGAAAATGGTTTTGTTCTCCCTTTTCAATTTTCAATTTGTTTGTATTTTCTTCTCCCTTTTCAATTTTCAATTTGCAGAAGATTATTCTGTGGAGAATGTCTGTATATATATACACTTCTTCAATGCACCTACTTACTTACATAAGCATAAAGCCATTCATTCTCTCATCATCCAATTCCTTTAATTTTCTGGTCTCTAGCAACAATCTATATCCTCGCCAACTTATAAAATTCATGATGTCCATGTTAGAGAAACCGCTTTCCAATTGCATTGTTCTATTTCGAGTCTTGTTCACCACTGTCAATATTATCATCCTTGTGTTGGCTTCTTCTTCCCAACTTGCTATTTCTTCCTCCTTAGCAGCACCTTCTCCTTCCATGGCAACAATGATGAGACAAGAAGCAGAGGCTCTTCTGGAATGGAAAGCAAGCCTTGACAATCAAAGCCAGTTTCTGTTGTCTTCATGGAATGGAAACATCCCTTGCAATTGGGTTGGAATTGCTTGCAACAAGTTTAGCAGCATCTCTCATATCAACCTCCCAGCTTTTGGTTTAAAAGGTACACTCCACAATTTCAGCTTCTCATCCTTCCCTAGTCTCACAATTCTTAATCTCAGCAACAACTTATTCTTTGATACCATTCCTTCGCACTTGGCCAACCTTTCTAAGCTGATCCACCTTGATTTATCAGCCAATCAGCTCTCTGGAAAAATTCCATCAATTTGCCAACTAACATCTCTTAGGAGTCTCTCTTTGCGTAGAAACATCCTCACCGGCACTTTACCAACTTCTATAAGGAACTCGAGCAACTTAACCAAATTAAACATTAGTGACAACAAACTTTCTGGATCCATTTTTCCTGAAATTGGAATGCTGGGATCTCTTACTATGCTTAGTCTGTTTGTAAACAATCTCTCAGGTTCAATTCCTACT
>OU015769.1:28837134-28887895 GCA_907173295.1 Fagus sylvatica
GACAACCTGCACTTGGGTTTGCAATCTTAGAGTTGTAGCAGCATACATGTATAACATACTAGAGGTGTAATCGGTAAGATGCGGTGCGGTTTTCTCCGGATTTATGCACCTACACCTTATAGTGCGGTTTTCCTATTACACCCACATGCACCTACATCTATTAAGATCGGTTTTGGTGCGGTGCAGTGCGGTTTGGTGCGATTCTTGCAGTTTTATCGGTTGTATCAGTGAAGTTTACACCCCTAGTTATGGTAACAATGTCTTTGTGAAAACCCTAGATATTGGAGGTTTGACTTTGGGACTTAAATGGCATTTTAATTCCTCCCTCAAATGACTCAAATAGAATTATAGTATGAATTGCATGTAGACACAAGACTGCCTAAAACTAGGGGTGGAGTCAAAAATTTATTTTAGAGTGGATTAGAATTGAACTGGACTAGGGTTGGGGTTCGTGATTGGAATTCAAACTGGACTAAGGCTAGGACTATTTAAAAAAAAAATTCAGACTGGACTAAGACTAGGATATTATTTAAAATAAATAAAAAAATAAAAAAGGTTGACAGGGCTGTAGCCCAGTCAAGCCAACACATTGGCTCCACGAAAGGCTAAAAGCATCATAACTTGATAAACCTGAAAAATGGTTGTGTGGAATGTGTTTTTTGGTGCGCGTTAGGTTTTTATTTTTTATTTTTTTATTTTTATAATATGGTGCGCGTTAGTTGAATATACACTATAATTTCTTTAGAATATTAAGAGATTGACCAATACGTGTAGAACCCACTAGTACTGCTTTGCCTTAGAAAAATTTATGGGAAATAAGTTGTGTTTATGTTACGTAAATAAGATATAAAAATATACAAATTGCTCCCTTAATTATTGGGGTTGAACTTAGAACTTCAAAGCAACTTTAAGAAAATTAAACTTATAAATTACCAGCTTACTCTCTATAAAATTCGTCAATATGTGTTTGCTAGTGTGAGCTCTAATGTTTGTGTGCAACGGTAATATTCAAATATTCTTGTTTGTCATGTTGTTAATTGGAATTGCCGAGCTTAGCTTAGTAACGCGAACTTATCACCAAGTGGGATATTAAAGTTGTTGAATGTATGTGGGAATTGCTAACGTGGGATGTAGACATGTGGTTGGTTTGTCCACACCATTGGTTGTGGAGTTTGTCTTTAGCACGTCCTTTCCCATCCACCATGGGTGGGTAGCGAAAAAATAATAATGTTTACTTGGATTTTTTATTTTTTTAGGTTCAACAGGAACTTGAAACTTTTGGCGTATGTTCATGATAATTATTTTTTACAATCAAACCAAGACATCACCATCCACCAATTAGTTTGTTTTTGGTGTAGGTGACATTTGAACTCATGTCTCTTATAATTCTAGCTAGCAAAGCACATTTGTAGCCAAATTTAATGACAGTTCTAATTGTTGACACTCCATTTTGCAACCATTAATTTTACATTTTTACACTTTAGTGAATAAAAGGTAAAATGGTAATTTCACAAATTTGAAAATGCAAAATTGGTCCACATAATTTGTAAAATGGTAATTTCACAAATTCGAAAATTCAAAATTGGTCCACAAATCAAAATCATATATTCACTGTTCAATATTAAGTTAAGGATGAGAGGACATTTTTCAAATTGAAAATTGGATAAAAAACCAAGGTTTATAATTAAAAAAAAAAATTTATTTGAAAATAATATTTACCATAAGCTTGCATGCATAAGATTATTTTTAAATTAATTTAATTGATTCTCCAAAGAATTAAGTTAAAAGTAATTTAAAATTAATTCATATTGGTTGAAACACTCCAATATGGTAAGTATTAAATGAGATAAATCGAAGAATATAATGCAAGATTAATTGATTTTAAGTAAGAGATAATTGTTATAAATTACCAGCTTACTCTCTATAAAATTCTTCAATATGTCTTTGACTAGTGTGAGCTCTAATGTTTATGTGCAACATTAATATTAAAATATCCTTGGTTGTCATGTTGTTAATTGGAATTGTTGAGCTTAGCTTAGTAAAACGAACTTATCACCAAGTGGGATATTAAAGTGATTGAATGTATGTGGGAATTGCTAAGGTGGGATGTGGTTGGTTTGTCCACACTATTGGTCATGGAGTCTATCTTTAACATGCCCTTTCCCATCCACCATGGGTGGGTAGTGAAAAAATAATAATGATGCTTGGATTTTTTATTTTTTTAGATTCGATAGGAACTTGAAACTTATGGCGTATGTTCATAATAATTATTTTTTACAATCAAACCAAGACACCACCAATTAGTTTCTTTTTGGTATCTATGAGATTCGAACTCATGTTCTTATAATTTTAGCTAGCAAAGAACATTTATGGCCAAATTTAATGACACTGCTAATTGTTGACACCTCATTTTGCAACTATTAATTTTACATTTTTACACTTTAGTGAATAAAGGGTAAAATGGTAATTTCACAAATTCGAAAATTCAAAATTGGTCCACAGATTAAAATGGGTCCACAGATCAAAATCATATTTTAATTGGTCAATATTGAGTTAAGGATGAGAGGACATTTTTCCAATTGAAAATTGGATAAAAAAACCAAGGTTTTATAATGGAAACAATTTTGATTGATTGAAAATAATATTTACCATAAGCTTGGTTGGATAGGATTATTTTTAAATTAATTTGATTGATTCTCCTAAAGATTAAATTAAAAATAATTTATAATTAATTCATATTGGTTGAAACACTCCAATGTGGTAAGTATTAATGCAAGATTAATTTATTTTAAATAATGAATATCCAATTATTTATTATTTAATTAATTGAAATTGATGAAATCAATTAGAACTGAATAGAAGAGTTCTACATCAATTAGAAGTGAAAAATAATAAAAGGAATCAGATTTATTCAAGTCAAATTCGGATTTGGATTCCAGCATGTGTATTACTCAATATTTTAACCATAACTTTTGACTCGGTTATCCGATTAAGGTAATTCAAATTGGATTGGAAAGCTAAATGAACGGGCTACACATATAAATTGCATGACAACATCCAAATTCTAACTTTTATAGGGTCAAATCGGGCCCACATCAAAGCCTAAAAATTTGTGGCACAATTTCAGGATTTTCATGAGATAATTTCGGTTTTTGAGTTCCAATACAACTCCTAGGGGTCCAGAAATCGGGAGAGGGGTTTCTTATCCTCCTTTTAAAAAAAATATATAAAAAAAAAAAAAAAAAAAAACTCTCATTTCAACAGGAGGTTGGAAAAATTAGTTGGAGCAATCTTAAGCAAAATTGAAGAGAATTTTTGCAAAGGGTTAGACTTTGGAATAAGAACACAAGTGTGTTCTTATAATAAAGTCCTTTTAATCTCTATTTCCAATCTTTCAATTTCATTTTTAATTTATTTTAATCAAATTTAATGGTTTTTCTCAAGAATCAATTTTCAGATTGGATCTACTCAACTCGGATCAGGAAGCTTTCTTCCACAAACATATGCATGTACTTTTTTTCTTATTTACAACATTTCGGTGTTTTCATGAATGTATGACTATTAGATTAGTTTTTATTTGATTTATGATTATATTATTCTTGTTTGTTCTCACATGTTTTGATTTAATAAATTGTAATATGACTTAGGAGTATTCTAGGATGAAAACCATAGCTTTAAAAATGTAAAAAACAATGGAGGAATCAGTTTTCATGAGAGTCAGTAACTAAAATCTCGGATTAAAATCGATCGGGTCCCAGGTTTTTACCTAGGCACCGATCTAGCCAAAGTGGAACCCAATCTGGTAAAATCAATGAAAACATCAATACCTCATGGGATTATATGGAGATCAACGCTAATGAAAGGCTTACATAATTCCCACAACCAACTTAGGGTTTACATGAATAGTAAGATAAAATCAATGAAAATGTCAATACTTCATGGGATTATATGGAAATCAATGCTAACGAAAGGTTTACATAATTCCCACAATCAACTTAAGGTTTACATGAATAATAAGGTAAAATCAATGAAAAGGTTAATACCTCATGTGATTACATGGAAATCAATGCTAATGAAAGGCTTACATAATTCTCACAACCAATTGAGGTTTACATGATAAATGAAAAGAGATCAAAGCATATAGACATGAAACAACATCATGGATCACTATGAGTCATTTCCCCTTAAAGGATCATCATATATCATTTCCATTAAGTAACCACATAATTAATGTAAATGACATAATGGAAAGCATATAAACACATAGTGAAAGCATGTAAAATGGATCACTATAAGTCATTTTCCATTGAAGGATCATCATATATCATTTCCATTAAATAAACACATAGTTAATGTAAATGATATAATGGAAAGAAAACAACCACATAGTTAATACATAATGAAAGCATATAAACATGGATCATTATGAATCATCTCCCATTAAAGGATCATCAAATATCATCTCCATCAAGTAACCACATAATCATAATGTAAATACTTAAAGGAAAACAATAAACCACATAGTTAATATAAATACATAATGAAAGCACATAAAAATGGATCATTATGAATCATCTCCCATTGAAGGATCATCACATATCATCTCCATTAAGTAACCACATAATCATAATGTAAATACTTAAAGGAAGACAATAACACACATAGTAAATGTAAATACATAATGAAAGCACATAAAAATGGATCATTATGAATCATCTCCCATTAAAGGATCATCACATATCATTTTCATTACACAAATGCATAATAAAAGGTAAATGGGCTCTATTCTACAATGGGAATCCTTTTTACACGATTTTTAGGTCTGGTTTTGGTCTCTTTGGGTGTAGGGGGCATGTGGGTATTTATAGAAGGGTTTTTAGGGCTCCAAGAAGCATCAAGCTGTGTGGAGATTTTTTCCTTATCCGCCAGCACAGCCTGCTAGATCTTATCTTCTTCAAGCTTTGGACTTTTGATAGTTTTGATCACCTTTTTCGGGGCACATTTGGGAGGCTTTCCCATGTCTAAAATGGGTCATTCCTGATGTCGTTGGAAATCTTGAGATGTCTACTTTCTAACGGTACCAAGTTCGCATGATTCAGAGTTTGGATGAGAGAGTTATGGCCTCTGGAACGCAAAGGGTGTTCGAGCAGTTTTTCTCTAATTTTTTGACGAGGATTCCATCCAACCGGAGAAGCTATCGGCAAACCGAGACACACTAGTCGTAGCTAAGCTTACCCTCTTCCTTAAAGGTTCTGAATTCGGATAAATTTGTAGCGGGTTAGGAATATTTTGTGCGTGAAGGTAGCTTCCCAGGTGGAAAAAGTCTCAGATTTCCATCACAATATTCTCACTTTCGTCGATTTCCCGCGCATAGTTGACGTAGCTCCTGGTGTCGGTTTTCGATGATCTTGGTGTCCTTGGAAAGCTCATGATGTCTTCTTTTAAGTTTCATAAATCTTGTGAGGTGTTGAGCTTGGATGAGTGAGTTACAACCTTGGGAACAAAGGCTACCAAAGTGATTTTCCTGGCGACGAGTCATTTGCCAATCAATATTCCGATCTAATCGAAGAAGCTCTTGGCGATCCGAGACTCACTAGTCATAGATAAACTTATCCTTTTCCTTAAAGGTCTTGAATTGTGGATCAATTTGCAGTGGGTTGGGAAGATTCTATGCGCAAAGATCATCTCAAAATGGGTCTTTTTTGGTCGAAAACACTTAGCAAATTTTGGCTAAGTGTCGAACCAATTTTTACGGTTTTGCCCATAACTTCTTCGTTTCTCATCCGTTTTTGGCCTGTGAAGTATCAAATCGAAGGTATCGATGTGCTCTATACAATGGCAAGAAAAGGTTTGATCAATTCTTGATATTGGCTCAATCACGACTTTGGTCAAACTTGGTCAAGCCTTGTCAAACTTTATGAAATGTGTCCATGGTCATGATTCAAAGGCTTTTGCTATGGTCGGGCTGTTTTCGGACTAATCTCGACTCGGTCAGGTTGGCCTCTTTTTGCATGCCAATATCTGAGAAAATCCTGGGGATAAAAATAGGGTTATGACAAGAGGGATCTGAGTTAGAATGTGTTCTCCTTTGTAAGGAGATTAATGTCATATAGTCACTTGCCAAAAACCCTTTAGGAGTGAATGAGATAATGCCTCCTAAAGTGTCTACTTGAGTATCGATCAAAGTAGTAAATAGTTGAATCCCACATAGGAAAAGGAAATGGACAATTTGTGGGTTTAAATAGGTCTTGAATATTGGGTTGGACTAGAGGGGCAACCCTTTTTTGTTGAGAAGGGAGGACCTACCTAAGTGGGCCATGTGGGTTCATGTGGGCTAGGCCCATTCCGTCCAATTCAATTATTATTATTTATTCATTTACTCTCACAAATAGTGGTGTCTTTCTTAAAATAATGTGTTTGTTTAAAAAGTGTTGTGTTTTTTCTAGAACAGTTGTGACTATTCATCTTGTACCTGTGCCAAATAGGTATGATCTATCTATAAATAGAGTGTCTTGTTATTCATTTGTACATTGTTGTTTTTAGTTAGTTTTTTACTACGTTTTTAGAGTTTCATATTGCATATAGTTAAGAGAGAGAAAGAGATACTAGTTATGTTAGTTGGACACATAGAATGTTTGTGCTTCTTTTGCATGTTGTTGTTGGTTGTATCTTGAGAGATAGACGTCCAAGGATCTCAAACCACCACTAAGGTAATAGTGTGAGAGGTGAAATTTGTCTTAAGAATATAGTGTGATACACTAGACTTGATTAATTTGCAATTTACACTAAACTCGAACTAGTGACCATCGAGGAGCACATCCAAGGCCGGACTAACTGAGCTACCCTTCAGGGTTGAAAAGATCCCCATATTTAAATTTCCAATTCCTTACAATTTTAACTAAATTTGTGATACATGACATTTATTTTATTTGAGTGGTTACTAAGGTATTTTTTTAGGATCATTAAATTTTTTTAAATGCCACATAAATCTTGTGTGGATAAAATTTAAAGAGAATACTAGAATAGGAGGGGATATTTTTGGGTTCCAATCCCATTGTTATATCCAAATACAAATAATCTATCCTACTTTTTGTGTTCCACTTTATACTCTATCAATCACAATTTGTCACATGCATTTTTTCTTTCCTTATAAAATAACTCAGATTTAAAATGGAATAAAAAAAATCAAATATAATTCGACACATGGTATATTACAGTGGAGTATAAAGTGAAATACAAAAAGTGAGATAGATGATTTGTATTTGTTATATCCGAATGAATATCCTCTATCTCACCTTTTGTGTTACACATTATACTCCACCAACTATAATATACCACGTGTCAAATTGTGTTTAATTTTTTTCCATTTTAAATCTTAGTTATTTTATAAGGAAATAAAATAAACATGTGGTACGTTGTAATTGGTGGGGTATAAAGTGGAACATCAAAAGTGGGATAAAAGATTTGTATTCATTATATCCCATTACTCTTTTCCAAATAAAAAGGGGAAAATTATATTTTAAAACCCTATAGTTTGAGAGGTATAACAAATTAAACTCTAAAGTTTTAAAAGTAATAAATTAAACCTTAGAATTTTGGAAAGATAACAAATTAAACCGTGGCATAAATTGAGACTCACGACGTTAACATTTGGGGTTAAACTATGATGTGTGAATTGAGAGAGAGAGAGAGAGAGAGAGAGCATATATCCTTGACCTGAAAATGTACAGGAGAACAGACGAAGATAGATCGTAATTTCTTAAATCATGAATTGATGAAGTCATTGTTATAGGAGGCACCATCAAACTCTTTTAACGTCATATACAATGAAAGATGAACTTGCTACTGGTTTATGAGAAATTCTCATTGAGTTGCTTATTGTTTCTATCATAATTGAACTCTCTCTCTCTCTATGTCCTTGGTTTTATGGATATGTTCCTTTTAATTATTCACAAATACATATAAAGTGCTGTTCTTGATTGTGAAACTCCATTTTTTCTTGATTCATTTTCTGTTATTGTTTATTGATTCACTGCTTTCTTTTTTTATTGGTAAGCACACACTCAAGGTATCCGAGCACCAACACCAACACCAACACATACGCAATCCAAGCCAAACCAGCGAAAGTAATCCATTATTGAACAAATATAACAAACCAAACCACACAAAATAAAACCCAAATATAGAAACCTTGAACCAGCAAAAAAAAATCAAAATCAATCTCCTATCTATCGTTGCCGCCGTGAATCTGTCTCTCCAGTGTGGTTTTCGGGCTTGCATCGGTCTTCTTCAGTGTCGTTCGCGTCGATCTATCTTCTCCGGTCTGGGTTCGAGCCGATCTATCTTCTCTCTCACCTTCAAATCGGTCTCTCTCTATCCCTCTCGTCTCACTCTCTCATTTCAATCTATCATTCTCTCTCTGATCTCAAGTCTGCTCTCACATGTCAATTCTCGCCTCAGACTCTTTCTTTTCTCTTCTTTCTGGTCTCCGTCGAACCATCTGAGGCTTTTTATTTTTTATTTTTTATACTAAAGTGTGAAACGGACAGTATAGTTTAACCCCAAATGTTAATACCTTGATTCTCCATTAATGTCGGGATTAATTTATTATTTTTGAAACTTTTAAGTTTAATTTGTTACATCTTTAAACTATAGAGTTAAAATAAAAAAAAAAAAAAAAAAAACCTAAATCCCATTACCATACTTATATTTATTATTTACTAAATTATCAAAAAAAAAATTTATTTATTAATATCTAATCAATTAAGTTTTTATTTTTTGATATAAGACAAAGGCAAGGAACCCACGGGGCCCGCCAAAAAAAGAAAAACAGAAAATAAGTAGTCTAAACAGGGGTACTAATCAATTATGTTAAATACAAAATAAATGTTACGCAAATAAACCTGAAATTTATCTATCCGTTTAGTAAAGAAGTCTATTTGAAGAGGAGTAGTCATATAACATAACAAAACGGATTTAGCACCTAATAAATAAATAAATAAATAATAAACGTATTATAACGTAGCTTTGAAATTGAAATTTCACTTTTAAAACTAGATCTTGCCTCTCCTCTCTCTCTCTCTCTCTCTCTCTCTCTCATATAATCTTTTTCAAGGTACGTTTTCGTTGTGTATGTTCTGCATTTGGAGATATCATTTCATCAGCTCTCTGTTTGGTTGCTCAGAAAACGAAGGAAAACAGTTAGAAAAAAAAAAAAAAACATTTTTCTCAGCGACCAAACAGTAGCTAAAATTCACTCACTATTGTTCTATCAAATACTGCCTTTTGATCTTTGCTGTTTCGCTTCAATTGCATCATGAACTTTATGTATATATGTAGAAAATCGGGCAATTAGTAGATGGAATGGTATAGCTTGCAAATTGTAATTGTGTGTGAAATTTCGTTTCCAAGAGATTAGATTCTCTGTCAGTGTGTGATTTGAATTTAGATTGAAGAAGTTGAAGTTAAGCCTTATAAGTAGTAACTAGAAGCACTCTAGGGAAGACTATGATTTTAGGGTTTATAGGGTGGAAGAGGAGCATAGAGTTTTATGTATTAGGTGATTTATAAAGTTTTATGTTCTGGATTTGTTCAATCCCAAAAAGGTGGACTTGGGAAAAAATTTGGGTCGTAAAATTAGGTTGGAGGTTTGAAAAATAAGTGAAACAATAGTTGATTGTCGTGTTTAAATGGTATTAGGACAGCATTGAAGGGAAATAAGAAAACAAGAAAACAAATGAGAAAAGAAGAACATTACTAAGTCCTTGCGCTTAGGATTAAGTTGCATCATGTAATCGTCAGTAAGTGTATAATTCTCTGTTGAATTGAGAGTACATAGATATAGGCATAAGACATCTTCCATATCCATTAGGAATAGGATTGAAAGTATTCAATTCTACAAAAATCAAGCAGAAAGGTTGAATAATTAAACTCAATTGCTAAGGAATAAAATTGTAAAACTCTCAGGCTATCAAAGGCAAGTGCACAGGTTTGATTCTTGAGAGCAGCCACTCTTGCATAAATGGTTCAAGGTTAGGACTAGTGCCAGATGTTGCCTACCATGACCTTGCTTGGCAGGACAAACACTAGCTGAGAAGTGAGGACCTTTTGTTCTTGCTAACAAATGGAAACCACTAATACAACCGAGGTATAAGAAATTATTGGATTACCAAAATATCATTGACTTAAAACAACTTGAGAAAACTTAATAGGAACAAAAGTATCGACTTCTAACATCATGGAAACTTAAAGAATCTGCATGTAGTTAAATGATTTTTCTACATTTCTTTAGCCTCTAAGCTTGCTCTTTATTAAGACTTTTTCTCATCTTCATCTTTCGTATATTTTTTATCACCTGAAGAAAGAACATTTTAGATTTATCGGTTTATAGTAAAACTAATCTGCTGTGTTTAATAGATAAAATTTACTTTATCTTTGTTTGATTTTTAAAAGTGAGAAATTCAACCTGACTAAGCTAAATGGTTGTGTTAGGGTTAGCTGACTGGAGGTTTTTGCTCCCATTGGGTTTGAATATTGAAAGATTGAAGATCAGTGAGTTTATTTTTAATATTATGTATGCTTGCAACCATGACAATTATATTATAAACCTTAACTAGCTACAACAATTCTACATCAAAATATAGCCACTTCATGTCACATTTATGTCATATTTCGTTATTTTGTAAATTCATTGAAAATAATTCTCAATTCTCTTCCTCTCTCTCTGCAGTAATGTGGAATCGTGGAAACAAATCAAAGGCTTGGAATGGGCCACAAAAGTGTCGAATCACAATTTTAATGTCTCTTATTCTCATTCTTGTACTTTTAATATTTTTATTTCATGATAATGGTAGAAAAAACGTATTATCATCTGGACTTATGAAGCAGAAATGGAATAGCTTTGAGTCTTTGGTGCAATTTAATCCAACAATGGAGGTTCAGAATGGGACAGAATTGATTTGGCAAATACCTGATACACCTAAGGCAGTTCTTTTTCTGGCTCATGGGTGCAATGGCAGAGCTGTTAACTTTTGGGACAAATCTTCTACCTGCCCTATTTGTGTTGGTTTGCCTGAAGAAAGACTACTTGTCCTTCATGCTCTTACTCGAAAGTTTGCTGTTCTTACCATATCAAGTGCAGGTAGATGCTGGAAATTTGGGGAGGAAATGTTCATTGTTAAAGATATTATAAGGTGGTGGGTTGAGAAAAACAAGCTTCAAAAGCTTCCTCTTGTGGCTTTGGGGGCCTCCTCTGGAGGGTACTTTGTTTCTGTTCTTGCCACTCAGTTGAAGTTCAGTAGTATTACACTTATGATTGCTGAAGGAAAATTTGATCAAATGGATATTACTGAGGATTATCCACCTATACTATTTGTGCATATGCCCAAAGATCAATCCAGGCAGCAGAAGATAGATGAAAATTTGGAAATTTTGAGAAATAAAGGTGTTGATGTCGCGGAGATTGAATGCATGGAGTTTCCCTTGTCTTCTCATTTTTTAGCCGACAGAATTCCTGGGATTGATCAAACTGTTTCTGCAAAGTTGTTTGAACTTTTCCAGGACAAGGGTTTCATTGATGAAAATGGATATATGAAGAATGATGGGCGTGCAACACGTTGGAAACTAGCACTCAGGGAGAGTAATATCCATTTGCCAAATAAGCATTTAGCACAACACATCCAAGAGGAGTTGAATCTTGCATTTGCTTACCATGAAATGACTAGCTTGCATTCTGACCAGATCTTTAAATGGTTTGAAACTCATATAAGCTGATCAGAACTGTATAGAGCCACATTTTCCGCAGGCTTGAAGATTTCTGTGGAATAAAGTCGGGCCAGAATCTGAAGCATTTTAGCTGTACAGCTTTTCAGTAATTTTATTGGGATGAGTTGTGCGAGAATTGGAAAGTGTACCTTGTAAGTTTGTTCTTCTAAATCAATCAGAATTCAAGTGAATCACATAAGGAAAAAGCTATTTGTTTTCCCAAATGTAGACACCTTGCTAGAAGCATGCACACTGAAGAGTGTGTAATGGACGAATCTAAGAATCTGAATTGTTAGGTAAATGTTGCTTTTCACGGAAAGTAAAACAGTATTAATGTAAATGCTTTTTTAGTCAACGTTTTATGGAATTACAATAGTCTCTGTTGCTTTAATAAGATCTTGGCATGATTGCTCTGATTTAAGACACAATTTAAATATACACACTAGTCCAGACTAAAAATGCATGTTGACCATGTCAATTGATGGGCAGGATTTTATTAGATTGGTGTAAAGAGATTCAATATTCACTGTTCATTCAGAAATATTTCAATGAAAAATATTCAGCAAATGAAGTAGATATGTTGTTATCAATTCTTTGTTTTATGTGCATCTTGAATTTGACTGATATAGTGCCTTGGGCAATATTTTAAGTGGTTCTATTATGGGCATTACTTATACAAAAAAAAAAAAAAAAAGTGGTTCTATTATGGGCATTATAGTGTTTTCCCCTTAGTTGTTTCTTTACATGTCTACCAGTGTTGTAATGAATGATTTTTGAATGTAACAAGCCAATGAGCGCTAGCTCAACTGGCAACTCCTCCCCTTATAAGTTCTAGGTGGAGGGTGAGGTCATTGTTTCAAATCATTGTGGGTTCAAAATTCATTGGGTGCGTGTGTAACTTACCAACAAAAGAAAATGATTCTTGAATTAATGTAACAAAATGTATTGTGCTGGGGGATAACACTAGTTAAATCAGATACATAACTGTGTTGCTATCAAACACACACACTCACAAAAAGGAAAAAAGAAAAGAAAAAAAGAAGCTTCGTAACTGTACGAAATGGTATTTATTTATACAGTAATTAATACTACTCTAATACATAACTTTAGTTATATATTTGAAGAACTTATATATGTCTATCTATTCATAAGAGTCAGACCCATCCAGTTGCATTTGACATCATAAACCTTCAATGTGTCATTTTAGCCTTTTGTTTTAGAAATTGAAAAGAAAAAAACATTTTGCTTCCAGTAGCTGCCTTTTACTTGCATTTATGCTATAGCTATATTTGAGAGGTGTATACTAAAATTGCTGGTTCCCCCTTTAGATGATCAGTACTGGGAGGTTATACAGAACCTTAAATTCAGCTTGCCTAGATGGTTGAGATAATATAGTTTATAAAAGTCTTTAAGTTACAGATCATGCCTACTCAATTTCAAAACTAAATAAAGAACTTAAATCAAGATTTACATTTGTATGATTGATTTAGGTCTTATTATAAGAAACAGATGAAGATTGAACTGTTTAGTGAATTTTTAGTGACGACAGAACCTCCTTTTTTAAAGTATGTTTTCATTGAAGTATGGTAGTAAATCCTGAGATTTTGTGTGATAATATTAATGACATTCAGTTTTAGCTAGTTGGACCACCCCCCCCCCCCCCACCCCCCCCCCCCCCCCTTCAAAAAAGAAGAAGAAGAAGGTTGTAGGTAGTAGGATTCTGATTCAATTTGAATAAAATTGCATGTGACAGCTTCACACCACCTTCCTTCTTTTTACCATCCACAACATGGGACAGTTGGGAATTAATGTCAATACTTGGTACACTAAGCACGTATTGACCAAACATGGTATGGCTTTGTAAGGGATATCTCCTATTTATTATTAATGTAGAGGGCTTCTCATGCAGCTCTTTTTTTTTTTTTTTTTTTTTTTTTTTTTTTCTTGGTGGTGATTGTGTCCTATCATAATGTCTCTCAATATGCCCATTTGATTTTCAGAACTTGTGTTCCGGCTCTCTGTTCTTTTGGTTTTCTCTTTTGATTTTGCTGCAAAATTGTTCCTTTTATCTTTATAGACTTTGTTTGAACATTTATATGAATAGTTGTATCCAGTTGATTATAATTATGTATCAAGTATGTTATTCAATTAACTTCCAGTCACAATTGATTTTTGTGGATACTAACTTTAGAACTTGCCAAATTTCTTATTATATTTAGTTTTCATGTAGTGATTTTTTAAATTAACCTTCTTGATTGTTGATGTGAAATAATGTTGTTCAGATTATATCTAGCCTGCTGCTATTTTATTTTCGCTGTACCTAGAAAACATTTAATGGCATTGAATCATGGTCTTCCATCTATTTATCTCTCCTCCCCCACCCCAAAAATAAAAAAATTAAAAAGGAAAAGAACCAGAATCATGGTCTCAATCTTGATCTAAAGAAGCATTGCGTAAACCATTAGAAGAGTACTTAACTTAGGACCACACTATATTTGAAGAAATTGTACCTGCATCACTCCTTTACGAGGTATTTCTTTTCTTTTATTGTCTTGTTAGTTTGGTAGATATGCATTTATTGTTAAGTTAAATTACTTCATCTGTTCTCTGTAGGCATGTCAGATGTGATGTGATGTGATGGGAAAGTACTTTTGATTTGGGCATGCATTTTCTTTATATTTAATAAAGATTGCAAGATCTATCAACTGTTTATGGTCTAATTTGTAGTTCTCCTCAACACATGACCAGTATTGAAATTAATCTTTTCACTTCAATCACATTGTTTACTTGCTTTAGTGGTTCTATTTTGGTAAGATGTCTATAAATTAAAGGGAACTATAGCTATCTACATACATATATACCTATATGTATGATGTGCTAATTTTATTTCTCTGATTCTTTGAGTTGCTTGAAAGTTGTTTCTGTTGGCATAGAGAATTTGTTCATGGCTGTATTTTGAATATAAGTATGGTAATATAACAGAAGAGCAAACAGAGAAATTATACACATTATTATTGTTATAAGAAAAGTCCTGAAAATCATCAGGGAACTGAAATCACTAGTACATTGTATACGTGAATCGGGTTCACAGCATACAACATCGATTCAAAAGTCTCAAAACATTTGATGGAACCCTTCATTAGATTGCTCTAATGGATATCCATAAACTGCTGTAAGTTATTTTACTTGCTCTCATGGGCGATTAAGTGGACAGACATTTGCTGCCCAGACAACCCAAAACGACCTTAATCCTTGCCTTTATATGATCCCTTAGGTGTTATCATGATCTGTTCATGTACTGGCAATGTAGTACCTGACACAGTGGCCAGGAAGGTTACGGCTTCTTATTTCCTTGACTTCATCTACTCACGTGATATCAAACATAAACGATCCGGTGGAAAGCAACCTACGTGACCAAAAATTGAGATCCAAAATGTAATGATAGCTTTACCAAGCCTATATTACATTTTTTGCATCTCATAACTGAATCACTATCTTGTTTTAAGGATGTTAATTTTTTTTTTTTTTTTTCCTTATAACTATTTTCATCATTTTTGCAGAAGTGGTAGCATTGGCATTACATGATAAAGGGTGAGGTGGAAATCACCCCCTGCCTTCCCCCAACCCACCACCCTAAATTTAGCAGGACAAACAACGGTCCTACATTTGTGCCAAATGGTGGGAGTCAAAGTTAAAAAGTTGGATATTTTGAAAGATGAGGCCTGGATTTTCTTTTTGTAAGTTCTTTGTCGTGTTCCTTACATCTTTCTAACTGAATTTGCAATTACTGTCCATTTATATAAAGGACCCAAAACAAGAATTTGGAAATACCCAAATCTTGCTACTGAAGTCTTACTTGTCTTGCTTAATTGTTTCCTGGCACTTGGTGTTCTTATAATGTTCTTGTATCCCATGTAATATTGCCAAATTGAGAACCATGGTTTTATTATGGTTCTTTAGAGATGAAATTTTATTCAGTTATTTGTTAATGCAGGACGAAATAATTTGAGAAATAGAGATACAGAAAAGAAAGAGAAGAACTGAACAAATCATAGGAATCACTACTTAGAAACTGCATGCAAAACCATAGGCATCACCACCAAACAAAGACAAAGAGACATATCTTAATAAGAAAATTCTTATTCAAGTTATTCATTGGTTGCTCAAATCATTCTTGGAGCCCTTTTTTATAGGCTTCAAGGGTTACATTAAGGCACTTTTGCATCCCATAAAATCCTTACAATAAAAGTTAAATTCAAAAATTCAAATTTAAAATTCAAAATGGAAATCCAATATCTAAAAATGATTTGCAATTAATTCTACCGCATCAAGTATGAAAAAGGATTAGGTGCAACCAAAACCTATTGAATTCTAAGCTGACACGAGTTATGTGGTAATATATGAGTATTAATACTAAGATTTAATATCATAATGACACCTATCCTTTTATGGAATTGCTAGTACCTTATAGCATTAGTGACTTGAATCTTATGACTGCCTGATCACAATGCTGCTTAGAGAACTTAAATAAGTAATTAATGGCTTTCCTAATAAGGCTGTTTTAGATGCTAATGTATACATGTGCCTGACCCTGAATTGTTTACTAAGCTTTAATTGATGGCTATTCACTTGTCATTATAGAGACACTCCTTTTAGTGTATTTATCATGCCACTATGCTGCCATTGCCTACAGCTAAGATGGCTTTGAGTAGTGTTGAGAAAGAATAGAGTCGATATTAGTTATTTAAGAAGTGACATTATGCTTTTATGTAAAATCTGCTTATATGCAAGCACTTTTAATGCACTCCATGTATGACATTGACACCACAGCTATAGCGGAATAGGATTCTCTTCATTTGGAATCCTCTCCATTTGTCTATTTCATGATTCAGATTTTATCTCATATATCTAACAGTGTATATATTGCCACATCATTTAAAATTTTAAATTATGTGACAGTTTGTACATTGTTAGATCTGCAATATCTAATCTGGACCATGAAATGGACTCTCTCCATTTAATTTCAAATAGAGAAGATCCTAATCCAGCTACAGCTTTAGTTTGCAAAAGAAAAGCTTTAGTTTTTTGTTGATTTAGTAGCCTGAAGCGTGGTGTGATTTGCAAAAGAAAAACTGTTTCTCAGTCTGAATTTAAGTGTTTCTATTTTGGCTAATCTAGCTGTGCCTACCACTCTGAAATAATAAATTCAAACTATACTATGAATTTATTTTTAACTAAAAAAACATAGGAGCATTAAAATTGTTGACATGGTTTCCATCTTAATATGTTGTAGCATCACAGATGTAATAACACACACACACACATGTCTAGCTTAATGTAAATATTAAATTCAAACCAAACGATGAATTTATTTATAACTAAGAAAACATAGGCTGAGCATAAAAATTGTTGATAATATGCTGTAACATCACAGATATAGTAAGATACTTAGAAGACACATAAAATCCTAAATCACACACACTGCTAGAGTCAAGATAAAATGCTTTCATAAACTGATGAACCAAATACTTTTAGGCTCTGGGCTTGAGTCGGCCCTCGTTGGCGAGCTTGAAAAGATGAGCCTGAGCTGCTGCGGCCTTGTTTGAGTTGAGTGCAGTCACAAAACTGTCCCGGACTTGTTTTGTTGTGAAAGGGAATTTATTGTTCACCATGGAGTTCAGCAAGGAAGCAGTCCCTTCTCTATATAGTGCCCCAAGCCCATCCAGTACGTGTGTTGGAAAGTGCTTGCTGCACGGTGAGATGTGCTCCAAACCCTGAAAAACTAGTCACACCAAATGCACTGCCCATAGTTCCCCACCAGCCTAACAGACCCCATATAACTCCTGGGTGAGTCCTCCAGTAACTGCAAATCAACAAACATCCAGGACATTGTTAATCTAGTGAAGCATTAGTATATTCATACTTTCTTTCACCATTGTTCAGGGTTTTTGCAGGTGCAAAGTATAGTAACTTACTTGCATGTACCAATGACGGGTGAATTAGGATCAGGGAGGAATGGAGGTGTAGGTACTGGGGGGGTGGGTGTAGGGGTGGTGCTGATTGGCGGGGTTTCGATGATTGGTGTTGGGGGGCTACCATGTGAAGTTGGTGGAGAATGGTAGTAACCACCTCCTGAAGGAGTTGATGGTGTTGATGGAGTAGGATGATGTGGGGGGCTTGATGGAGTAGGTTCATGTGGGGGGCTTGCACAATTTCCGCCTGAAGGGGGTGATGGTGTTGGATTGTAGCTTCCATGTGATGGGGGGGTTCCATGAGAATTTCCGCCTGAAGGGGGTGATGGTGTTGGATTGTAGCTTCCATGTGATGGGGGGGTTCCATGAGAATTTCCGCCTGAAGGGGGTGATGGTGTTGGATTGTAGCTTCCATGTGATGGGGGGGTTCCATGAGAAATAGGTGGTGTGACTTCATGTGGTGGTGGTGTGACTTCATAGGGAGGACTACCGTGTGAACCTGTAGTCAATACAGTGCAGATTGTAGGATGAGAAAGAAAATATTATAATTTGAGTGGGTGTTTTTTGCTAAATTTGAGCGAGTTTAAGCTTATGATGCAATATATCTCTGATATGATAACTATACAAAAAATGTGACACTTATTCTATAACGTGTAATCAATAGCACTAAAACTTATCCATGTGTAAGGATGTGAAAGAAACAGACCTCCGGGGACATGTGGGTCTGGATGGTGGAAGTAGAAGTTCTTCTGATCTTCAATGCTTGTTGACATTACATGGATCACCATATGCTGAGAAAGCAATGCACCGACTACAGTCCATATGAACAGAGGACTAAATTTGCTTGTCTTCCTCTCCATCTCTGTGTGCTCACAAATTTAGACAAAAGGAGGCAGGAAAATGTAGGATGTGAGTGCTTGAGAGCAGGAAGTGGTGTATATATTATAAAGGGTGGACACGGTGAAGTAAATACTAGCAGGTGAAGGAGGGTGTGGTTAGTTGATGTCTTGCAGGAGCATTTACTCATACCATTTACTACTTCAATTGCTACAATAATGCAGGGTTTAATGTAGCATAGAGACACAAGACAAGCATTCTAATGAGCTTTGCCTAACACTACAATTCCTCTAATTATATATATATATATATATACAATTCCTCTAATTATATATATATATATATGTATATTTTTTTTGGTAAATTACATATCGAGGCTGACTGTCTCGTCTGTGATGGGTTAATTTTGGCTATGAATTATTGATACATATCAGTTTGCACTCTATAGCTAATATTAGTCGGATATGGGAGCTAAGCTTGTCTTCTTTTTTTTTTAATAAAGCACCTAGGGCTCTTGTTTTTTTTTCCTATTGAGTGTGAAATAGCGTGAGCTTTGACATAATTTAATTGTGGAAATCAGGTAATATTAAATTTGGAACAATAAAATACTTCCATTGTCCACCCCATCCTTGTAAGAGCATTTCCAATGGATTAGCCAAAATACTATTCCAATCAAAATATGTCTAATATACCCCAAAAACCATCCCCAATGGCCGATCAACACATTAGGTATTATAGTTTTTTGTTAGAGTGCTTATATAAAAAATAAAAATAGAGAAGCAATGTAGTTTAGGCAAACCATTATTTTATTGTTTTATTTATTATTTTAATCTTTCACACCTCTCTCTCTCCTCAAAGTCTTCTCTCTCACACAAGGCCTTTTGCACCGAGCTCTCTCTCTCTCTCTCTCTTGCACCAAGTTCTCTCTCTCACACTAATGGAGCACCACACAGTCTCTCTCTTCTCTCTCATACTACATGGTGGTTATCGATTGAGGTTCAGATTTGGATCTGGGTCTCTCGGTGGTTCCTGATTGGGTTACGGTTTATTCGAATCTTGGATTTGGGTCGATTGTTGGGAGCTTCAGAGGGGGTGATTCGCGGTGGGATCTAGGTTGGCCCCTCACGATTATCGGCTCATCCTCACAGGATTTTTGTTGTTGTATTGGGATTTTGTGGGTTTATTTGTGGATTTTTTAGGTTGTGCAATGGAGGATTGTGGAGATCGAAGGACAGTCAAGAATATCATTGGTTGGGTGTTGTGCATGTTTGGTTGGTTGGTGGAACCGTGTTATGGAGGGTGGTGGGGGTGGCACCGTGGGCAAGGAGGGTGGCTGTGGCAGATGGTCAATGGAGTGGCTAGTTTGGGTTGTTGTTTGGTTTATTGAAGATATAATAAAATATAATAAAAGAAATAATATTTAAATAAAATAGAGTTGAAAATAAAGAATTGGTTGGGGTGTTTTGAGAAATTGAAAATAAAAAAAAAAAAAAAAAAAAAAAAGCTTCTTATTTTAAAATTCGAATAAAACTTTGCCTATTGTTGAGAATGCTCCAAGTGGCAGCTACGGCAATCCGAAAATAATTGTCTTTAATATCATCATATTAATAATTAAAAGATACAAAAATGACTGGGGTAAACTATAGTGATAGATTTTCATAAAAAAAAAAACTATTAGTGATAGATATGACAACACCTACAGACTTAACAGTATCAATAAAACTTTGAAGCAAATTTAAGACAAGCTAATATTTAAAAAAAAAAAAAAAAAATGAAATAGGCGATATGATAAAAACAAAAGTGAGGACTACATCTTTTCAAACGATCACCCAAAAAAAATAAAAAATAAAAAAAACCTCTATTATATGCCTTTTTTATTCTACTCTGATTACTATATGCCTTTCTCACGAGCGTTGACAACGTGACATACGTAAGGTAAATATTTTAACGTTCAGTCCTAAAAGTTGGTGAGGAAGTTTAAGTTTGGAAGTTCCACACCAGGTGTCATCATGAACACAGTGTTATTGATGAGTGATGACAACTATAAATCTTGAATGGCTGCAATGACTTCTGTTATTAGCAATATGCAAATATATCTGTAAGACCACCATTGGACTGGAATCAGTAACCAAAGAGAGAATTGTTAATATCTATGTTTTAAGAACTTCCATTTCCTCATTATATGTGACCCGTTTAACTTGCTTATTATTAAGCTAAGCAGACTGCAGAGCACAGGCCGCTTATGAGCTTATCACTTGGACCCAGACAAGTCAACAGCAATTTACTAATACCTACCCCGGGCCAATTCTCTCACTTTCTTGTGTTTATTAATTTCAAAATAAGATGATCTAGTTCCATTTCGAACAGCATGGATTCATTTTTTCCACTATATAGTAAGGAATTATAAGCTTTAACTTGATAAAATATAAACTCTTAAAAGAGAGAAAATTGAATTGATATTCACACAACAATACTATATATCTCGGAGATTAAAAAAAGAAAAGAAACCATATATGAATTTACGGAGAGACTTAGCCTAGTTCTATTTTATTCTTAGTAAGAGTAGGTTACTTGTTCTACACGTACAAGCTTACATAGGTGTGGGCTTTGCGCGGGCATTACAATAAGTTTGGGACCTTGAACCTTAATAGATCTAACATCCCTTCTCAAATTCAAGGTGGCAAATCTAAGACGAGTTTGAGTTTGGATGTAAGCATGCAAAAGTGACAAGGAGCAAGTGACTAGGTAAAAATGTTGGCAAGCTACTCCTCAGAATGGACAGGTTGAATTCAAAGAAAACCATGAGGGAGATAATGACGAATTAAGTGATAATCAATCTTAATATGCTTTGTCTGTTCTTGGAAGACATGATCATTGTGAGCAATCTGAGTAACAATTTGATTATCACAATATATCAAAGTGTTAGCTGAAGTATGGACTCCCATGTCCTTAAGAAGAGTCCAACTATACGAGTTATGCAATGGTGTCAGTTGGAGCACGACACTCAACTTCAATATTGGATCAAGAAACAATGGTTTACTTTTTACTTCGCCAAGAAATCAGTGCATCACCTTGCAAAAAGAATTATCTAGTGACAGAACGACAATTAGTGAGGTCCCTTGCCCAGTTGGCATCATAATAGGCACAAAGGCCTAAATCATTGGTGGAAGGAAAGAAAAGCCTGTGAAAAAAGCATGCATTTGAGATAACATTGAATGCGAAGAACATTTTAGAGCATTCACATCAGCCTTAATGTAATGTTAGCCAAATTGTTAGTACCACACCTACTTTTTAAATTTTAATTAGCTAAGTTACTATTCACATAAAACTACATCGAACTCCCCATTTTGTTTCTCTATTTGTGTTTTAATATTTTTTATTCTCTTAATATAAATATTCTTTATATTCAGTTTCACATAACCTCCCCCCTCCCTCTATTTTTTCCACTTTGACATGCAATCAAGATTTTTTGATTCATCAGCATTTAAATGATACCAACCAATGCTAGGATCAATACCCCACCTCTTGCCTTCTTGGTGGAATCCAAAACCTTGAGGACGATTCCAAATCTAAAGCCATAAAAAACCAGATCTAGTGAGGATGATGCCAGATCCAAAGCCACAAAAAGAATATTTTTATTTGATGAAGCCACCACGATGCTGCTATGGATACGAGGATGAGTACGGCGGTTGGTTCTAGAGGTTGCAGTAAATTTTTGGTTCCCCCGATCCCCCTGTTTTCATTTTCTGTCACACTCATTTATTGTTTCTATTATGGGGTTTACAGTCCAAATCAGGTTGTTTATGGAAGCAGGGGATGGCGCCATTTGTGGGAGGAGAGAGAGAGAGAGAGAGAGGGGGAGGCCAGACAACAAAGCTTGAGAAGAGAGAAATGAATTTAAATGAGTTTGTTGATCTACAATGCATTCAGGTATGGGGCAAGCAAAATGGGTTTACTGTAGCAATGTTATATTTGGTCTGAGCATTAGAGAGGTTGATGCATGTGGTTTATATAGGTTGATAGCAATATTTTAGCAAAATGTGAGGTTTAATTAGGCTGAGGCGAATGCTATTAATAGGGCTAGGTTATTTGCCCTATTTGCATGAGCTTTACAACTAGTTTGATCCTTGAGTCCTGATAAATCTAACAGGACCTATTAGGGATGGGCAAAAATTAGCCTGCAAGCATGTAAAGTTTTTGATTATCAGGTCCATCCACCCTCAAGTTTGTCTAATTTTGGGCCAGATCAACCATGAAACGTGAATCTTGATCTAAGGATAATTATAGAGTACTCCGATAGTATATTAAATACGTACTTCTTCTTCTCACATAAGTGGTGAGTCTCGCTAATTAAATTCATGATGGGACTCACCACTTATGTGAGAGGAGGAAGTATACATTTAATGTACTCCCGAAATATTTTATAATTTTCCCTTGATCTATTACTTAACAACAACCCTAAAAAGTGAATCAATGATATATTAATTTCTATCATGTTCAGACAAAAAAAAAAATTAATATCACGTTGGGGTCTCGAATATTGGACAGTTGGCTCAGCCCTAGACCTTAGGGTGATTTCCTCGACATCTGTACACTATGGTTAACAATTAAATTCTGTATTTTCGTTTTTTTGCCATCTTACTTGAGAGGAGAGAGGTATAGAGTTGAATGCTGTCTCAAATTTTAATGAGTGTGACAGAGAAGTAGGTGAAGTTGCACAAAAATGTTGGGAGAGGAGTAAAGAAAGACAGCACAGCTACACAGCTTGTGTGTACGTTGGGGTACGTTTGTCAAACCCGTCTTTGACTTGATCATTTTGGCATATGAGAGCGAAACCTCAATTTTAATTCCAATTTATTGGCTATGTAAGGGACAGGTTGGGCGATGCCACACTGCTCTCTGAGCTGTCACAATTAGGGAAGGCTACTGCTTTACACTGAACGCCAACAGTAAATTTATTCCAAAGAAAGTTAATGTTTTAATGTCATCTAATGAGAACGTTGTAATTAATATCGTTTGTAAATATATGTATAAAAAAGCTTTAGTGAGTTTGGACAGTTGTACTGTTTATGATATGATAATATGATATAAAAGGATGCATTTGAAAAGATATAAATGGAACTAATTTAAAGTAAAAGCATATACTAAGCAGAAATATCAAATCATAGTCTACAGTATCACATAATGATTTGATAACAACTATTGGTATGAAAATAATATCTACCTAAAAAAAATTAATATGCTCTCATTTTTTAGGATATAAATTTTTATTTTTGTTTTTTTTTTAATTTATAGTGTAAAGACCAAATTAATGGAATTGCAGCGATGGTCGAGAAGCTTGTGGTGGCACATCCGGGTTTGATGGGGTTTGGGGTGAACATCTGTGATTTGGTAAAGAAAGGGGAAGGAAAATTGAATTTGTTTGCGGTTATATGAAGCGGGTCTGGTATTGGATCTAAATAGGGTAGTTTGGTTAAGTTTAATTTTAATTTAAAAATATTCTGACACATCTTTTAAAAGATATCATATTATAAATTTTAAGAACAGACATATAGTACTTTTTGAACTTTTTTTTTTACCTATAGTGTCTGCTCATGATAGTTGCTCTTATCATCAAGGCAAGACACCAATAGAGACTTTACCAATTGAGCTAACTAGAACCCACTAGTACTTTTTGACTTTATATAAGGAGAATGTACACTCACATTGGATATATACTAAAAATCAATACCAAAGGGTACAATTATGACTAATTCATTTTAAAAATGGCATACATATATGTGACTAATCCAACCGACAAATAGTAAACTAAAATAAAATATATGGTGAGTAACCGGACCGACGTTCATTCTTTGTCTTACAATAATGATCTCTGGCCAGGCAGGTTTGACCTTATCCTAGTATGGAGTATGGACTTACATGCATGACACATTGCATCCCCAATAGACGTTAGGCTAGCTGTAGGCTCTATTTTCTAACTTTTTTTTTATTTTTTATTTTTATTTTTTAACTAGTATAACTTTCCTTTCTTTGCAAATCATATTAGAAAATTAATTAGAAATTAAGGATAGGGATACAACAATTTTTACTTTTTTTTTTTTCATAATTGTTATTGTAACAAGTAGTAAGTTTTTCTAATAAAAATGAAATTAATAATAAATATGTGAAAATGATATTTCTCTAATTACAATTTATCACGTTAATAATTATGATAAAGATAATAAAAATTATTATTTCCCTATTACAGCTAATTAACCAAGCTACATGACAACAATAAATTAACTAGGTTATCTACTTATCTCTATTAATCTTCCATGCATGACTCCCTTTTTTATTACTAGTGAAAAATCGAACTACTCAAACTTGACAATTAGATTGATGAGATGGAAAGCTTGCCTCATAACATAATAAATAACAAATTAGGAACGAGCTAGCAATGCTATATATTAAAAAATAAAACTTAAAAATAGTATAGGTGGATTGTGTGCTATACATGTCTTGATAAGAGAACTTCTACACTATTCCATACACCAAATTTTTTATAACATTCTTTGATTTTTTTAAAGGCATTTTCCATTGACAATACTTATCTCTACTTGACTTTTTTCCTAGGTTTTAAAAACTAGATAGGATCGGCCGGTCTGACCGATTTATCCGAAGACCGGTACTTGGTCCGGGCCGAATTCTCTTTAAAAACCGGAATTAAAGAAAAAAGTACGAAAACCCGGGAACCTCCTGGTTTAATCGGCAAAACCGAGAACCGGACTGGTTTGACCAGTTCAGGAACGGTTCGTCAAGATATCACAACACAGTCGATTTGGGAAAAACTTAGATCTCAACCATGTTATCCTCGCATCTCCGACAACCTTCGTTTACATCCACTGCCACCTTGTACAAGTTCCGGCAAACCTGGGAGTGAGTTGGGAGTCTTCTTCTATACTTCTCTCTTTTCTCTAACTCGATTCTTCAAAACTCTAACCATGGAAGGGGTAGCTTGCTTTCTTGCTTTTCTTTGAGGCCATCACAGAAGCACATACATGAGAAGCAGGCATGGGAGAAGCGGACATCGGAGTGAGTTGGGACTTTCATGTTTTAACCATTGAAGAGAAAGTAAGCTTTGGTCAAAACAATGACAATCAATTGAGGTGACTAAAGACTGAAGTGGGAAAGTAAAAACATATGGGAAAGTGGGAAACGTGTAGACTTTTTTATTTTTTATTTTATTTTTTATTTTATAAAAATTCTAATCTAAACTTCACACACACTAATATTTGAAGACCTCAGGGATTGAATCCACACCCTCTTAGAAGAGGTGACTTTTTGGGAAGTGGGATTACCACTACCACTATGGGAATACCCAAGTGACTACGTGTAGACTATTCTGGTGGGTGGGTGAGGTGAATAAAAAATTGTTTTAAAAGGTTAGGTTATGATTTAATGTTATTATTATTTGATTTTTAGTTGTATGATTTATTTATTTATTTTTTTTTGGTACGGATTGATATTTATAGTTATATTTTGTTATGTTTGTTTTCTTAACATTAGATTTAAGATATGAATAGTTGTCTATAAAAAAAAAAAAAATTAAAAAGTTGAAAACTCATTTAAAAATTATCTAAAATTTCATATATTTTTCTAGTAAATATTATTAGTTAGAAAATTTATTATATATTTATTTTAATTATTTATGACGTCACTGGTTCGACCACCAGTCCGATCCTGGGTGGATTAATGATACGGGAACCACTCCCTTTTCCAGTTCTTTTTCCGATTCAATTTTTAAAACCATGCTTTTTTCACAATCTTACTTGAAGATTAATTATTCAGCATTTTAGGAGTACCTAATATTTTTTCCGGGCAATTCAACTAACTTCAATTTCTTTTTCTTTTTCTTTCCTATTTGGCAATTCAACTGTACGACCTTTTACTAATGATTGGTTGAGCCATTGTGGTAATTGGCTCGAACTATGTTTGATATTAAAAAAGTTTTGTTCGAGGATCAGATAAATAATTAAATCAGTTTTTAACATCTTTTAAAGTATTGATGATATCACTAACAGTGGCACTAACAAAATGCATGGATCAAGGTTTGAAGATTTCCGGTATACAATTTCTAATGATTATTTGAAAGATTGTTGCGAAGTATTTCGTTCGCAAATAAAGAAAGTCTACTTGTATTACAAGTCATATAATACTAGTTAATGTATGAATAGTTTAAATTTTAGCCTTCTATAGATATTTATGATGTGCTCCTAAATTCTATAATTGTGCACACTTTTTTATGGTATGTTATTTCTAATTTGTAAAGCATCACCTCATGAAAGTATTATAGAAGTGATCCATTGTCTATTTTATTTTATTTTATTTTACATCTTTTTACGTACATCTTCTACTTTCTTCTTATTATTTTAAATATTTTGTGAATTTTTTGCATTATAAATAATTCAATAGAATCCATCCAGTGATGCACTTGTGACTCCGTGTAGGACTTTCTGACGCAATGAGCTCAGGGTCCTTGCTGGACAAAGATTTCCTACTGCCAAAGAAGCAGGATGTTTGTGTTACGCCTGGCATGTCAGAATATCTAACGTTCCAAAAAAAAGATTTGCCAAAGGAAGTCACTTGAGTGACTGTACCATTTTTCAAACTGTGATAACAGGGGTTCTCTCTCTCTCTCTCTCTCTCTCTCTCTCTCTCTGTACCATTTTTCAAACTGTGATAACAGGGGTTCTCTCTTCTCTCTCTCTCTCTCTCTCCAACATTCTCTTGATACAAGGCACAATCAAAAGTGAAAAGGAAATGAGAATCAACTCTTTGACTCAATGGTTAGTACCACGTGAGATAAAAGTTTGAATTTCACCACTGTCTTTTGAGGAGGTGATCACCGTTGATATTACTTTTATTATATACTAATTATAACCTGTCACTTTAACAATTATGACAAATATTATGAAATTTGTTGGTGTTTAAAAAACAGACTGGATATTTTGAAAAGTCTTACTAACGAGCATTAACCTAAACCTCAAGAGTGTTTTTTTATTTGTTTTTATTATTTATTTATTTATTTATGTTTTTAAAGTAAGAAACTCTAGAAACTGATTTAAAATACCAAATTTTACTTCAAATTAAATACTTGGATGTCAAATATTGAAATTCACAAAATGATTGTAACAACAATTCTAATATATATATACATGAAGTTGGTAAACCAAAAAATTTAAATTTCAAAATAGAAAAAAAAAAATAAAAAAAAAGAAAAGAAAAGAAAAAAGAATCTATTAGAGTAGGTACCAGTCCATTTGGTCGAATGCCTACTATATCTAATCCCAATTAACCCAATCTATGTTAAGGGCTTATATAAAAGTGAGGGCTTATATAAAAGTAACTCGTATAACTATCGCATATAATAATATACATTTTTCTTCTTCTTAGTTTTCTCATAAAGTATCCGAGTTGGAAAAGGAACTGTAATATTCAAATAGATCTATTTCATAGTTTATATTAAATATTACAGATCTAATCGTGTAAAAAGAGTCACACCATTTAGATTTAGGAAATAAAATCTCAACAGTACTGAGATGGACTAAAAACAATCTTGTTCCATTGAGGTAAGGTTTTAAAATTAGAAATCTCTTTATTTCTTTCTTCATCTCAACATCTTTGATCTCTCACAATAGTGCCTTTCCATATTGGAAATTTCATTGTTCAATGTTGTCCTCCCTAGATTCATTCATTCCACACACCCCTTTGCCTCACATACCACACGTACAGTTCAATTCTGTTGGTAGCCAATATGCATAATGCTGGAGACCCATCACCGGAAACCTCCAATTGAGTTCATCCATCCGCTATATTCAAGGACACCAAAATCATGCCAACTCTTGACTTTTGTCGTTTTACTTGGGTAAGTAAGAGCTTGCAACACCTCCACATCATCTACATGATTTTCATTCCTATATATTATGCCTTAGCCTACGTTACACGACTAACTCTAATTTTAAGGTAAACTTTGTCCATTACTTTTTGCACCTAACTGACTCTAGGTAGTTTAAAGGTCTTTTATACAACTATTGCATGCAACAATATACATTATTATTTTTTTTGTTTTGTTTTGTTTTCTAATAAACCCAAAAATTTAAAATTACCTAGTGACTATAAATGTTGGTATATATAATTTCTCTTCAAAGCATGCACATATATCCCTTAAACACATTTTATTGATTTGAAATAATTATGCCAAGAGTTTTATAACTCAATTAATACTTCCATATGTTTCAAATGGGGACATCTAAGATTGAAATTATCTCTTCTTCAACTATCGAATTATCAAAAAATGAAAATAGAAACAATTAAAAAATTTAAGAAATGGAATTTTTTTGTTTGTTTATTTAGCAACAACATCATGATAATTAATGTAGGAAATCACTGGATTTACATTTTACAAAACTTTTAGAGCAAAGAAGTAAATCTGAGCCGCAAAAAGAGAAATTTCGAATAAAAACAATCGGCCCATTCTTTTTATTATTCTTGAATTAATAATATTTCGGCTCAATTTCTTTGACAAATTTCTAAAAAAAAAAAAAAAAAAAACGAACGCATGAAACTTGCTCTAGCGGCCACTTGTTGAGGATTAGCCATGCATTAGGGTTTTCAATGAGTTTAAAATTTCACTTTCTATATTCTCTTCGTTTTTTCCTATTCTAGTTATTGTTAAAAATTATAAATAATTCTTACGTGCTGCTGATCCTATTTTAAAAAGAGAAATGTTATAGTTATAACTTTAGTGTCTACTATTTGATAACTTTCACCTCAACAGTTGTGAAGAAAATTATACTCACAAATTAGTTTATTGTTATAAAAAAAAAGGTTTGAGAGTTGCGCTACCACATGGAAGCAGAACCCTGCTTCCTAGCTAGCAAAACATGATCTGTCTTGGTTAACTCCTATAATGATTTATTATAAGGTTTATAGGAGTTAACCAAGACAAATCATTTTTCTAATGTATTAATTTAAATTTCAAATATGCATTAACTTTTTTACTATACATCCATTATTATTATTATTTTTATTTATTTAAATCAAGCTTGTTTTATATATAATCATTTTTATTCAAGCAAGTGAAATTATCATTTATTTGAATTTGATGTTTAGGAGAGATGTTGTTAGTTTATTTTATTCGATTTTTTTATTTAACATTTATGAAGATAACAATTTAATTGGAATATGACTTCATTCTATCATCAAATCATGTTATTAAACTATAAAATACAAATTAGGGTGTTGTTTTTTTGTGTTATCACCAAGAAAATACATAAGAATAGGTATTCCATTATAACTTCTTGTATTCATTGTAATACTTATTCCTATTCTACTATATTCATCAATATAGTGTTAATTAGTCAATTTTTGGGTAAGGAATAACTATTTTTAAAATGAGGAATATAACTAGTTTTAGGAAAAAAAATACTTATTCCTATTCCTCAATATTAATGCCAAACTATAGTGTTAGTCAATTTTAAGAATTTGCTAAAAAAGGTAAGAGAATGAAATGCTAAAAAAATAAACACTTTAACTCAAAGATATTTTTGCTAGCTTGTAGCTAACCCAAAAGATATTTTGGGGTTTATTAGCAAAATTTTTGTTGGCCTAACCAAAGGATAATTACTAGTCTATTGCTAATGCTTTAAGTCATAAGACTGTGTTTTATGAACCTTATCCTTTGGATGGCAATCCACATAGATCCAAAAAATCTTGCTCCCTAACATGGGTATGTGATACTGAGGCGTCCCCTTTATTGCGCAGGGCCGCCCTTGATCACTAGCATTTGAAAAGTGATACATCAACAACCAACCAGAGATCAGTGACAAACCTCAAAATTAAGACGGTGCAGAAAATTAAAACTGAAAAAAGCAAGAGTTCAGCATAGTTCCAAGGTGGATCACCCCCCCTTATCTAAGCAATGTCGTAATCAGCAATTATGGGAGCCGGAAAAAGATTCCATATTTTTCTGCGTTTTGACTTCCTAATGAAGAAATAAACATCTATTAGAATTACACTTCACCAGATTTATTGGGATTTTTTTAGTTATTATAATGTCAATAACAATGTTTGAGAAGGAGGAAGAGATTATGTAAATCTTTCAGATGAATTTTTCAGACACAATATGATGGTGACTTGTCTAATTCTGAGGGTCTATGAAGTGCACATGCGAGGTCCATTTGCACTGTTTTGATGCTCTCTACTGGGGATATTCTTTACTGATAGTCAACTTGATCAACCGTTGATTTATAGATAAAAAAAAAAATGTTTGGACGGTTATGACTTCATGATTGGTTGACTTTTATGATAATCAACTGGGTTTGACTTACACAAATTTTCTTGCTATGTGCACAATTCTTCAAATTATTTATTCCTTGCTCACCTGAGAACAAGCTGATCAAGCTACTATAAATATCAAAGTCGTGTGTCAATGTTTCTCACACCAAACAACAATGGCTGCACAAATTGGCTACGTTGTATCTTGTCTTTTCTCTCTCTTAGTTGCAATAGTCTGTATCAGTATCACTTTCTTGAAACACAAGAAGAGCTATAAAAAATCCAAGAAGAAGCTACCACCAGGGCAGATGGGACTTCCTTGGATTGGTGAAACAATGGAGTTCTACAAAGCTCAACGTAAGAACCAACTTTTTGAGGAGTTTGTTCAACCCCGGATTACAAAGTATGGGAAAATATTCAAAACAAGGCTAATGGGATCACCAACAGTAGTGGTAAATGGAGCAGACGCTAATCGGTTTTTCTTGTCTAATGAGTTCAAGTTGGTGATAAGCTCGTGGCCCTCTTCGTCGGTTCAGCTCATGGGCAAGGATTCCATCATGGAGAAACAAGGTGAGAGGCATCGGTGCCTTCGTGGGCTTATAGGCACAAGTCTTGGCTATGCAGGGCTTGAGGCTTTAGTGCCTAAAGTTTGCAACTCTGTTCGGTTGCACCTCAAAACAAAATGGCATGGCCAAGAGAAGGTTAGCCTTTATCGTTCCACAAAGATTTTGACGTTTACCATTGTGTTTGAGTGCTTGTTGGGGATCAAGGTGAAACCAGGAATGCTGGCAACTTTTGAGAGAGTTTTAGAAGGGGTTTTTGCTCCACCAATTAGGTTTCCTGGCTCTAAGTTTTCGAGAGCAAGAAAGGCAAGGTTAGAGATAGAAAAGATGCTGGTTAGTGCAGTAAGAGAGAAGAGAAAGGAGATGGAAGGAAGGTTAGAAGGAGAGAAGGATGAGTTGCTGATGTCAAAATTGGTGTCTGGGATGATTAAGGGGGTGATTAGCGAAGAAGAGGTTATCGATAACATGGTCTTGCTAGTTTTTGCAGCTCATGACACGACTTCTTATGCCATTGCCATGACATTCAAAATGATGGCTCAGCACCCCAATTGCTATGCCCTCCTCCTTCAAGGTACTCTTATTTCAAAGTCACTTTTTTAATTTGCTCTTTTACAAGTTTCACCCAAAGTTATATGTATATTGAAGTATCTCATTTCTTGCCAGAACATGTTGATATAAAGAGCAACAAAATACCGGGTGAGAATCTAACATTGGAAGATATGAAGAAGATGAAGTATACCTGGCAAGTTGCTCGTGAAAGCATGCGGCTGTTCCCTCCTATCTTTGGTTCTTTCAGGAAAGCAATTGCTGACATTGAATATGAAGGATTCACCATTCCCAGAGGATGGAAGGTGTGAATGCTGGATTCCTCATTTATTTGTTACAAATGCATGATAGACCAATTGTAGTATGCTAGCATTAAAACACCATGATTTTGAACGCCATGACCATGACAACCATTATTACCATGCTATATATAAGTGGGAAATGTATATCTGTTGGTCCAATCTAATCTAGTCAAGTTTCTATATGACATGGACAAATCGGTGAATCTCGAAATCTTGGGTCATAACTAAAATAAGACAAAATTAATGTTAAAAATTATATTGCAAAATAATTGATATATATTGGGTTGTGGACCTGTGGTTCTTTGCAGGTGCTGTGGACAACATATGGAACCCATTATAATGCTGATTGTTTTCAAGATCCTCTGAGTTTCAAACCAAGTAGATTTGAGGAGCCCATCCCACCATATGTTTTTCTTCCATTTGGAGGAGGCCCAAGAGTGTGTGCAGGGTACCAACTGGCCAAGTTGAATATCCTCATCTTTGTTCATTTTATTGTAACACAATATGATTGGTCCTTGTTATATCCAGAGGAGCCAATCACCATGGATCCCCTTCCATTTCCTTCGCGTGGAATGCCCATAAAAATTTCTTCTAAGCTGTTATAAAGCAACCAAGGATATTGACGATTCATATACTTAGTGTAACTAGCTAATGTCCCGCTCGATGTGCTATGAATTTTATGAATTTTGGAATATTCTGTGAAAAATTATCTCATATCTTTTATATAATACTTATTATATGTTATAATATTTAGAGAATCAACTTTAATTATATTATGTCGAGAGGAAATATAAATTTTTAGAATTAATATAATTAATTAAGAATATAAATACCTTGGTGTTTCCAATGAATAAGTCTAGTTTAAGTTAGGGATACACAAAAAGAGTAAGGCTTGAAAAAAAGACCCATTTCTTTCTACCTCTTTGATTATTCATTATATAATTATTATATAGATATATAATTAATCTAGACATATAAAAAAATTAAATCATAATAAAAAAAAAAAATAAGTAATTCCATTTAGATAAAGTAAGGGCTAGAAAGTCCATGAAATCCATAATCCGACAAAAGCCGCCCGAACTGAAATAGTCGGAATGTGTGGGTTGCAAGAGTGAAATACCCAATGAAATCAATTCAGGTATCGGGTTGCGGCAAATAAAACCCGTGAAACGGCCAACTTGACCGATAGTTTTTTTTTTTTTTTAAAACATGCATGCTACGTGACATTTATGATTGGGTCTTTATATTTCTTTTCCTCCCATTGTTTAACATGTCTCCCACCTATTCCCAAACCTTAACTCTAATTCTTTCATCAGATCCCACACAATAGAAAATATCACCAACTTTTGTATTCTTCTTCTTCTTCTTCTTCTTCTTCTCTCTCTCTCTCTCTCTCTCTCTCTCTCTCTCTCTCTCTCTCTCTCTCTCTCTCTCTCTCTCAACAACGTCATTGTGAGCTTACCGTTGTTGAGTTTTTACATTGATGGAAAAAATACTGAGCTTGCCATCGTAAACTCATAGACCTTGAAAATTTATGTCGAGGACTCGAAGGCTTTCCATCAAGGTTTTAAATCGGCCTCATCGTGAGCTTGTCATTTGTTAGTATATATTATAGGCTTACTGGGCTTTAGGCCCAATATACTTGTACTGCACATACTTGTACTGCACACACTACTCTGCCTATATAAAGGCAGTTCCGTGTATTAACCTAATTGCTGAATATATTATACAGAGCTATTTTGCTCACTTTCAGTCTTATAGGCTTAACTGGGCTTTAGGCCCAATATACTTGTACTTGCACACTTTACTTGTACTGTTTTCTCTCCCACTTCTTATTCTCAACTCTGTCTATATATCAAGCAGCCACTTCCGTGTATTAACCTAATTGCTGAATATATTATACAGAGAACTATTTTGCTCACTTTCTTAGTCTATCTATTTTCTCTCTCTCTTTCTTATTCTCAACATGGTATCAGAGCCACCTCTCGTCAAAAATGTGGCCTAGGCAAAATCCGGGCATTAAATCCGGCGTTCCTCCGCTGCTACGGGTTCACATTCTCTTCCTCGAGATCGCAAAACCGCCGTTTCTGAACTTCCTCGGAATCCTCATCTCCGAGTTGTTGTTTGACTCAAAAACACCTTCATTGGATAGAAAACACACTCATTTTATTGGATAGATCTTATCAAGATCTGTCCATTGCCACCAAAATCGGCCGGATCCAGCCACGCACAGCGTGCCCCCACGCGCCGCCAGAAGTTTCTGGCTCTTTCTAGCCACACGCGCGCACGCGCTCCACACGCGCAGACCAGCGCCGCCCCACGCCCCTACGCGCGCCCCACGCGCCTCACGCGCGTTCCTTCTCTCTGCTGCCACCACGTCAGCCCTAGTGACGTCACGCGACACGTCAGCGCCACGCCATCAGTGAGCCCAGTGATATGCCGCCGTTGACCGTTGACCGTTGACAAAAAAAAAAAAAAAACTACTGTCCTTCACGGTTTTTCGCGTAGATTCCATTTTTGAAGTCTGTTTTCTCATCCGGCTCTTCCAGGTATAGGTTCTACTTCAGGTCATGAGATTACACATCCCATCACTGTTATTCTTGATGGTCCCACTTCTTATCATGCTTGGTCCCAAAACATGACTGTTTTTCTCAAAGGACGCCGACTTTGGCGTTATGTTACCGGTGACATTCCAAAACCAGTGCCTAGGCCTGTCACAGACTTCGATAGTTCTGATGGTGACTCTGTAGCTAAAGCAGTTGTTCAAGTTGATGATTTTGAGGCCCGTCTTGAGGAGTGGGAGAGCATCCAATGCCGAATCCTTTCCTGGTTCATTAACACCTCTGTGCCTGCCATTAGCAGTCTCCTTCCTCGATTGGAAACAGGTCAAGCAGCCTGGTCTTTCTTGGCCACTCAGTACAACTGTACTTTTGACTTTGTCTTGGAGTTTCATATTGAAGTCAAGTTTTATTAAATGCGCCAAGAATCAGGTCAGTCTATTTTTTATTATTACTCACAAACTGCTTCTATGTGGGAACAACTAGCTGCTGCTGATCCACCACTTCGATATGCTGAAGACATCGATCTTTTTGCTAAGTACAAAGATCGTCGTCGCTTCACACAGTTTATGATGAGTCTCCGTGAGGACTTTGAACCTACTCGAGCTGCTTTGCTTAGTCGTTCTCCTCTTCCTTCACTTGATGCTGCTGTCAAGGAGCTTATTTCTGAGGAAAATCGACGTCCTCACCATCATTTGTCTTCTTCAGATGTTGTCCTGGTTACACCTTGTCCTCCATCTTCTTCTGATCGACCTCGTCGTATTTGCACGTACTGTCAAAAACCAGGTCATGACATCACTGAGTGCTACCGCAAGAAAAAGGATGACAAAAGGAAACAACATCAGTCCCGAGGTACTTTTCCTCGACCACAAGCAGCCGCTATGAGTTCTGCCCCTGTTGATGATCCTGTGGTCATTGTCTCTCAACTTGAGAGTATGTTTCATCGGTATATGTCTCAACCTTCCCCTGCCCTTTCACTCACCTCAAGTAACAAATCTTGGCTCTTAGATTCAGCTTGTTGTAATCACATGACTCCTCATGCTTCCCATTTTTCTCAAAAAACGCCTTTAGCTCCTTCCCCTATCATTTACACTGCTGATAGCTCACATATGTATGTTAGTTACATAGACATTATATCTTCTCCTGATTTGACTATCCCTGATACATATCTTGTTCCGAAGTTGTCCCTCAATCTTCTTTATGTTGGTCAACTTTGTGAACTTGGTCTTGATCTCCATTTTTCTAATCGTGGTGTTGATGTGTAGGATCCACTGACGGGCAAGTTGCTTGGGACAAGCCGTAAGATTGGACGTTTGTTTGAGCTATGCAACTTGCAGATTCCCTCACATATGGTCTCTTCCTCTGTTGCTGCCACAACCACCTTATCTCCAGACTTATGGCATTCTCGTCTTGGTCATGCCTCTTTATCTCGTCTTCAATTATTAGCTTCTCAAGGTCACTTAGGGTCTGTTAGTTTTAATAAATTTGATTGTATGTCTTGTCAATTTGGCAAACAAACAAAATTACCATTTAATAACAATGACTCTTTTTCTTCTACACTTTTTGACCTTGTTCATTCTGATGTTTGGGGTTCTGCTCCATTTACCACTGAGGGGGGATCTTGCTATTTTGTGATCTTTGTTGATGATTATTCTAGATTCACTTGGATTTACTTGTTAAAGCATCGTTCTGACCTTGTTTCTATTTTTCAAACTTTCCACAAAATGATCCAAACACAATTTTCTCGCACAATTAAGGTTTTTCGGTCAGATAATGCCCAAGAATATCATGATAAATCTTTCCTCTCCATTTTGGATTCTAATGGCACCCTTCCCCACTATTCCTGTCCCTATACCTCTCAACAAAATGGTCGTGCCGAATGCAAACTTCATCACATTCTTGATGTTGTGCGTACCCTCCTCATATCTGCCTCTGTCCCTGAGCGTTTTTAGGGTGAAGCGGCTCTCACTGCCGTTTACACCATAAATCGCATTCCCTCACCTACTACTCATAAGAAATCTCCCTTTGAGTTACTTTATGGCAAACTCCCAGACTATTCCTCTCTTCGAGTATTCGGTTGTGTTTGTTTTGTCTCTCTTCCTTCCCATGAACGAAACAAACTTGAACCAAGGTCTCGGCTGTGTTGTTTTCTTGGCTATGGTATCTCTCAAAAGGGTTTTCGTTGCTATGATCCCATATCTCGTCGCCTTCGTATCTCCCGTCATGTTGAATTTTGGGAACATCAGACTTTTTCTAGTCGTCAACATTTTCCCTTTATCTCTTCCTCCATGACTCCCATTTTCACTGATCCTTCCATTGACCTTTACCCTGACCCTGTGAGGGACTCTGCCCCGCCTCCTAGCTCTTCAGATGTCCCATCTTTGGTTCTGTCTCCAGCTGCTGGCTCGCCTGATTCGGATCCTGCACCATCAGCACCATCAGAGTCTCCCACAGATATACGTCGTTCCACTCGGGTAAGGGCTCCTCCTTCTCATCTTTCTGATTATCATTGTTATTTTGCCCTTGCTACCCTCCATGAGCCTCATACATATCGTGAGGCTAGCACTAATCCTCTTTGGCAGCAAGCTATGGCTGATGAACTTGATGCACTTCACAAGACTCATACTTGGGACATGACCACTTTGCCTCCTAGCAAGTCTGCAGTTGGTTGTAAATGGGTCTATAAGATCAAGACTCGGGCTGATGGATCTGTTGAACGTTACAAGGCTCGCTTGGTTGCTAGGGGATTCACTCAGGAATATGGCATTGATTATGAGGAGACTTTTGCTCCTGTTGCTCATCTTACCTCTGTTCGATCCTTACTTGCTGTTGCTGCTGTTCGTCATTGGCCTCTGTTTCAGATGGATGTGAAAAATGCCTTCCTCAATGGTGATCTTCTTGAGGAAGTCTACATGCAGCCACCTCCTGGCTACCCTGATTCTCAGAATCAAGTTTGTCGCCTTCGCCGTGCTCTCTATGGTCTTAAGCAAGCTCCTCGGGCTTGGTTTGCTAAGTTCAGTTCTGTGGTTGCTCAGCAGGGTTTCACCCCTAGTTCCTATGATTCAGCTCTCTTCATTCGTCATACATCTACTGGTATCACTCTCATTCTTCTTTATGTTGATGACATGATTATTACAGGTGATGACACTGCATGTATTCGTGATCTATAGAAGTTCCTTAGTCAACAGTTTGAGATAAAAGATCTTGGCACTCTTAGCTACTTTCTCGGTCTTGAGGTCACCTCCTCTTCTGATGGTTACTATCTCTCTCAAGGCCAAGTATGCTTCTGATCTTTTCTCTAAGGCCGGTCTCACTGATAGCAAGACTGTCTCCACTCCCTTAGAGCTTAATGTCAAGCTCAATACTACTGATGGTGAGCCTCTCTCTGATGCTACTTTATACCGACAGTTGGTGGGCAGTCTCATCTATCTTACTGTCACCCGTTCGGACTTTACTTATGCTGTTCATCTGGTTAGTCAATTTATGTCTGCTCCTTGCTCCACTCATTATGCTGCAGTTCTTCGTATTTTGCGGTACATCAAGGGGACACTCTTTCATGGTCTCCACTTCTCGGCACAGTCTTCCCTTGAGTTGCGCGCCTATGCTGATGCAGACTGGGCTGGAGATCCCACTGATCGTCGCTCTACCACAGGTTACTGCTTCTTACTGGGTTCCTCTCTTATCTCTTGGCGTAGCAAGAAATAGTCTGTTGTTGCTCGTTCCAGTACTGAAGCTGAGTACCGTGCTCTCGCCGATGCCACCTCGGAACTCCTCTGGCTTCGCTGGCTCCTGGCTGACATGGGTGCTCCCCAGACCACCAGTACTCCTATTCACTGCGATAATCGTAGTGCTATTCACATTGCCCATAATGATGTTTTTCATGAGCGCACCAAGCACATTGAGATCGATTGTCACTTCATTCGTCATCATCTTCAGCAGAGTGCTCTTCACTTACTATCTGTCTCCTCTGAGGACCAGCTTGCTGATGTCTTCACCAAGTCCCATCCACCGGGACGCTTACGTGATCTTGTTTCCAAACTCAAGATGGCTTCTTCGTCACCACCTTGTGTTTGAGGGGGGATGTTAGTATATATTATAGGCTTACTGGGCTTTAGGCCCAATATACTTGTACTGCACATACTTGTACTGCACACACTACTTTGCCTATATAAAGGCAGTTCCGTGTATTAACCTAATTGCTGAATATATTATACAGAGCTATTTTGCTCACTTTCAGTCTTTATTTTCTCTCTCTCTTCTTATTCTCAACATCGTTGATGAGTTTATTTCTATTGAGGTTTTAGATAGGCTTTCCTTTTTTTCTTTTTTTTTTTTTTTTTTTCAAATCATTTTGAAAATTGAATGATTTTTACTCTTGTTTTTGTGTTTGGTTCTCTAGAAAATGATGGAAAACATGAGGAACTGAGGGATTTATGTTTTTTGATTTATTTATTTGTGTAATTTTCCTAGTCCGATGACCCGTTCCGGTATCTAAAAGTGGCATGCGAACAATTTTGTTCGTTTCGGCGGTCCGTAGTTGGTTCAAAGCTATTTCACACATGGCGAGTAACAGATTTAGCCCAAAACCTGAATCTGACCAACCCGTGGACACCCCCAGAACTTTTAATCCCACCTCTCTCACTTAAAATGTATGAAAGAAAAATATCAACTTATTGCTTGAGTAAATTGACAATTTTGTTTTTTATATATTATATATATATATATATATATATATATATATATATATATATATATATATATATATATATATATATTCTTTATTGTCTGTTATTATTAAATTCACTTTTGTCTTCTGTTGGACTTTGTTTCACTTGGTGCCAAAGCAACTAAATTTTGAGCAAGAATGTCATATTCTGAAGTAATTAGTTTTTAGACTAAAATACTATTTTCATCTTTAAAGTTTGTATGAAGTTCATTTTTTATTCCTTAAACTATAAAAGGTTTGCTTTTCGTCCTTAATTATTGAAATTGTTACAGTTTTTGTCCTTAAAATTTAATAAAAATCTTTCTTCATCCTTAAATTATTGAAAAAATTCGTTTTTCTTCCCTATTCTCGCCTCTAAACTAGTGAAAAAAATATCTTTAAAAAAGTTTAGGGACAAAATGTGAATTTTTTAAAATTCGCTTTTCATCCTTAATTATTGAAACGGTTACACTTTTTGTCCTTAAAATTTAATAAAAATATTTTTTCATCCTTAAATTATTGAAAAAGTTCATTTTTTGTCCTTATTTTTGCCCCTAAACTAATGAAAAAAATATTTTTAAAAAAGTTCAGAGACAAAATATGAATATTTTAAAGTTTAGAGCCAAAAAACGAATTTCATGCAAAATATAAACTTCTTCTTTCTCTATTTCTCTCACCATGCTTCTCTCTCTCTCTCTTGATATCGTTTATCTTCTGGTGGCAGCAACATAATGGTTTGTTTCTCATACAAGAACGACACCAATAAGAGCCAAAGAAGAAGCCGAGCCACAACAATACCAACGACAATAGCAAATTGTTTCCCCATTCTCTTTCTCCCTTTGATCTGGGCTGCGACAATTTTGAATCTTTCAATGTCTCTCTCAATTTCGATTCTTCCTCGAATGCAAGAATATATCCAAAAAGATCTCGGAATTTCGACAATTCGGTAATGATTGTTTCCTATATTTTGTGATTATAGTATGGCGATTAAGATTGCAAGAACAGCCCTAGAAAGATTGCGAAGATTAGTTTTTGACCGACTCGGAGGAGGAAAAGGAGGAACTTTAAAAGATATGCAGATTTTGGCTTAAGGGATGACCTTTCAGATGTTCTTGAATTCCAGAAAAAAGCTTCACAGCTAAACCAAACTTCTATTCTATAGGTTAATAATTGGAGGATACCAATCACGGTTTTTATTTTATTTATTTTTTATTTTTAATATGTGATATTATTAGAGAATTACAAATACTAGATGACGTTCATGAACTAATTTCAGAGGTTTTGTGTGAGAAACTTGGTGACTACTGATTATGGTGGGCATCTTAGGGTTGTCAATATGTGATTATGGTGGGCATCTTAGGGTTGTAATAATAATAATAATTTTTTTTTTTTTGTTTAATAAAATAAAAGTTAACTTCCGAACGGTCCCAAACTTCTTAGGGTTGTAGAGTCATTTTTCAAATTAGAAGAAAGTTAGTGTCATTTTTGCCAAAACTCAAAAGAGATTGTTGCAATTTGTCTTAAAAACAAGAAGGAATGATACTCATAGTGTTAGTACATCAAGCATGGTTAAAAAGTAAACCCAAGGTAAGCTTGTCGAACACCTCTGTTAGAGGTGTTCTTTGAATAGATAGCTCGTTGGAAACCTCTTGCATAGTTGGCCTAGATTTTGGATTGGTTGCCAAGCATGCAAATGCAAGCTTTGCAATAGAGACCACTTTCAATGCGACTTGATTTTTAGGAGGTTCAAGGTGTTGGTCCAACATGTCCTTTAATAGTATATTGTTGGTGGTGGAAGTGTTTGCTGATGATGACGATGATGATGAGAGAAATGAGATGAGCTCTCCCGGATGCTTTCCCATGATCACTTCCAATGCTAAGACTCCAAAGCTAAAAACATCACATTTCTCATTCACTTTCATTATATATGCAATCTCTGCAAAATATAATAACTGAGTTACTTGGCATGATACAATGGGAATCTCAAGTGCAATTCACTATACTTACCCTTATATCCCTATTTGTGTGTGTGTGTGCGGTGTGTGGGGGAGCGGGGGATGTATAGTTGCAACTATCCATTATTAAGTATATACGGGCATTTTCTATGAGTACCCTAAACTTCAAAATTTAGCAACACACTTGTTCGAGAATCTATGGGATTAAATCCCGAGTTATTTCAACTTAAATAAAAATAAAATAATGAAATTATGGAATTAAATATTCTCACAGGCACAGATCTATGAATCTGCCATGTTGTGCGAGTAATTAGAGGACCTAAATTGTCAACAAGCTCTCCGTTGAGCAAGATACGACTTATTTGAAAACAATTGAACGAACAATTCATAAAAACAAAACTACTTTTCAAAGAAAATCTTCTTCCATATAGAGGAAATAATATGTGATTTCTACCCATCATCCAAATTAGAATCCAAGTTAGTATTGCATAGTACAAATGCTCTTATAGTTTAGGATTGCACACAGCAATGCTCATTCTAATACCCTCATAATTTTTAGGGTGGATAGTTTCCTTTTAGGGCTAACACTTTTTAACTGCATATTTATCCGAAAGCATTTTCAGTGAATTATTAATTACATAGTAAAGTTTAATTATCATAAACTGGTTTGATTTATCATTTCATATGGAAATGCTATAAGGTATCCAGGAATTCATTTAGCTATCAACTAACTGAACATACTATTATTTAGAGTGAACCATGATTCTCCTGTCTGCCTTAGTAGTGCTTTCACATAAAGGAAAATTTGGATAATGAAATAATTATGGCATAAATTTTAGTAAAATGATGAATCTATTTTACCACTATTTAGTATGGTTGGGACAATTACATGAACTAGAGACACTTATTTAGAGATAAGCATAGAAATAGGAAGAGAAGAATTGCCTGGAGCCGTGTATCCAAATGTTCCTGCAAATAAAGTCCAATTGGATGAGTCAGGCTTCAAAAGCCTAGCTGTGTCGAAATCCGAGATGTGAGCCTCATATTCCAAATCCAATAAGATGTTCTTGCTTGATATGTCTCGATGAACTATCGGAGGTGAGCAATCGTGATGCATATAGGATAAAGCATTAGCCACACCTCTAACAACATTTTCTCTTCCGATCCAGTCAAAATTAACCGCCTCTTCTTTATTGCTTAGTTTCTCTTTTAGCTTCCCCCTTCTAAAAACTCGTATACCAAGAATGAGTGCCATGGATGTGAGCAGAATCCATAAAGCTTCACCACATTGCGATGCCTAATTTCTACCAGAGCACGAACCTCGTTCTCCAAAGCCTTTGCATTGTCAATCCCACCATCATGTACTGAATGAAGTTTTTTCACAGCAAAAACTAGGTCGGCCTGCAGCTTCGCTTTATAAACACTTCCACATCCTCCCACTCCAACACAATGTTTACAGTCAAATTCTTCTGTTGCTTCAATGAAGCTTTCATACACCATTTTCCCATCATAGCTCCACACTGCGAAAATATTACTATTTTGTGCTTCTCTTTGATTGTTTAGGTTGTTCCTTAGCCTAGAGCGCTTAAGAAGAGGGTAAAGAATCCCGAATACAATCAATGAGAGAAACATTGTGCCTAAGATAGGAACAATAAAGATAATCACAACTTTATTTCGCTTTTTCTCACCAGGATTGTTGCTCCAGTTAATCAAAGAGGGGCAAGCCTTCAAACTAGAGGAATTACCACACAAACCTTTATTATTTCTTAATGCTCCAAATGGAGACTCATAAAAGGCTTTATTGTTGGGGAGAGGACCTTCCAACCGATTGTATGATATATCAATAGTGATCAAGCTTGACATTTCACCAAAAGTGGAAGGAATGAGACCAAATAGCTCATTGTGGGAGAGATTCAATGTTTCTAAGTTTCGCAATTCTCCAAGTTGTGGTGGTATGTTCCCGATCAAAAAATTCTCACTTAAATCGAGCATTTGAATATATATGATAATTTGCCAATCTCAAAGGGAACACTCCCACTAATTTTATTTTTGCTTAAGCTAAAGTTCAACAATATTGAGCACCCTTGTATCTGTTGAGGAATAACTCCGGTTAAATTGTTGGATGAGAGAATAAGATATTGTAGTTTAGATAGCATTCCAATTTCCCTTGGAATACTGCCGGAAAGTTTATTATCACCCAGATCAAGGTGAAACAATGACGTCAACGATCCTAATTCCTTTGGAATCTGCCCAAATAGATTATTGAAGGAGAGATCAAGTTTCTGTAGCTGGGTGGATCTCCCAAGCTGAGGAGGTATTACACCTGAAATTTTGTTATTCGAGATTTTCAAGCTCTGCAGATTTTGGCACTGCCCCCATTTTTGAGAAAGTGGACTCAAATCAATATACTTCAAATTTGGGCAGTGCCAAAGTATTCTGATATATTTCCTCTTAACTGGTTATTCTCAAGCCTAACTCTGAATAAGCTGGTGCAGTTTGTAAAACTTTTTGGAATAGAACCTATAAGATAGTTGTCACGTGCTGTGAAGTTTTGAAGTGATCCACCATTACAAACATTTTGAGGAAGATAACCGGTCAACATATTTTCAGCCAGTTTCAATTGCTTCAAAGATGTAAGATTATTAAATTCGATAGGGATTGAGCCATTTAGTTCATTCATGAACAACAGTAGATCAGTAAGAAGTTTGAGCTTTCCAATTTCTCAAGGTATAAATCCAGAAAGTTTGTTTTTGTAGAGGGATAAAACACTCAAATTACTCAAGTTTCCTACAGAAGTAGGAATTGAACCTGAGAGATTGTTTACAAACAGACTAAGCATAGTAAGAGATCCCAGCATTCCAATTTCAGGAAAAATGGATCCAGAAAGTTTGTTGTCACTAACGTTTAATTTGGCTAAGTTGCTCGAGTTCCTTATAGAAGTTGGTATAGTGCCGGTGAGGATGTTTCTACGCAAAGAGAGACTCCTAAGAGATGTTAGTTGGCAAATTGATGGAATTTTTCCAGAGAGTTGATTGGCTGATAAATCAAGGTGGATCAGCTTAGAAAGGTTGGCCAAGTGCGAAGGAATGGTATCAAAGAATAAGTTGTTGCTGAGATTAAGAATTGTGAGACTAGGGAAGGATGAGAAGCTGAAATTGTGGAGTGTACCTTTTAAACCAAAAGCTGGGAGGTTGATATGAGAGATGCTGCTAAACTTGTTGCAAGCAATTCCAACCCAATTGCAAGGGATGTTTCCATTCCATGAAGACAACAGAAACTGGCTTTGATTGTCAAGGCTTGCTTTCCATTCCAGAAGAGCCTCTGCTTCTTGTCTCATCATTGTTGCCATGGAAGGAGAAGGTGCTGCTAAGGAGGAAGAAATAGCAAGTTGGGAAGAAGAAGCCAACACAAGGATGATAATATTGACAGTGGTGAACAAGACTCGAAATAGAACAATGCAATTGGAAAGCGGTTTCTCTAACATGGACATCATGAATTTTATAAGTTGGCAAGGATATAGATTGTTGCTAGAGACCAGAAAATTAAAGGAATTGGATGATGAGAGAATGAATGGCTTTATGCTTATGTAAGTAAGTAGGTGCATTGAAGAAGTGTATATATATACAGACATTCTCCACAGAAGAATCTTCAAATTGAAAATTGAAAAGGGAGAAGAAAATACAAACAAATTGAAAATTGAAAAGGGAGAACAAAACCATTTTCCAAATTGTATTATTGATCCTAATGCGGTACAATAAAGAAAAGTGTGGAATATACATGAATAAGGTAGGATCCAAAAAACAAAGAAGAAAAGATGCACATGATCACACCATCAAGCTTTGTTTAACAATTGTCCTAAGGTAATCTTGTTGAACACCTCTGAAAGAGGTGATCTTTCAATAGATAGCTCCCGAGAAACTTGCTGCATGGTCGGCCGAGATTTAGGATTGATTGCCAAGCATGCAAATGCAAGCTTTGCTACAAAGACGACTTTCAGTGCGACTTGATTTCTAGGAGGTTCGAGGCGTTGGTCCAACACGTCCTTCAAGAGTATATCATGGGCAGTTGAAGCTGTTGTTGATACTAACCATGATGATGAGAGAGATGAGATGAGATCTCCTGGATGCTTTCCCATGATCACTTCCAATGTCACCACTCCAAAGCTATAAACATCACATTTCTCATTCATTTCCATTGTATACGCCAGTTCTGCAAAACCAAAGAAATCAATTCGGTTATACCAAGAGAACCTCTAGCCTCTATTTATCTTACTGTTGCATCCTTTTAACTTCTTCATTCACTATGACGGTAGATTAATTGAAAATAGAAATTTTATTTCATCAACAGGTTTCCCCATCTTTAGATAAAAATGGGGGCATCTATTTTCCTTCACCCTGCAAAATCTAAGAAACGAAGTAACTAGATTTAAACCAAACCATGCATGGTCTTCTTGTTGCCAAAAAAAATTGTGATGCTGCTTCACAAATTTTTTATTTTATTTTAAAAGAGAGAGACTATTTAAATAGCTATGGCTTATCTCTGAACTTTTATACAGTTCATCGATCTTTTTATCCCAATCATGTACATGGCTAATTTGAAATTCAAACACTCTGTTACTTAAATGAAATGATAAGCTGACTATACCACCATAGAAAATCATTAGCAGTTAATGAAATGAACTGTACATGGGCTATTTGGAGAAAAACCATGCCAATAGCAAATAATTACCTGGAGCAGAGTATCCAAACGTGCCAGCAAATACAGACCAATTGGATGAGCCAGGCTTCAAAAATCTAGCTGTGCCAAAATCCGATATGTAAGCCTTGTGTTCTAAGTCTAACAAGATGTTATTGCTTGATATGTCTCGATGAACCATTGGAGGTGAGCAGTCATGGTGCATATAGGATAAAGCATCGGCCATGCCTTTAACAACATTTGTCCTCTTAATCCATCCAAATTCTGCTGCCTCTTCCTCATTGCGAAGTTTCTTCCCCAAGCTTCCCCCTTCCAAGAACTCATAAACCAAAAATGAGTGTCGCAGATGTGAACAGAACCCATGAAGCCTCACAATGTTGCTGTGTCGAATTGCTGTTAATGCACGAATCTCATTCTCAAAACTCTCTAGATTGGCTATGCCTTCATCCTCTAATGGGTGAAGTTTCTTTACAGCTACTACCTGACCTGTTTGCAGCTCAGCTTTATAAACACTTCCAGACCCTCCTACACCAATACAATATTTGGGGTCAAATTCTTCTGTTGCTTCAATGATGTTTTCATACACCATTCTCCCATCATAGCTCCAAATTGTGAACATATTACCAATGTGTGCTTCTCTTGTACTGTTTCGATTGTTCCTCACCCTCTGGCGATTGTGTAGAAGATAAAAAAACCCAACTACGCTGAAAACAAGAAACAAAGCGCCTAGAGAAGGGACTACAATCAAAATCAAAACTTTTCTACCCTCTTTGCCATTAGAACTGTTGCTAATTGTTGAGGGGCAAGCCTTCAAACCTGTGGCATTTCCACACAAGTCTTTATTATTAATGAATCCTTCAATTGGAGCCTCTTGGAAAGGTTTAGTGTTGGGGAGAGGGCCCTCCAACTGATTGTAGGATATGTCGATATCTGTCAAGCTTACCATATCATCAAAAGTGGATGGGATGGAACCAGAGAGCTCATTATGAGAAAGATTCAATGTTTCCAAGTTTTCCAAATTTCCAAGTTGTGGTATCTCTCCAACCAGTAAATTCTGACTGAGATCAAGATTTTGAAGAGAGTGTATGTTGCCAATTTCAAAGGGAATACTCTCCATAAATCTATTTTTGCTCAAATTTAAGTACTGCAACTTGGAGCACGCCCCTAACTGTCTAGGAATCGATTCATTTAGATTGTTTGCCCCAAGATTAAGAATCTTTAAATTGGACAAAGCTCCAATTTCTGGTGGTACTCTGCCTAGAAGTTCATTGTTAGCAAGTGTAAGGTTGAACAATGATGTTAGCCTCCCCAACTCCCTTGGAATCCCCCCAGCTATATGATTAGAGGAGAGGTCAAGTAGATGTAGCTGAATAAGTCCCCCAAGCTGAGGGGGTATTACACCTGATATTTTGTTATTCGAGATTTTCAAGCTCTGCAGATTTTGGCACTGACCCCATTTTTGAGAAAGTTCTCCATCGAAATTGTTATGACTCAAATCAATATACTTCAAATTTGGGTAAATGCCAAAGTATTCTGATATATTTCCTCTTAACTGGTTATTCTCAAGCCTAACTCTGAATAAGCTGGTGCAGTTTGTAAAACTTTTTGGAATAGAACCTATAAGATAGTTGTCACGTGCTGTGAAGTTTTGAAGTGATCCACCATTACAAACATTTTGAGGAAGATAACCGGTCAACATATTTTCAGACAATTTCAATTGCTTCAAAGATGTAAGATTATTAAATTCGATAGGGATGGAGCCATTTAGTTCATTCATGAACAACAGTAGATCAGTAAGAAGTTTGAGCTTTCCAATTTCTCGAGGTATAAATCCAGAAAGTTTGTTATTGTGGAGAAATAAAACACTCAAATTACTCAAGTTTCCTACAGAAGTAGGAATTGAACCTGAGAGATTGTTTCCAAACAGACTAAGCATAGTAAGAGATCCCAACATTCCAATTTCAGGAAAAATGGATCCAGAAAGTTTGTTTTCACTAACGTCTAATTTGGCTAAGTTGCTCGAGTTCCTTATAGAAGTTGGTATAGTGCCGGTGACGATGTTTCTACGCAAAGAGAGACTCCTAAGAGATGTTAGTTGGCAAATTGATGGAATTTTTCCAGAGAGTTGATTGGCTGATAAATCAAGGTGGATCAGCTTAGAAAGGTTGGCCAAGTGCGAAGGAATGGTATCAAAGAATAAGTTGTTGCTGAGATTTAGAATTGTGAGACTAGGGAAGGATGAGAAGCTGAAATTGTGGAGTGTACCTTTTAAACCAAAAGCTGGGAGGTTGATATGAGAGATGCTGCTAAACTTGTTGCAAGCAATTCCAACCCAATTGCAAGGGATGTTTCCATTCCATGAAGACAACAGAAACTGGCTTTGATTGTCAAGGCTTGCTTTCCATTCCAGAAGAGCCTCTGCTTCTTGTCTCATCATTGTTGCCATGGAAGGAGAAGGTGCTGCTAAGGAGGAAGAAATAGCAAGTTGGGAAGAAGAAGCCAACACAAGGATGATAATATTGACAGTGGTGAACAAGACTCGAAATAGAACAATGCAATTGGAAAGCGGTTTCTCTAATATGGACATCATGAATTTTATAAGTTGGGGAGGATATAGAGTGTTGCTAGAGACCAGAAAATTAAAGGAATTGGATGATGAGAGAATGAATGGCTTTATGCTAATGTAAGTAAGTAGGTCAATTGAAGAAGTGTATATATAGACAGACATTCTCCACAGAAGAATCTTCTGCAAATTGTAAATTGAAAAGGGAGAAGAAAATACAAACAAATAGGAATGATTAATACAGGGGTTTTGGATAGTTATAACTTATAAATAAGCCTGTAGATAATTACTTATTTACTCAAACAACCATCTTATTTTCCTATTTGTCAATAATCACAATCTTGATCATTGGGATAGCCATGTTCTTGATTTAAGTCAATAATGCCTATCAAGGTGCTAGCCGAGTTGGTAGCCAAGGGCACAAGCGCAATGCCTGACTGAATGTCCCTAGTTTAATTCTTGGTGATGCAATTTAATATATCTTGTTACATGCAAAGAAATTTTCGTATGGTGGCCGTGGGTCGGTGGTTGCATACAAATAGGGGTTTATTCTTTAGGTTGTTTTAAATTTAAACGGCCCTTCCTTAACATACTTCCCACATCATTTGGACAGTTATAACTTATAAATAAGTCAATAAAGCCTGCTCCTCAACCCATTTGTAGTTTTGCACGATACATTCATTACGCATATATAGACCAGTAGTGACTTTATTTATTTATTTTTATGAAGACTAGTAATGACTTTTGCTTCATGCGCAGCGTGGGCCCAATATATAACAAAGTAATCAATTCTGTGTCGTTTCAGTCGGAACACTTGGAATATGCGGTTCCAGTACTCCATTCGAAACATCACTGAAACGTACTTGCAAATATTTTGGAATGTTTTGGCTGTTTTGGGGTGCTTCGGGAATGAACAATTTTTTTTAATTATTTTTTTTTTAGAATAAATTTTTATGTTAATGTGTTTTAAGTGACTTTTAGCTTTTATATTCATGTAAGAAAGAATGAAATTTTATTTTATTTTTTTATCAATGAAAGAATGAAGTTTTATCACTTATGTTCAATAATATATATATATATATATAGCGGTAAACCTGAAACAGTACACCAGTATTGTCAGTACGAAAATATTTTATTCCCCTGACCAAACCGAAATGGCCTCAGGTACAGTATTGACTACTTTGATATATAACCCATTTGTTACTCTACATAGACCTCTACTGACTATTTTGTTTTATGCCCCTGGCCGAGGCAAATCGGCTTTGACTTATGTGGAATATTCATCCCATATATTTTTCATCGAGTTATAAATGATAATGTCATATACATCACTGAACATGATAATGTCATCACTAAATTCAAACAGATCCAAATGGAATAAAAATCTTTTATTCTACACATTTTTTTAAGTTGAAAATTTACTTTTTGTCCTTATATTGGGTATTTTCATTTTGGTCTTTGAATTTTTATATATTTCATTTTAATCCTTAATTTTTCAAACAATGTTTCATTCTAGTTCTCACCATCATCTAACTTACAAAATTTGATGACTTAGTTAAGAGAATGCCCAACATGAAACACATAAAGATGACATGGCTAAGAATAAAAATATTTAATTAGCATTAGAAAAACCACATTAACATCTTAATGAAAAGAAATTCATATCAAATAAATAAATAAAACAAGGGTAAACTACATTTGAAACCTTATAGTTTTGGGATATAACAAATTAAATCATATATTTTCAAAAGTAACCATTCAAACCCTATAGTTTCAAAACTAACAAATAAAATCATGAGATTTTAACAAGTACAAACAAATTAAACTATTGTTCTACTTAAATGGATTAAGTTAATTTAAATTTTTATTTTTTGAAATCTCAAGGTTTAATTTGTTATTTTAAAATTATAAGATTTAATTTATTAGTTTTTGAAATTTCAAGATTAATTATTACTTTTAAAACTATAGATATTTATTTGTTATACAC
>OU015769.1:28887995-28913243 GCA_907173295.1 Fagus sylvatica
TAAGAAATCTCCCTTTGAGTTACTTTATGGCAAACTCCCAGACTATTCCTCTCTTCGAGTATTTGGATTGTGTTTGTTTTGTCTCTCTTCCTTCCCATGAACGAAACAAACTTGAACCAAGGTCTCGGCTGTGTTGTTTTCTTGGCTATGGTATTCTCTCAAAAGGGTTTTCGTTGCTATGATCCCATATCTCGTCGCCTTCGTATCTCCCGTCATGTTGAATTTTGGGAACATCAGACTTTTTCTAGTCGTCAACATTTTCCCTTTATCTCTTCCTCCATGACTCCCATTTTCACTGATCCTTCCATTGACCTTTACCCTGACCCTGTGAGGGACTCTGCCCCGCCTCCTAGCTCTTCAGATGTCCCATCTTTGGTTCTGTCTCCAGCTGCTGGCTCGCCTGATTCGGATCCTGCACCATCAGCACCATCAGAGTCTCCCACAGATATACGTCGTTCCACTCGGGTAAGGGCTCCTCCTTCTCATCTTTCTGATTATCATTGTTATTTTGCCCTTGCTACCCTCCATGAGCCTCATACATATCGTGAGGCTAGCACTAATCCTCTTTGGCAGCAAGCTATGGCTGATGAACTTGATGCACTTCACAAGACTCATACTTGGGACATGACCACTTTGCCTCCTAGCAAGTCTGCAGTTGGTTGTAAATGGGTCTATAAGATCAAGACTCGGGCTGATGGATCTGTTGAACGTTACAAGGCTCGCTTGGTTGCTAGGGGATTCACTCAGGAATATGGCATTGATTATGAGGAGACTTTTGCTCCTGTTGCTCGTCTTACCTCTGTTCGATCCTTACTTGCTGTTGCTGCTGTTCGTCATTGGCCTCTGTTTCAGATGGATGTGAAAAATGCCTTCCTCAATGGTGATCTTCTTGAGGAAGTCTACATGCAGCCACCTCCTGGCTACCCTGATTCTCAGAATCAAGTTTGTCGCCTTCGCCGTGCTCTCTATGGTCTTAAGCAAGCTCCTCGGGCTTGGTTTGCTAAGTTCAGTTCTGTGGTTGCTCAGCAGGGTTTCACCCCTAGTTCCTATGATTCAGCTCTCTTCATTCGTCATACATCTACTGGTATCACTCTCATTCTTCTTTATGTTGATGACATGATTATTACAGGTGATGACACTGCAGGCATTCCGTGATCTACAGAAGTTCCTTAGTCAACAGTTTGAGATGAAAGATCTTGGCACTCTTAGCTACTTTCTCGGTCTTGAGGTCACCTCCTCTTCTGATGGTTACTATCTCTCTCAGGCCAAGTATGCTTCTGATCTTCTCTCTAAGGCCGGTCTCACTGATAGCAAGACTGTCTCCACTCCCTTAGAGCTTAATGTCAAGCTCAATACTACTGATGGTGAGCCTCTCTCTGATGCTACTTTATACCGACAGTTGGTGGGCAGTCTCATCTATCTTACTGTCACCCGTTCCGGACCTTGCTTATGCTGTTCATCTGGTTAGTCAAGTTCATGTCTGCTCCTCGCTCCACTCATTATGCTGCAGTTCTTCGTATTTTGCGGTACATCAAGGGGACACTCTTTCATGGTCTCCACTTCTCGGCACAGTCTTCCCTTTGAGTTGCGCGCCTATGCTGATGCAGACTGGGCTGGAGATCCCACTGATCGTCGCTCTACCACAGGTTACTGCTTCTTACTGGATTCCTCTCTTATCTCTTGGAGTAGCAAGAAATAGTCTGTTGTTGCTCGTTCCAGTACTGAAGCTGAGTACCGTGCTCTCGCCGATGCCACCTCAGAACTCCTCTGGCTTCGCTGGCTCCTGGCTGACATGGGTGCTCCCCAGACCACCAGTACTCCTATTCACTGCGATAATCGTAGTGCTATTCACATTGCCCATAATGATGTTTTTCATGAGCGCACCAAGCACATTGAGATCGATTGTCACTTCATTCGTCATCATCTTCAGCAAGAGTGCTCTTCACTTACTATCTGTCTCCTCTGAGGACCAGCTTGCTGATGTCTTCACCAAGTCCCATCCACCGGGACGCTTACGTGATCTTGTTTCCAAACTCAAGATGGCTTCTTCGTCACCACCTTGTGTTTGAGGGGGGATGTTAGTATATATTATAGGCTTACTGGGCTTTAGGCCCAATATACTTGTACTGCACACACTACTCTGCCTATATAAAAGCAGTTCCGTGTATTAACCTAATTGCTGAATATATTATACAGAGCTATTTTGCTCACTTTTCAGTCTCTATTTTCTCTCTCTCTCTTCTTATTCTCAACATCGTTGATGAGTTTATTTCTGTTGAGGTTTTAGATAGGCTTTCCTTTTTTTCTTTTTTTTTTTTTTTTTTTCAAATCATTTTGAAAATTGAATGATTTTTACTCTTGTTTTTGTGTTTGGTTCTCTAGAAAATGATGGAAAACATGAGGAACTGAGGGATTTATGTTTTTTGATTTATTTATTTGTGTAATTTTCCTAGTCCGATGACCCGTTCCGGTATCTAAAAGTGGCATGCGAACAATTTTGTTCGTTTCCGGCGGTCCGTAGTTGGTTCAAAGCTATTTCACACATGGCGAGTAACAGATTTAGGCCAAAACCTGAATCTGACCAACCCGTGGACACCCCCAGAACTTTTAATCCCACCTCTCTCACTTAAAATGTATGAAAGAAAAATATCAACTTATTGCTTGAGTAAATTGACAATTTTGTTTTATATATATATATATATATATATATATATATATATATATATATATATATATATATATTCTTTATTGTCTGTTATTATTAAATTCACTTTTGTCTTCTGTTGGACTTTGTTTCACTTGGTGCCAAAGCAACTAAATTTTGAGCAAGAATGTCATATTCTGAAGTAATTAGTTTTTAGACTAAAATACTATTTTCATCTTTAAAGTTTGTATGAAGTTCATTTTTTATTCCTTAAACTATAAAAGGTTTGCTTTTCGTCCTTAATTATTGAAATTGTTACAGTTTTTGTCCTTAAAATTTAATAAAAATCTTTCTTCATCCTTAAATTATTGAAAAAATTCGTTTTTCTTCCCTATTCTCGCCTCTAAACTAGTGAAAAAAATATCTTTAAAAAAGTTTAGGGACAAAATGTGAATTTTTTAAAATTCGCTTTTCATCCTTAATTATTGAAACGGTTACACTTTTTGTCCTTAAAATTTAATAAAAATATTTTTTCATCCTTAAATTATTGAAAAAGTTCATTTTTTGTCCTTATTTTTGCCCCTAAACTAATGAAAAATATATTTTTAAAAAAGTTCAGAGACAAAATATGAATATTTTAAAGTTTAGAGCCAAAAAACGAATTTCATGCAAAATATAAACTTCTTCTTTCTCTATTTCTCTCACCATGCTTCTCTCTCTCTCTCTTGATATCGTTTATCTTCTGGTGGCAGCAACATAATGGTTTGTTTCTCATACAAGAACGACACCAATAAGAGCCAAAGAAGAAGCCGAGCCACAACAATACCAACGACAATAGCAAATTGTTTCCCCATTCTCTTTCTCCCTTTGATCTGGGCTGCGACAATTTTGAATCTTTCAATGTCTCTCTCAATTTCGATTCTTCCTCGAATGCAAGAATATATCCAAAAAGATCTCGGAATTTCGACAATTCGGTAATGATTGTTTCCTATATTTTGTGATTATAGTATGGCGATTAAGATTGCAAGAACAGCCCTAGAAAGATTGCGAAGATTAGTTTTTGACCGACTCGGAGGAGGAAAAGGAGGAACTTTAAAAGATATGCAGATTTTGGCTTAAGGGATGACCTTTCAGATGTTCTTGAATTCCAGAAAAAAGCTTCACAGCTAAACCAAACTTCTATTCTATAGGTTAATAATTGGAGGATACCAATCACGGTTTTTATTTTATTTATTTTTTATTTTTAATATGTGATATTATTAGAGAATTACAAATACTAGATGACGTTCATGAACTAATTTCAGAGGTTTTGTGTGAGAAACTTGGTGACTACTGATTATGGTGGGCATCTTAGGGTTGTAGTGTCAATAATAATAATAATGTGATTATGGTGGGCATCTTAGGGTTGTAGTGTCAATAATAATAATAATAATAATAATTTTTTTTTTTTTGTTTAATAAAATAAAAGTTAACTTCCGAACGGTCCCAAACTTCTTAGGGTTGTAGAGTCATTTTTCAAATTAGAAGAAAGTTAGTGTCATTTTTGCCAAAACTCAAAAGAGATTGTTGCAATTTGTCTTAAAAACAAGAAGGAATGATACTCATAGTGTTAGTACATCAAGCATGGTTAAAAAGTAAACCCAAGGTAAGCTTGTCGAACACCTCTGTTAGAGGTGTTCTTTGAATAGATAGCTCGTTGGAAACCTCTTGCATAGTTGGCCTAGATTTTGGATTGGTTGCCAAGCATGCAAATGCAAGCTTTGCAATAGAGACCACTTTCAATGCGACTTGATTTTTAGGAGGTTCAAGGTGTTGGTCCAACATGTCCTTTAATAGTATATTGTTGGTGGTGGAAGTGTTTGCTGATGATGACGATGATGATGAGAGAAATGAGATGAGCTCTCCCTGGATGCTTTCCCATGATCACTTCCAATGCTAAGACTCCAAAGCTAAAAACATCACATTTCTCATTCACTTTCATTATATATGCAATCTCTGCAAAATATAATAACTGAGTTACTTGGCATGATACAATGGGAATCTCAAGTGCAATTCACTATACTTACCCTTATATCCCTATTTGTGTGTGTGTGTGCGGTGTGTGGGGGAGCGGGGGATGTATAGTTGCAACTATCCATTATTAAGTATATACGGGCATTTTCTATGAGTACCCTAAACTTCAAAATTTAGCAACACACTTGTTCGAGAATCTATGGGATTAAATCCCGAGTTATTTCAACTTAAATAAAAATAAAATAATGAAATTATGGAATTAAATATTCTCACAGGCACAGATCTATGAATCTGCCATGTTGTGCGAGTAATTAGAGGACCTAAATTGTCAACAAGCTCTCCGTTGAGCAAGATACGACTTATTTGAAAACAATTGAACGAACAATTCATAAAAACAAAACTACTTTTCAAAGAAAATCTTCTTCCATATAGAGGAAATAATATGTGATTTCTACCCATCATCCAAATTAGAATCCAAGTTAGTATTGCATAGTACAAATGCTCTTATAGTTTAGGATTGCACACAGCAATGCTCATTCTAATACCCTCATAATTTTTAGGGTGGATAGTTTCCTTTTAGGGCTAACACTTTTTAACTGCATATTTATCCGAAAGCATTTTCAGTGAATTATTAATTACATAGTAAAGTTTAATTATCATAAACTGGTTTGATTTATCATTTCATATGGAAATGCTATAAGGTATCCAGGAATTCATTTAGCTATCAACTAACTGAACATACTATTATTTAGAGTGAACCATGATTCTCCTGTCTGCCTTAGTAGTGCTTTCACATAAAGGAAAATTTGGATAATGAAATAATTATGGCATAAATTTTAGTAAAATGATGAATCTATTTTACCACTATTGTAGTATGGTTGGGACAATTACATGAACTAGAGACACTTATTTAGAGATAAGCATAGAAATAGGAAGAGAAGAATTGCCTGGAGCCGTGTATCCAAATGTTCCTGCAAATAAAGTCCAATTGGATGAGTCAGGCTTCAAAAGCCTAGCTGTGTCGAAATCCGAGATGTGAGCCTCATATTCCAAATCCAATAAGATGTTCTTGCTTGATATGTCTCGATGAACTATCGGAGGTGAGCAATCGTGATGCATATAGGATAAAGCATTAGCCACACCTCTAACAACATTTTCTCTTCCGATCCAGTCAAAATTAACCGCCTCTTCTTTATTGCTTAGTTTCTCTTTTAGCTTCCCCCTTCTAAAAACTCGTATACCAAGAATGAGTGCCATGGATGTGAGCAGAATCCATAAAGCTTCACCACATTGCGATGCCTAATTTCTACCAGAGCACGAACCTCGTTCTCCAAAGCCTTTGCATTGTCAATCCCACCATCATGTACTGAATGAAGTTTTTTCACAGCAAAAACTAGGTCGGCCTGCAGCTTCGCTTTATAAACACTTCCACATCCTCCCACTCCAACACAATGTTTACAGTCAAATTCTTCTGTTGCTTCAATGAAGCTTTCATACACCATTTTCCCATCATAGCTCCACACTGCGAAAATATTACTATTTTGTGCTTCTCTTTGATTGTTTAGGTTGTTCCTTAGCCTAGAGCGCTTAAGAAGAGGGTAAAGAATCCCGAATACAATCAATGAGAGAAACATTGTGCCTAAGATAGGAACAATAAAGATAATCACAACTTTATTTCGCTTTTTCTCACCAGGATTGTTGCTCCAGTTAATCAAAGAGGGGCAAGCCTTCAAACTAGAGGAATTACCACACAAACCTTTATTATTTCTTAATGCTCCAAATGGAGACTCATAAAAGGCTTTATTGTTGGGGAGAGGACCTTCCAACCGATTGTATGATATATCAATAGTGATCAAGCTTGACATTTCACCAAAAGTGGAAGGAATGAGACCAAATAGCTCATTGTGGGAGAGATTCAATGTTTCTAAGTTTCGCAATTCTCCAAGTTGTGGTGGTATGTTCCCGATCAAAAAATTCTCACTTAAATCGAGCATTTGAATATATATGATAATTTGCCAATCTCAAAGGGAACACTCCCACTAATTTTTATTTTTGCTTAAGCTAAAGTTCAACAATATTGAGCACCCTTGTATCTGTTGAGGAATAACTCCGGTTAAATTGTTGGATGAGAGAATAAGATATTGTAGTTTAGATAGCATTCCAATTTCCCTTGGAATACTGCCGGAAAGTTTATTATCACCCAGATCAAGGTGAAACAATGACGTCAACGATCCTAATTCCTTTGGAATCTGCCCAAATAGATTATTGAAGGAGAGATCAAGTTTCTGTAGCTGGGTGGATCTCCCAAGCTGAGGTATTACACCTGAAATTTTGTTATTTGAGATTTTCAAGCTCTACAGATTTTGGCACTGCCCCCATTTTTGAGAAAGTTCTCCATCGAAATTGTTATGACTCAAATCAATATACTTCAAATTTGGGTCAATGCCAAAGTATTCTGATATATTTCCTCTTAACTGGTTATTCTCAAGCCTAACTCTGAATAAGCTGGTGCAGTTTGTAAAACTTTTTGGAATAGAACCTATAAGATAGTTGTCACGTGCTGTGAAGTTTTGAAGTGATCCACCATTACAAACATTTTGAGGAAGATAACCGGTCAACATATTTTCAGCCAGTTTCAATTGCTTCAAAGATGTAAGATTATTAAATTCGATAGGGATTGAGCCATTTAGTTCATTCATGAACAACAGTAGATCAGTAAGAAGTTTGAGCTTTCCAATTTCTCAAGGTATAAATCCAGAAAGTTTGTTTTTGTAGAGGGATAAAACACTCAAATTACTCAAGTTTCCTACAGAAGTAGGAATTGAACCTGAGAGATTGTTTACAAACAGACTAAGCATAGTAAGAGATCCCAGCATTCCAATTTCAGGAAAAATGGATCCAGAAAGTTTGTTGTCACTAACGTTTAATTTGGCTAAGTTGCTCGAGTTCCTTATAGAAGTTGGTATAGTGCCGGTGAGGATGTTTCTACGCAAAGAGAGACTCCTAAGAGATGTTAGTTGGCAAATTGATGGAATTTTTCCAGAGAGTTGATTGGCTGATAAATCAAGGTGGATCAGCTTAGAAAGGTTGGCCAAGTGCGAAGGAATGGTATCAAAGAATAAGTTGTTGCTGAGATTAAGAATTGTGAGACTAGGGAAGGATGAGAAGCTGAAATTGTGGAGTGTACCTTTTAAACCAAAAGCTGGGAGGTTGATATGAGAGATGCTGCTAAACTTGTTGCAAGCAATTCCAACCCAATTGCAAGGGATGTTTCCATTCCATGAAGACAACAGAAACTGGCTTTGATTGTCAAGGCTTGCTTTCCATTCCAGAAGAGCCTCTGCTTCTTGTCTCATCATTGTTGCCATGGAAGGAGAAGGTGCTGCTAAGGAGGAAGAAATAGCAAGTTGGGAAGAAGAAGCCAACACAAGGATGATAATATTGACAGTGGTGAACAAGACTCGAAATAGAACAATGCAATTGGAAAGCGGTTTCTCTAACATGGACATCATGAATTTTATAAGTTGGCAAGGATATAGATTGTTGCTAGAGACCAGAAAATTAAAGGAATTGGATGATGAGAGAATGAATGGCTTTATGCTTATGTAAGTAAGTAGGTGCATTGAAGAAGTGTATATATATACAGACATTCTCCACAGAAGAATCTTCTGCAAATTGAAAATTGAAAAGGGAGAACAAAACCATTTTCCAAATTGTATTATTGATCCTAATGCGGTACAATAAAGAAAAGTGTGGAATATACATGAATAAGGTAGGATCCAAAAAACAAAGAAGAAAAGATGCACATGATCACACCATCAAGCTTTGTTTAACAATTGTCCTAAGGTAATCTTGTTGAACACCTCTGAAAGAGGATGATCTTTCAATAGATAGCTCCCGAGAAACTTGCTGCATGGTCGGCCGAGATTTAGGATTGATTGCCAAGCATGCAAATGCAAGCTTTGCTACAAAGACGACTTTCAGTGCGACTTGATTTCTAGGAGGTTCGAGGCGTTGGTCCAACACGTCCTTCAAGAGTATATCATGGGCAGTTGAAGCTGTTGTTGATACTAACCATGATGATGAGAGAGATGAGATGAGATCTCCTGGATGCTTTCCCATGATCACTTCCAATGTCACCACTCCAAAGCTATAAACATCACATTTCTCATTCATTTCCATTGTATACGCCAGTTCTGCAAAACCAAAGAAATCAATTCGGTTATACCAAGAGAACCTCTAGCCTCTATTTATCTTACTGTTGCATCCTTTTAACTTCTTCATTCACTATGACGGTAGATTAATTGAAAATAGAAATTTTATTTCATCAACAGGTTTCCCCATCTTTAGATAAAAATGGGGGCATCTATTTTCCTTCACCCTGCAAAATCTAAGAAACGAAGTAACTAGATTTAAACCAAACCATGCATGGTCTTCTTGTTGCCAAAAAAAATTGTGATGCTGCTTCACAAATTTTTTATTTTATTTTAAAAGAGAGAGACTATTTAAATAGCTATGGCTTATCTCTGAACTTTTATACAGTTCATCGATCTTTTTATCCCAATCATGTACATGGCTAATTTGAAATTCAAACACTCTGTTACTTAAATGAAATGATAAGCTGACTATACCACCATAGAAAATCATTAGCAGTTAATGAAATGAACTGTACATGGGCTATTTGGAGAAAAACCATGCCAATAGCAAATAATTACCTGGAGCAGAGTATCCAAACGTGCCAGCAAATACAGACCAATTGGATGAGCCAGGCTTCAAAAATCTAGCTGTGCCAAAATCCGATATGTAAGCCTTGTGTTCTAAGTCTAACAAGATGTTATTGCTTGATATGTCTCGATGAACCATTGGAGGTGAGCAGTCATGGTGCATATAGGATAAAGCATCGGCCATGCCTTTAACAACATTTGTCCTCTTAATCCATCCAAATTCTGCTGCCTCTTCCTCATTGCGAAGTTTCTTCCCCAAGCTTCCCCCTTCCAAGAACTCATAAACCAAAAATGAGTGTCGCAGATGTGAACAGAACCCATGAAGCCTCACAATGTTGCTGTGTCGAATTGCTGTTAATGCACGAATCTCATTCTCAAAACTCTCTAGATTGGCTATGCCTTCATCCTCTAATGGGTGAAGTTTCTTTACAGCTACTACCTGACCTGTTTGCAGCTCAGCTTTATAAACACTTCCAGACCCTCCTACACCAATACAATATTTGGGGTCAAATTCTTCTGTTGCTTCAATGATGTTTTCATACACCATTCTCCCATCATAGCTCCAAATTGTGAACATATTACCAATGTGTGCTTCTCTTGTACTGTTTTGATTGTTCCTCAACCTCTGGCGATTGTGTAGAAGATAAAAAAACCCAAATACGCTGAAAACAAGAAAGAAAGCGCCTAGAGAAGGGACTACAATCAAAATCAAAACTTTTCTACCCTCTTTGCCATTAGAACTGTTGCTAATTGTTGAGGGGCAAGCCTTCAAACCTGTGGCATTTCCACACAAGTCTTTATTATTAATGAATCCTTCAATTGGAGCCTCATGGAAAGGTTTAGTGTTGGGGAGAGGGCCCTCCAACTGATTGTAGGATATGTCGATATCTGTCAAGCTTACCATATCATCAAAAGTGGATGGGATGGAACCAGAGAGCTCATTATGAGAAAGATTCAATGTTTCCAAGTTTTCCAAATTTCCAAGTTGTGGTGGTATCTCTCCAACCAGTAAATTCTGACTGAGATCAAGATTTTGAAGAGAGTGTATGTTGCCAATTTCAAAGGGAATACTCTCCATAAATCTATTTTTGCTCAAATTTAAGTACTGCAACTTGGAGCACGCCTCTAACTGTCTAGGAATCGATTCAATTAGATTGTTTGCCCCAAGATTAAGAATCTTTAAATTGGACAAAGCTCCAATTTCTGGTGGTACTCTGCCTAGAAGTTCATTGTTAGCAAGTGTAAGGTTGAACAATGATGTTAGCCTCCCCAACTCCCTTGGAATCCCCCCAGCTATATGATTAGAGGAGAGGTCAAGTAGATGTAGCTGAATAAGTCCCCCAAGCTGAGGGGGTATTACACCTGATATTTTGTTATTCGAGATTTTCAAGCTCTGCAGATTTTGGCACTGACCCCATTTTTGAGAAAGTTCTCCATCGAAATTGTTATGACTCAAATCAATATACTTCAAATTTGGGTAAATGCCAAAGTATTCTGATATATTTCCTCTTAACTGGTTATTCTCAAGCCTAACTCTGAATAAGCTGGTGCAGTTTGTAAAACTTTTTGGAATAGAACCTATAAGATAGTTGTCACGTGCTGTGAAGTTTTGAAGTGATCCACCATTACAAACATTTTGAGGAAGATAACCGGTCAACATATTTTCAGACAATTTCAATTGCTTCAAAGATGTAAGATTATTAAATTCGATAGGGATGGAGCCATTTAGTTCATTCATGAACAACAGTAGATCAGTAAGAAGTTTGAGCTTTCCAATTTCTCGAGGTATAAATCCAGAAAGTTTGTTATTGTGGAGAAATAAAACACTCAAATTACTCAAGTTTCCTACAGAAGTAGGAATTGAACCTGAGAGATTGTTTCCAAACAGACTAAGCATAGTAAGAGATCCCAACATTCCAATTTCAGGAAAAATGGATCCAGAAAGTTTGTTTTCACTAACGTCTAATTTGGCTAAGTTGCTCGAGTTCCTTATAGAAGTTGGTATAGTGCCGGTGACGATGTTTCTACGCAAAGAGAGACTCCTAAGAGATGTTAGTTGGCAAATTGATGGAATTTTTCCAGAGAGTTGATTGGCTGATAAATCAAGGTGGATCAGCTTAGAAAGGTTGGCCAAGTGCGAAGGAATGGTATCAAAGAATAAGTTGTTGCTGAGATTTAGAATTGTGAGACTAGGGAAGGATGAGAAGCTGAAATTGTGGAGTGTACCTTTTAAACCAAAAGCTGGGAGGTTGATATGAGAGATGCCGCTAAACTTGTTGCAAGCAATTCCAACCCAATTGCAAGGGATGTTTCCATTCCATGAAGACAACAGAAACTGGCTGTGATTGTCAAGGCTTGCTTTCCATTCCAGAAGAGCCTCTGCTTCTTGTCTCATCATTGTCGCCGTGGAAGGAGAAGGTGCTGCTAAGGAGGAAGCAATAGCAAGTTGGGAAGAAGAAGCCAACACAAGGATGATAATATTGACAGTGGTGAACAAGACTCGAAATAGAACAATGCAATTGGAAAGCGGTTTCTCTAACATGGACATCATGAATTTTATAAGTTGGCGTAATAAAATTGCACAATGAGAAAATATCTTCCGGAGAAAGACTCTAGAAGATGAGAGAGAGAGAAAACTAAGTAAGGCTTGATGAGAAAGCTTTATCTCATTCACTGTGTTAGAATAAATTTACATTTGTTCTCTTTATATACCAAAGCGGAGAAATACAGAAAACCAGTAAAAATACAGAAACAGAAAACCAGAAAAATACAGAAAAATACAAAATACAGAAAAATAAGAGATAAGAAACTGCTTGTTGGTGGCATTTCTTCTTTAGTGCAACGGTGCGTATCTTGCTTTCAGCTCTTCTATTAGTTAAACGATGCGTTTAACTCTTCTTCTTACTTTATTGAAGACACGAACCAGAGAAACAAAAGAAGCAGTGAAATAAGTAGGTGCATTGAAGTAGTATATATATACAGACATTCTCTGACATTCTTTAATAAAGGAATTGGATGATGAGAGAATGAATGGCTTTATGCAGACATTGAAGTAGGTGCATTGAAGTAGTATATGTATACAGACATTCTCTGCTGGTGTGAGTGTGTTACAAACACACTACAATCACACCTTTCTTTTTCTATTCTTTTCATTGGGTCATTCTTTTATATCACCCACAACTGGTTTTAGAAAAACAAAAAGGAAGAATGGAAAGAAAGCCTTTTAGCCGTGGGTGTGGAGCCCCTTGGCTTTCAAGACACGCCTCCTTTGCTTTTGTTACCAAAACTTCCCTTTAGCTTTCTTAACGTCTTCAGGAAATTTTCTCTCTTGTTTTTGCTCTCCCATTTTCGGTGGCTGTGTAAACAATGCAGAAAAAATTTATTTCTTTCTTATTTTTTCCGGAGAAACCAAATAAAGGCATTAATAGAGGGGTTCTTATACCTTTAGTGCGTCCAACACAAAGGTTATTACTATAATCTAATCCTAAGTTGTTCTACCAAAAAGCCGTTCGCACCGAGTTTCATTCTGAGTGATGCGAATCAACTTTTAAGGACAACGTTATTACGTGATTCTATAACTCGATGAGTTTGTTCTTAAATTAATTTTAAGTTTTTGTTCAATTTATTTCTTGGGTTAATTATTTTCAGATTAATGTTTGTTTTCTTTAAGTAAAGATTGTGTATTCTTAAAATATTTCCAACATTCTCCACAGAAGAATCTTATGCAAACTGAAAATTGAAAAGGGAGAAGAAAATACAAACAAATAGGAATGATTAATACAGGGGTTTTGGATAGTTATAACTTATAAATAAGCCTGTGATAATTACTTATTTACTCAAACAACCATCTTATTTTCCTATTTGTCAATAAACAATCTTGAATTGGGATAGCCATGTTCTTGATTTAAGTCAATAATGCCTATCAAGGTGCTAGCCGAGTTGGTGAACAAACAAATATGGAATGATTAATATTCAGGGGTTTTGGACAGTTATAACTTATAAATAAGTCAATAAAGCCTGCTCCTCAACCCATTTGTAATTTTGTACGATACATTCATTATGCATATATAGACCAGTAGTGACTTTATTTATTTATTTATTTTTTTGATGAAGACTAGTAATGACTTTTGCGTCATGCGCAGCGTGGGCCCAATATATAACAAAGTAATCAATTTCGTGTCGTTGAAACACTTGGAATATGCGGTTCCAGTACTCCATTCAAGAAACATCACTGAAACGTACTTGCAAATATTTTGGAATGTTTTGGCTGTTTTGGGGTGCTTCGGGAATGAACAATTTTTTTAAAATTATTTTTTTTTTAGAATAAATTTTTATGTTAATGTGTTTTAAGTGACTTTTAGCTTTTATATTCATGTAAGAAAGAATGAAATTTTATTTTATTTTTTTATCAATGAAAGAATGAAGTTTTATCACTTATGTTCAATATATATATATATATATATATAGCGGTAAACCCGAAACAGTACACCAGTATTGGCCGGTACGAAATATTTCATTCCCCTGACCAAACCGAAATGGCCTCGGTACGGTATTGACTACTTTGATATATAACCCATTTGTTACTCTACATAGACCTCTACTGACTATTTTGTTTTATGCCCCTGGCCGAGGCAAATCGGCTTTGGCTTATGTGGAATATTCATCCCATATATTTTTCATCGAGTTATAAATGATAATGTCATATACATCACTGAACATGATAATGTCATATACATAATACATCACTGAATGCAAACAGATCCAAATGGAATAAAAATCTTTTATTCTACACATTTTTTTAAGTTGAAAATTTACTTTTTGTCCTTATATTGGGTATTTTCATTTTGGTCTTTGAATTTTAATATATTTCATTTTAATCCTTAATTTTTCAAACAATGTTTCATTCTGGTTCTCACCACTTACAAAATTTGATGACTTAGTTAAGAGAATGCCCAACATGAAACACATAAAGATGACATGGCTAAGAATAAAAATATTTAATTAGCATTAGAAAAACCACATTAACATCTTAATGAAAAGAAATTCATATCAAATAAATAAATAAAACAAGGGTAAACTACATTTGAAACCTTATAGTTTTGGGATATAACAAATTAAATCATATATTTTCAAAAGTAACCATTCAAACCCTATAGTTTCAAAACTAATCAAATAAAATCATGAGATTTTAACAAGTACAAACAAATTAAACTATTGTTCTACTTAAATGGACTAAGTTAATTTAAATTTTTATTCTTTTGAAATCTTAAGGTTTAATTTGTTATTTTAAAATTATAAGATTTAACTTATTAGTTTTTGAAATTTCAAGATTAATTTATTTACGAAAGAAGAAAACTAATATCAATCTCTATTTTCTATTTTCTATGCTATACGCGTGATAGCCTCCAATTACTCATATTCCCGCCTTTTTTTTTAATAAAAAATAAAAAATTATTCTTTACCCCTTGTAGAGAGAATTTGTTAATTAAGGTTCTTCGAATTCATCACCTGGTGACTGATAATGTTTTGATAACGTTTAAAAAAGATTCAGCAAATCAATTAAGGAAACCCTTGTCCAAATAAGTGTATATTTCTTTTAACAACACATTATTTTAATGCGTAGACTGCCTAGTCCTTTAGCAGTAGGTTGATTCCATTGACTTTCAAAGTTATGGTCCTGCTCATTTTCACGGGCCCCTTGAGGTTGTCACTGGTTAATCATCCAATTGCTTAATTTGATAAAAGGCCAATAATCAAAGATATCTTATGACTGACTACATGCATGTATTGTGAAAATCCAGTGACAGTTACATTCCAGGTTCTGCTTTCACAACATAAGATAAACTCAGCCGCCTGCCCTGACCAAAACATTTTTCTAATTGACTTCATTTCGTCCCACTTTGTCATTGTCAATGTGTCATTTTATGGGGGCATACATTCCACTATTCCAGCAAGCCCCAATAAATAAAAGTTCATTTTGAGATAAGAATACTCTACAGCAACTTTGATAACTGATTACTTGGAACATGATTTTTGAGATTGACTGATTCGATACATTTCATTAGTTAATTCAATGTTTAACGGTGTAATAGTGTAATACTACTCGGGGAAACATTTTTCTTCTTCTTAGCATGAGCTGAAAAGGGAGGGGGAAAAGGAAAGGAAAGAGACCAAGACCTTGAGCCGCCCTTGCCCCTTGAGTAATTATTGGATTGGAAGAGTTTATAATTTGGAGAATTGGAATTGGATGGGTAACTTGAGCACCAATGAGTTTCTTGATTTGTCAAAACCCAGTTTGAAAGATGAGACTGCATGCTTACCTAACCAAATAACGGTACTAGTCAATGATGAAATTAGCTAATTACTTAGATGACTCTGACTATTATACCATAAGAGTGTAGTGCAAGCATCTAATACAGAAACCATCCCTGAGGTTTTAGCTAATGACAGAAACTACCAAGACTTTTAAAAAATATCCAGTTTTCCCCCTAAATACAAAATAATGAAATGAAACAAAAATTGCAATGTTTTTTTTTATCCTAATTACAAACTAAGGAAAATTGCATTGTTGTAACCCCTAGTTACATTTAAAAATAAATTGTAAAAATTGCATTGGAAAACCTAATCTAAACCCATTGATCTAATACGAGAGGTTAGGTGTTACAAAATGGAAAGGTATTAGGCACTTATTCCACCCAAACAAAGGAGACCTTCTAGGAGATAATGGCTATTCATCATGACATGCATCCATCAAACAATCAAGCATTTACAGCATATCAAACATGTCACCATTTGAACAAAAATTATTCTTGAATGAATGAATGAAAAAAAAAAAAAAAAAAACGAATTTAGCTCATTAACATATTAGGGTTTGCACAAATCAAATTTTATCATACGAAACATTCAAAAATTAGATTTATCAAATCATATTTATCACATTTTTTGGAGCATCATTTTGGCATATTCGAACCCTAATCTAAGGGTGCAAGATCAATATTTCAATCATCCCATGTCATCAAACGGTATGATGATAATGCAAGAAATTTAATACATAAAACTTAATTAGGGTTAGGGTTTATACTTTCATGAACAACTTTTGTAAAGACAAAACTAACAAATGTTGTTTTAGACTAGAGCTCCCGTTCCTAGGATGCAGCAACTCTTTCCATCAAGTCCTCCACAAGTACCCACCCAACGTATTTCTTTTGTGACAACTATAATGTTTTGGCTTTCCTGTCATAAAGAATATACATATCAAGAGTTTATTGCTCTAGACGCAAATATTTCTTAAAAAAATGGCTTGAAAAATTCCCTTTTCAAGTTGTCAATTATCCCAACATCTTATCCTACTATCAACACATCGATTACATACAACAGGAAGAATAATAAATTATCATCAGGAAATCTTCTAACATATACACAATGACTACATATGTCCTTGTGTACCCACAACCCACCATAAATGAGTCAAATTTCTTGTACCATTGCGTTGGAGCTTATTTCAAGCCATTCAATCTCTTATTTAATTTTTCAAACAATATGTTCTTTTTCTTTCATTTCGAATCATTTTGGCCAAATCATTTTGAAATCTTCCTCCAAGTCACCATGGAGAAAAGCAATTTTCACATCTAAATCATCATGCTTAAGATCCAAGATAACTACTAATCCTTGAATAACCCAATTGAGATAGTTTTAACCGATAGAGAGAATATCTCATCAAAATCAATCCATTGTTTCTTACTGAAACCCTTTAACACCAAGTGAGTGTTGTACTTCACTAACTTTTTACCGTCTTTCTTTATCCTGCACACCTATTTGTTTTCTAGATTTTTTTTTTTTTTTTCCTTTAGGAAGTTCAATTAACTCATAAGTATTATTCTTGTACAAAAAATTCATCTCTTTTTACATTACTTTCATCCAACACTATTTGTCTTTATGATGTTGGACTTCTTGGCAGCTCTTTAGCTCCCCCATTAGTAAGCATATACTAAAAAGGGGAGTATTTGGTCGATGGACAGTGCTCCCTAGTAGGCCTCCTTACCAAAGATTCTTTAATCTTTGGTGGAGTAGGTTGCCACCCTTCTCATCACCCTTTGTATCTATTGCATCCTCACCATTAACTACTATTGGCTTATCATCATCATGTTCAACTTGTACCACTTCCCTATCTGTGGCATTATCTAAGGAAGAAAAGATAGGAGTAAGGCAAGCAACACATTTTTGACTTCTTAGATTTCTCTAATTCTTCAAGGTTTTCATTCTCATGAAATCTATGTGCATCTTAACATCTATCAACTTCCTTTTTTCAAGATCCATAGCTTGTAACCAAATTCTGCATCTCAATATCCAATAAATATATGCAAGAAACGACTTTATCATCAAATTTCAACCTTTGATCCTGAGGCACGTGTGTAAATGCCTTCCACCCTAATACCTTCTAGTAAGAGTAGGATATCATTTCGTTCATTTTTTTTTTTTCTCTTCGTTGAGGGAGATATTGTTTTTAAAAAGAATGGTACTACATGTACTCTAGCAAACATGATGTCTATGACAATTCCTTTACATAAGTTCAATTATTTGTTTGACTTGATTGGTGTTTGTAGTTTGAGATAACCTTTAGGGGCTTTGGTAGATGCGATGAAGAAGTTTTTGTTTGTGAGGTTTGATCTAAGTTTTCGTCGATCTCGTTAGAGATCATTGGAAGAAATCAACACAACCGGAATTAGGCATCTTAAAAATCATGAAATCACCGAACATGCTTGCAACCAACCGATTGCTTCGAAATGATCTCCAATGGCATTGGCGATGGTGGTCATTTTTTTTTTTTTTTTTTACAAAACTGATCTTTGTTCACCAACCTTGCTTCTTCGATCTACCCCACCCTCCACCACCCTTTGATGTACCTAATTCCTTCAATTACAAAAACAAAAACCAAGAAAAATTAAAGAAAGAAAACCAATATATACAACAAAAACACCCAATTACATACACAAAACCCAATTAAAGATAAAGAAAAAAAAAATAGACACACAAAAACCATTAAGGAAAAAAACATCCAAACTTCTGAGAGAGAGCGAGAAAGAGAGAGAGAGAGAGAAGAGTCATTGCTAAAAGAAAAATGAAAAAAAAAATATTATTATATAATTTTTGTAAACTGTAAAATTGAGAACAAAAGCATGTAGTGAAAACAACCCTGGCCTGTTTTGAGAAAATGTGTTTGCATTTGTGCAAGCATGTTTCAAGAGCAAAAATACAAATTTGGCTGGCAAACACAGTTAGTTGAGGTGGGACCTGTCATTTTTTGATTTGCAAACACAAAAACATTTTTTGAAAACAGGTTACCAAACAGGCTCCAAGCCGCAAGACAAAAATAATTTTTGTTGTGTTCTTTTGTGAGAGAAAACTATTTGAGTTAAAGTTTGGGTTTTGTGAGAGTGCATTTGTGTCGCTATTGTAATCTCCCAAACATGTTTCAAGATAAAACACAAAATCTTGTTTTGAAAATTTCTCCTTGTTGCATGTGGATGTAAGCTGAAGGCCTAACTGTTGAAGATGGTGCTAAGCTACTGTCGTTTATGCTCATTCAAGATTCAAGCAAGCACTAAACTGCAGTAGCTTAAGCTTTACATCATTTAACTTAAAAGTCACGTGAGTGACATGTGCCCAGAATTAGTGTTTTCTGTTATAACAGATTAGACATGTGTAGAAGTGTGTGATATTGTTATTAACTGAGTTAGTTACTAACTAACTCAGACTAATCTTTGTATAAATACTCTTTGGAGGTTAATGAAAGTTTTAAGGCATTTCAAACCAATTACATCTCTGTCAAGCATATCTCTCGGATAAGCTTCATATAGTTTCTGCATCTTTTAATTCTTTCATGGTATCAGAGCTCTAAGATTCATAGCTATGGCTTCTGCAAATCCTTCATCTCCTTTACTTCTACTAAACAATATGTCTAACCTCATGTCCACAAAGCTAGATAGCTCAAACTATATGATATGGAAGCTTCAAATCACTGCTGTTTTGGATGCCTATTCCATGCTAGACCACCTAGATGGATCTGTTCCTAAACCAAGTCAATTCTTGACTACAGAAACTGGAATTCAAGCTGTGAATCCAGATTTTCTAATATGGAACAAGAAAGATAAGGCACTACTGACCTTACTCTACTCCTACTTGTTCTTCCTCTGTCCTTGCCATGGTTGTGGGGAAGAGTTCATCTCAAGAGGTTTGGAACACACTAGAAGAGAGGTTTACCTCTACTGCTAGATCCAATGTTCTTAATCTCAAGCTCGAGCTTCAATCAATCAAGAAAGCAGGTAATGAAACTGTTAGTTCATACCTTCAGAGAATCAAGACTGTGAGAGACAAACTCTCTGCAGTTGGAGTACATTCAGATCATGAAGAACTCACCCATGTGATTCTCAAAGGCTTACCAAAGGAGTTTGCTCCTTTTGCTTCAGCCATAAGAACCCGAGACACAATCCTTTCCTTGGAGAAGCTCACTGTTCTGCTTCAGACTGAAGAGCAGTCCATGAATGAAGCTACTGAATCTCTGTCCAACTCAGCCTTGGCCATGTTTGTTTCTCATAACAAACCCAATTTTAATGGCAATCAAGGTTTCAATAGAGGTAGAGGCAGGAACTCTTACTCTAGAGGCAGAGGTGGAGGTGGAAGAAACTCAAGCTTTCATCAAGGCTTTAGCTCTCCAAATGCCTCAACTCAGTATCATCCACAGTACCAGCAACAGCAGATTAACTCTTCTGCACCACAAGGATCTCAGACTACATTTCAAGGCAAGAGTGAAAGGCCTACATGTCAGATCTGCTGGAAAATAGGGCATTATGCCATTGACTGCTATCACAGGATGAACTTTGCTTATCAAGGCAAAAATCCTACCACCAAGCTTGCTGCAATGGCCAGTGCCTCTAACCTGCATTACACACAGAATACAGAATCCTGGCTCACTGACACAGGAGCCACAGACCACATTACAGCCAATGCTAATAACCTCAGCCCTCAAGCTCCTTACCAAGGTCAGGAACAAGTATCAGTAGGTAATGGACAAAATCTCCCTATTCAAAACATAGGTAATTCTCAATTGCACACTAAATATTATCAATTCCAACTCAAAAATGTGCTTCATGTACCTAGAATAGCATCAAACCTTCTTTCTGTGCATAAGCTATGTCTAGATAACAATTGTAGTTGCTATTTTGATGCTAAGAAATTCTCAATTCAGGATTTACCTACGGGGAGGATTCTCTACAAAGGTCTGAGTAACAATGGTGTCTATCCCATTCAGTCTCCTATGTTCATACCAGCTGCTAATAAAACTGCTTGTGCTGCACACTCTATCTCATCAGATAAGTGGCACTTATGGCATTCTAGACTAGGGCATCCTAGTGATAAAGTTCTTGCTAATGTCTTTCCTTGCTTTAGTCCTAATTCTAGTTCCAAAGATGTAAAAGTACACTGTCATCACTGCCTAGCAGGCAAGATGCATCAGTTACCTTTCCCTACTTCTAATAAAACTATTACCTCTCCATTTGAGTTGGTACATGCAGATTTATGGGGTCCTGCACCTGTTGTTGCTTCTAATTCCTTCAGGTTTTATCTTGTGTTTGTGGATGAATTTACCAAGTTCACTTGGGTTTACTTACTCAAAAATAAATCTGATACTTTTCAAGTGTTTACTCAATTTAGATCTATGATAGACACTCAATTCTCTTTACCTATCAAAATTTTAAGAACAGACTGTGGGGGTGAATTTCTTTCCACTCCTTTCACTCAATTCTGTTTGTCTAAAGGAATTCTTCATCATTTGTCTTGTCCTCACACCCCACAGCAGAATGGGGCTGCAGAAAGGAAACACAGACATCTAGTGCAGTGTGCACTGGCTTTGCTTTCTCAATCCAAATTGCCAATGTCATACTGGTCTTATGCTATCTCCACAGCAGCTCATCTCATCAATAAATTACCTACTCCTAATCTAGGTAATCAATCTCCATGGGAAACTCTTTACCATGTTTCCCCTGATTTAACACACTTGAAAACATTTGGTTGTGAGTGTTTCCCATTGCTAACACCCTACACTTCACACAAACTGTTTCCTAAAACCACCCCGTGTGTCTTTATTGGTTATCCTCTTAATACTAAAGGCTATTACTGCCTTAACCCAACTACCAATCGAATCTATACCTCTAGACATGTTCTTTTCAATGAAACAGTCTTCCCTAGTCTCAAACACTCCAATACTAATTCTGCAGATTCTGCAGCTTCTGCAAATTCTGCATCTGCTGACTCTTGGCTCCAATTCCTCCTTTTACAGCATACTTGCAGTCATAACACAGTGGATATCTCCCCATCTACTCATGAGTCTAGTGCAATACCCTCTGGTCAATGTCCAAATCTTACTGTTTCTGCTCCAGACCTTGCTGCACCCTGCATCAACCCCACAGAACCCAATGCTGTCTCTGTTACAGACCTTACAGACTTTACTGCTTCCTCTACCAATCCCACAGAACCCAATGTGCCTTCTTTATCCACTATGCCTTTGCCCACTGGGTTCACTGATAACCCTGCACCTACACCTACTGCACATGCCTCTCCTTTGCCTGCTAATACAGTTCCCAATACCATACCCGATAACACCACATCCACAGATATACCTATACCCACAGTTGTGTCTCATCCTATGCAAACTAGAAGCAAAAGTGGCATTTACAAACCCAAACTCACTTATGCAGCCATAATAGACTATGCAGTAACAGAACCTACTTCCTATACAGTGGCTTCTAAACACTCTAGCTGGTGTACAGCCATGGATGAGGAATTTCAGGCTCTTCAAAAACAAGACACTTGGTCTTTGGTTCCTTTACCATCTTCCAAGAATGTGGTTGGATGTAAGTGGGTTTACAAACTCAAGACTCACAGTGATGGTACAATAGCAAGATATAAGGCTAGACTAGTTGCCAAAGGGTTTCATCAGCAACATGGTATTGACTTCAATGAGACTTTTAGTCCTGTTATCAAACCTCCAACAGTCAGACTAGTCCTATCTCTTGCAGTCTCTCTCAACTGGCCTCTCAGGCAACTAGATGTCAAGAATGCCTTTCTACATGGCACTCTCAATGAGGAAGTTTACATGATTCAACCACAGGGGTACATTGATCCTATACATCCCCACTATGTCTGCAAGCTACAGAAATCTATCTATGGTCTGAAACAGGCTCCAAGGGCCTGGTTTGAGAGTTTTACAACTCAGCTCTTTCATTTGGGGTTCATAGCATCTAATGCAGATTCTTCCTTATTCATCTACACAGAAAACAAGATTATTGCCTATCTCCTACTTTATGTGGATGATATAGTACTCACCAGCAATACTTTATGTGGATGATATAGTACTCACCAGCAATACACCTGCCTTTTTGGATACTCTCATTCACAAGCTCAGTTCAGTGTTTGATTTGAAGGACTTGGGCTCTCTGCACTACTTCTTGGGACTCCAAATTACTCGAACTCCTTCTAGGTTGTATATCAATCAGGCCAAATATGCTCAAGATTTACTTAAAAAGCATAATATGCTTGACTGTAAGCCAGCTTCCTCTCCCAGTTGTCCCAATACTCGGTTATCCTTGCATGATGGTGATCCCCTTCCTGATCCTCATGCCTACAGAAGTATGGTTGGTGCTCTGCATTATCTTACCTTCACCAGACCTGACATTTCCTTTGCAGTGCATCAAGTGTGTCAGTATATGTCAACTCCAACTACTATCCACCTTGCTGCAGCAAAACGTATTCTCAGGTACATTAGGGGCTCCTTCAATCATGGTATTGAGTTTACTCCTGGTCCACTCTCATTGTCAGGTTACACAGATGCTGATTGGGCTGGTGACCCAGATGATCGTCGTTCCACATCTGGTTTTCTTGTCTACTTGGGCCACAATGCCATCACCTGGTCAGCCAAGAAACAAGCAACTGTCTCGCGCTCCTCTACTGAGTCTGAGTATCGAGCCTTGGCCATTGCCTCTGCTGAACTCTGCTGGGTTCGATCTCTTCTTAAAGACCTGGGCATTTACCTCTCTGATCCTCCTATTCTCTGGTGTGATAATGTCTCAGCCTTGGCTATTGCCTCGAATCCAGTCTTCCACGCTCGCACCGAACAATGAAACACAACTTACAGGGAAGTTTCTTGTGATTACTTCTCAATAAAGTGGACAAACCAAATCTTTCAATTTTGGCCAGCATTTACTTAGGCATATGAATTTACTAACCAGCAGGCTCAACAAAATCAATCTACAACACACCAAGCATTTACTTAAGGCACATGCATTTACAACACCAACCACCTTAAACATATAACAGTATTACCATTTACCAGGGTAAACCTTTTTTTTTATATACGCAATAGAAAAGTTTTATTAATGAATATGACCATTTACCAGGATAAACTTTTTTTTTTATCGGTCATTTACTAGGTTAAACTTGGAATCTACTTGTCAATATTCTTGAACAGGATAACAATAAATGACCACACATAACACATGAACACACAAATACAAATACAGAGTGCAAGTGTTCTCACCTTAGCCTCAACAGAGGGTGATACAGGGAACACATTTAAGGATCTTTTGGCATCATCATCAGATGAACAGTCAGAACAGAGAAAATGATCCAATTTTTTTGCTTCTTCAATGGTCATACCCATACAAGAAGGATGAAACCTGCAATATAGTACCATATGAGATACGGAATCATGATTATTATATGAATATGAACAGAAAAAAATTGCATGCCGCATAACACCCTAAGTGTAATTGAAAGACAAACTTCCATTCTGCTTATTTTGGCATAAAACATTTTCCAGAGAATATTTTCCACATTTTCTGATATTTAGTGCAGCTGAAAACTTTGGTCAAGGGAAAGCCTTTTTTGCAATAACGGAAAATAATCCAAAAGAGGCGTAAAATGTTACAATACGAGAAATAACCCCAAAGAAGCGTAAAATGTTTTATTTCATGGCTTCCCTTCCCCACAAAACAAACAAAAAAAGAAAAACTGCACACTGAAAAAAAAAAAAAAAAATCACTTCTCTGGCCCCCCTCCCCTTTTCCCAGCAACGGCTCCAACCAGCTAGCCTCCAGCTCCTCCCACATTGTCCCCGTCTGCAAATGCTCTGGTTCCTCCAACCTCGACCAGCATGTTGCCAACCAAGCCTCCAGTCAGTATTCTAGCAAGGACGTAACCTTGGACAGAGTCACCACTATCAGATCTGTACCCTCAATCATCTATGTAACAGCTTTGTTGCTGTAGATCCCATCAGAGCCATGTCTCTTTCTCCTTTGCCACCATAGTCCCAGATTTGTTAGGGTTTGATTTTAGTAATAGTTTATCTTCTTTTTTGGCTTAGAGTTCTTCTTCTTTTTCTTGGTTTAATTTACGTGGGTTTGATGGTCAGTGATACTGGTAGGATGATGAGTATTGCTTGGGTATGTAGTTCTTGATTGGATTGCTTTTATTATTGTTATTATTATGATTATGGATAATAACAATGGATTCTTTTTTACAATATACATTTTCTTTTTATGATCCCGATGATATTATGTGCAAGCCAAACATTGGAAATGCTTTCAAGATCATGTTTACAATCAAAACCAAACACGAGAAATCAAGTCATTTTCCCTAAAAATGTTCTAAGTGACCAGTTTAAAAGGTATAGTTAAAACTGCAAGGCTTTCATCCTAATTGCAATATTTATGACTTTATTTCCTATTTCTAGTCAATCCTTGTAATGTCACTTATTTTCATTACAAAAATATATCCACATTTAATGATACCTTTTTTAATCGGTAAGTTACACAC
>OU015769.1:28913343-28942197 GCA_907173295.1 Fagus sylvatica
AAAAAGAAAGGATTGTCAGGGAGTTTGGTGGTCAAAATTGACCTTGAGAAAGCCTATGATCGCCTTGAGTGGAGTTTCATTCGTGAGGTTCTTCTCTTCTTCCATTTCCCTAGCCATCTGATTAGCTTGATCATGGATTGTGTTTCCTCTTCCACCATCTCAATTCTTTTTAATGGTGGGCGTATGGAGGAGTTTAGTCCCTCTAGGGGTATCAGACAAGGAGATCCATTATCCCCTTATTTGTTCATCTTGTGTATGGAGTACCTCAGTCTTAGAATCTTTGAAGCTTGTGAAAACAAAACTTGGAAACCTATTAAAGCTTCCAAAAGTGGTCCTTCCTTCTCTCATCTCTTTTTTGCTTTTTTGCTGATGATCTTTACTGTTTGCTGATGCATCTGAGACTTGTTGTAGGACTATCACTGCTGTCCTTGATGATTTTTGTTCTTGTTCTGGGCAGAAAAAAAATTAACCTTTCCAAGTCCAAGGTCCTTTTCTCCCCCAATGTTCAACCGGATGTTGTTTCTAGGCTTTGTAGGATTTTGGGCGTCTCTAGCACTCAGGATATTGGTCGGTACCTTGGTTTTCCCTTGCGATCCAATGGTAGGAATACTACGGACTTCAACTTCATTGTTGAAAAAGTCCAAGCAAAACTCACAAGTTGGAAGTCCAAACTCCTCTCCCCTGCGGGTCGAGTTGTCTTAATTCAGTCCGTCACATCCTCATTGCCTGCTTTACTACATGCAAAATACTGCTCTCCCTAGTAGCATTTGTAATGATCTTGATAGACTTAATAGGAACTTTCTTTGGGGCTCGACTAGTGAGAGTAAGAAAATGCACCTAGTAGGTTGGGATAAAGTGTGTAGACCCAAAAGGGATGGAGGACTTGGTTTATATGCTACTAAGCCTAGAAACAAAGCTCTTTTAGCTAAGTTAAATTGGAGGCTCCATGATGAAAAGGAATCTTGGTGGGCAAGGACTCTTACAGCTAAATACTGTCCTAATGGCATTACTTCTGTCCCTTTACCGGTTCATAGAGGGGGTTCCTCTAATTGGAGAGGCCTCAAGCTTGGGCATGAGGTGTTTAGAAATGGCCTCCGTTGGGTTGTCAATAATGGTCAACATGTTTCCTTTTGGAATGATAAATGGGTGGGAGATCATACTCTAAGAGAAATGATTCATGGTCCGTTGACTGTTGAGGAGTCTAATTCTAGGATTTGTGATCTCATTGAGGGGAATAGCTTTTGGGATTTTAGCAGGCTGTCCATCGCTCTCCCTCCTCCTATTTGTGCTCAAATCAAGAGCCATTATTTGTGTACTTTGAGTCATTTGGAGGATTGCATTGTTTGGGACACGGTGGATGGATCATTCAGTTTGAGGAAGGCATACCAACTAGCCAGTAAGCCCTCCTATACTTTGGATAGCCATAGTAGTCCTACTTGGCTTTGGCATACCTTGACTAGTCCTAGAATACAATTTTTCCTTTGGCAATGTTACCATGATAGTGTGCCTGTTAGAGCTACTCTTGCTCATAGGGGTATCAATCTTAATCCTTCTTGTCCTAGATGCTCTTGTCCTATGGAGGTCCTTGTCTCATGTTCTTCGGGATTGTTCAGATTCTAAATCTTTTTGGAATGACATTGTGCCTCCCCAGTGCAGTCTCAACTCTTTCAATCTTCCTTTTATTGATTGGTTGAGGGCTAACTGCACTTCTTTAGTTATTCATCCTTCGAGCCATATCAAGTGGCAAACTGTTTTTTCTTTTGGCTTGTGGAATTTGTGGCTTCGCCGCAATCAAGTGATTTTCAAACCTGGCACTTCTTTTTCTAATACACCTACTTCCACACTCTCTTTTGCATCTGAGTTCTTTTGTTTGTGGGGCAATGGGAAGAATCCTAAGCAGTCTCACTCTATCACTATAAAATGGCTCCTTCCTCCCTCAGGTTGGGCTAAGCTTAATACAGATGGTGCATCTTCAGGGAATCCTGGTATTGCAGGTGGGGGGGGTGTGCTCCGGGACTGTAGGGGGGCTTGGGTTAGGGGGTTTTTTTCCAGACATATTGACTATGCTTCTAGTGTTCAGGCTGAATTGAGAGCTCTCTTAGATGGCTTGTTAATGACTGTTGAATTGAACATACCTTATCTTGAGATTGAAATGGATTCCTTATTAGCTGTTGATCTTATCCTTGCTGTCCATCCAGCTAATGCTTTTTTGAGATCCATTGTTTATGACTGCAGGTGCTTACTGGAAAAATTTGAGGGCGTCTCCATTAAGCATATATATAGGGAAGCTAATGTTTGTGCTGACTTGTTAGCTAAAGCTGGCTGCGACCAGCTTGATGAGTTTATTTTATTTTGCACACCTCCTGCGCATGTGCTTGAGGCGTTGCGTTTTGACTTATCTGTTGAGACTCGTACTCGTTTTTTTCGTCGTTAATTAAATACTTCCTGTTTACCAAAAAAAAAAAAAATTATAATTGGGATTTATTATTTTAGATTTTATTGGAATTTTTTTTTGAATAAATTTTTTATTGAGTAATATTTGAGAGCCTTCATCCATTTTGGAGCTTTAGGTGATGGCTTAAGTTGTTAGCTGACACTGTTTGAACTTTCATGAAAAAAAAAAAAAAATTGGTCATGATGTACCAGTCTCCACTCATGTAAAATCTTAGCTTAACATGATTATATCTCATCTTACCCCAGCTTCAGACCTCTAGAGCTTGTGAATTGAGATCATCTTTCCACGATCCTCTTTCTTTGACTTCCCTCAATGGATATGATCGATAAAACGACGTTGGTGTTGGACAGACTTGCTGAATAGGAACAACAACGAGAGAAACCCAAAAATATAATGACTTGACAAAAGAAAATGCCTAACGTCATCACACACACAGAGTTATGAGTACTGAGTAGCATTGGTGTAAATTTTATGAAGGAATACTGTCGCGAGCTTTATCTTGGTCAGAATTGGATGGCAGTGGTGTGGAAATGGACGGAGGAAGATTATGCTGGCAACGTTTGATGAAAGTATTTGTTTAATGTCTCTAGAATATGACTTCACTATATCAATACCTTGTTTTTTATTGTATTCTATTTTTGTTTTTCGTTTAAAAAAATAATGAGGATTTACTGAAATTTTAGCCCCACATTTTCTCTGTTCTACTTGTAATTTATCTATTTATTTGAATTTTTTTTTATTTTGTAATAATAAATTGTTCAGTTATGTTTTGTTATATCCCTCTTAATATAAGCTCAAGTTCTTAATCATATGATCTACCAAGTCTAATTACTTAAAGATTTGAATTCAATAATTCAATGTTACTTCTTGTGATGCAATAAGAACTTCTCAAGCCATTGGAAAAAAAATAAAAAAAAAAATTGATTTATTTTCCTTAAAACATATTTGTGCACAAAGAAGAAAGAATTCATATTGATACAGAGGAATTAACAAATGAATAAATAGGCCAGTTTAGCCTCTCTATAGGAACCTTGACCGTTTGCACTCAGATGGGAGACCTTCAGGGAACCTTTTAAAGTCAGTGCAGTAGTTGTAAACCATGTACTTCTTTTGCACCCATCGAATTCTATTTCTTCCAGTTGCACCAAGTGCTTGATCCTGCAATTCACTTGCCTGCAACGAATTGGTGGACGTGGAGACAGTACTGGCTTTGAAGTTTCTGTAAGAGGCTGTAAATGGAGCTTTTGTCCAGTCAGTCTTAACAAGCCCCACCTCTTGTTGCCCAGTCATCAGCATTCCAGAGGCTTGAGTAAATCCTCATGGGTTGGCTTTTGGGAAATGGAACACCAATTGATTCCAAGTTGTTAAATACTCTAATAGGAATGTTATCCACCAAGAACCTGAAAAGCAAGAAGTTGGCAAATGTATTAGTTTACTTATTCTTAAATGAAATTATAGGGAGGTTTAATGGATATAGTGTTGATTATTACATGATTCGTTGAGTGTTCCAGACTATGGAGTATGTGTGGAATGCCTTTGTGGGATCAAACCAGAGATGGAATTGTTGCTCTCTATTCCCTTTTCCCTGTGAGAACACATTGGTATGGACTATATATGGATCTCCAGATAGGTTTCCCAAGAACTCAAAGTCAATCTCATCATGTGTAGGTCCTTGAGAAGACAACTGCAAAGAGTTAAGTTCAATAAATGAACTATACAACAATAACAACCAAGCCTTCGTCCCTAATTTTTTGGGGTCAGCCAATAAGATAAATTTAAAAATTAAAAGTGAATTAGTAATGTTGATGAGGAAGTGAGACTTACATAATATGCAGTGACAGTGCCTGCTGAATTACCAGCTACGAGCTTGATTTGCATGTCAATCCTTCCAAATAGGTACTCATTCTTGGACTGGAAACCAGAGCCAGAGGCCTCATCAAGGGAAAGAGTAAGAAGTTGGCCTCCATCAAGTATCTTAGCACGGTTATCTCCCCAAGTGATGTCAAAGTCTTGATAGAAATTCCCAGCTGAGAGAGTCACTAAAGAAGTAAAAATGAACAAAGAAAGCAGCAATGAAATTTGGAGAGAAGAAGAGGTAGTAGACATTGTTGTTAAGAGGTCTAGAAAGGAAGGGATTAGTTTGAATGTAAGAGAGATGATTTGTGATGGAAGAAGTTTGATTTTGAAGCCTATATATAGGTGCTATTGGATTGGAGGTGTAAAGCTAGTAGTGCTGGCAAGGCCAGGTTGTTATTAAACGAAGTGGGGTTTGGCAAAAGTCATAATTCAAAACTGGAGACAGGTTTGCATATTGAGAAGAGGTATAGAAACGGCTATAAAAAAAGGTTTATTAAAAAAGAAAAAGAAGAAAAGGCACATTACAATGATTACATGCTAATGGGAAAATGCATAGAATATTATATTCCTTTTTTTATAAATAAAGTAAGGGTTAAGTGCAACCAGCATAATTCCAGCAGGCGCAGGACCAAGTGTATGACCACCAAACGCGTATTAGTTCCATTCAAAAATTGTGGGGGGACTCAAAGTTTGCCAGCTCTATGCAGCTAGCCTGGTTGGTACTCCAACCACCAAGCTCTCTCTCACACCCTGGTCTGGTGTTTCTTTTTGTCAATGGATTATAGTTTTGAATTTCTTTTAGTCCACTCGTTAATTATTAGCTCCAACATCACCAATATTTCTACACTAACCCATCTCTCTACCATCTCACTTAGACAACTTCGTACTTTCCTATGCTTCTTCCTCTATATCTATATCTCATCTCAATATGCAAACCTGTCTCCAGTTTTGAATTATGACTTTTGCCGCAACCCACTTAGTTTAATAACAACCTGGCTTTGCCAGCACTACTCAACAGCTTACATCTCCAATAGCACCAACAAATAGGATTCAAAATCAAAATTCTACCATCACAACCTCATCTCTCTCCCAACCAAACTAATCTCCTCCTATCTAGACCTCTTAAAGTAACAAAAATGTCTAGTGTAGTGCTACCTCTTCTTCTCTCCAAGTTTCATTTCTGCTTTCATTGTTCGTTTTCACTTCTCTAGTGACTCTCTCAGCTGCCAATTTCTATCAAGACTTTGACATCACTTGGGGAGATAACCGTGCCAAGATACTTGATGGAGGCCAACTTCTTACTCTTTCCCTTGATGAGGCTTCCAGCTCCGGTTTCCAGTCTAAGAATGAGTACCTATTTGGAAGAATTGACATGCAAATCAAGCTTGTAGCTGGTAATTCAGCAGGCACGGTCACTGCATATTACGTAAGTCTCGCTTCCTCTTCAACATAACCACACCATTAAATTTATCTGTTGGCCAACCTAAAAAAATTTGGGACTAAGGCTTAGTTGTTATTTTGTATAGCTCATTTATTGAACTTAATTTTCTGCAGTTATCTTCCCAAGGACCTACACATGATGAGATTGACTTCGAATTCTTGGGAAACCTATCTGGGGATCCATATATAGTCCATACCAATGTGTTCTCACAGGGAAAAGGGAATAGAGAGCAACAATTCCATCTCTGGTTTGATCCCACAAAGGCATTCCACACATACTCCATAGTCTGGAACACTCAACGAATCATGTAATAATCAACACTATTTCCATTAAACCTCCCTATAATTTCATTTAAGAATAAGTAAACTAATACATTTGCCAACTTCTTGCTTTTCAGGTTTTTAGTGGATAACATTCCTATTAGAGTGTTTAACAACTTGGAATCAATTGGTGTACCATTTCCCAAAAGCCAACCCATGAGGATTTACTCAAGCCTCTGGAATGCTGATGACTGGGCAACAAGAGGTGGGCTTGTTAAGACTGACTGGACAAAAGCTCCATTTACAGCCTCTTACAGAAACTTCAAAGCCAGTACTGTGTCCACGTCCACCAATTCTTTGCAGGCCAGTGAATGGCAGGATCAAGCACTTGATGCAACTGGAAGGAACAAAATCCGATGGGTGCAAAAGAAATATATGGTTTACAACTACTGCACTGACTTAAAAAGGTTCCCTGAAGGTCTCCCATCTGAATGCAAACGGTCAAGGTTCCTATAAAGAGGCTAAACTGGCTTATTTATTCATTTGTTAATTCCTCTGTATCAATATGAATTCTTTATTCTTTGTGCACAAATATGTTTTAAGGAAGTAAATCAATTTTTTTCTTTCTCATTTGCTGTTCTCTTTTCAATTTTTGACCTTAATAACCGTGATATATACAAAATGTGACCAAAATGGGATAAATAGATACATGCACAATAATAATAATCCAATTTAATATCTATATCATAACATGTGAGCATACATGAATATTAATAAGACATTAAAAGGGAAGAGAATAGCATAACATGATTCTATTTATCATTCATAGTCAAAATCATTTCAAGAATGTATGAGCTTGATTATGAATGGACATTTTATTCATGGAAAGATTAAATAAAAAAGATGCATGTCATTTATTAATAAAAAAAAAAAAAGGATTTTGTGCAATTTGGGGTTGATTTTGTGTAATTTTTGGGAGTTTGGGGGTCAAAGTCAGTTTTTTTGAAGTTTGGGGTCAAAGTGTGAATATGTGAGTCTCTCTCTCTCCACATCAGGTGTTGGTGACAGAGATTCCCATGGTGGTGAGTGAACAAGCAACGATGGTGCGTGGAAACGACAGCGACGTGTGTTTTTCACATTTTGTTTCTTGTTTTGGATGGTAGGTCTATAAATTTGTTTTTGTTTTTGTTTTGTACAACTTGTTGGTCTGTGTTGATTTGGTTTAGTGCTTGGTTTGCCTAATTTTGTTGATATGGGTTTGGCCAGTTGTTAGGGTGGTTTTTTTTTTTTTTTGTAAAGAGGAAGGATTTTGTAAGAAAAAAAAATTTTAATAGAAAACAAGGTGCCAAACAAATTTTTGGTTTTCAAAACTATTAAAAAACTATTCTTGAGAGCAATTCCTAGAAACACAGTTTGGGAAACACAAAACTAAAAACACCACACCAAATAGGTGCTAAATATGCCAAAAGAAATTAAAACGTTTTTAATAATTATGATAGTATTTAAACTAATAGTAATAACTAATAAGAGACTTATCAAGAGAAATTAAAACTAGTTAGCCATATATGGCGTTATTATTCTAGCGTGACCAAGATTCTTGGGGTGGCTAGATATTTTGTTTTTTGAAAGGTTGTGGTGGCAAGATTGGCAGCGACACAACACATTTATGTATACCGAAAGATAGAGAGTGTGTGTAGAGGTTAATGTTGTGAATACTGTTTCGGTGTCCATTCCAATTTGGTCATTGAAATGAAATATTTCAATACCGAACAATTCCGACGTTCCATTTCAACTTTACCGCTATACATCTATAATATAAACTAAAAGGGGAAGCTGAGAGAGAATTTTCAGCCTCCTCCAAGTACCACCATGTCAGACTTCTGCTTCCCACAAATTTCCATGTTTATCCTATTTTTTCAATTTTTTTTTTTTTAGTTTCCTTTTTCTCATCCACACTCAATTATCCCCCATTTATTTTTGGTCCATTATATGTATTAAATACTTACTCCTTCATAACGTTACATTTACACTCATATTTTAATGTTGGCGGCTTCCTATTGATTAGTATTTATTATTTCCTTTTATTCATACCATTTATTTGTTTCAAAATTCTCTGTTTCTTTCTTTCATGCTTATCGGTTAACCCCTCACTGGACTCTTCATCTCCCATCACACCCGTTGATTCAGCCCTCCAACTCTCTTCCTCCATTTTTGGCCTATTCCTCTCCCCCATTAAAACCCATTGATTTAATTCAACCATCCTTACACTCTTTCTCTCCCCCAACTTTCCTTTTTTTCCTTCTTCTTCATGGCTACCATTTAATTCTTCCCAAATTTTCCAGTTTCCCAATTTAATTTTGTTCACCGTTACTACTCTTATACTTGCGTTTAAATATTCAAACCATATCAACAACCCTTTTGTGCGTTTCCTTTTCCGGGCACACCTTCTGAAATCTCAATCTCAGGTTGCTTTTGAATTCTCTTGATCAGTACGCGAGTCACACCAATTGGTAGCGTAAATATAATATTGCTTTCTTATTATATTTACTGCATTATCCAAATTTTAATTTTCAGGTTTTATCCCGGCTAGGTATGCTTAAATCTTTGTAAAAAGCTGAAATTTTTTTTCCTCTTGAATTCTGTCTCAGGTGATGATGCCATGAAGGCTTTGGTTGTTTTGGATTTAGTATTTTGAGCACTCTGTTGTGCATGAAACCACCGTCGTCTTCAACCAAGCCAAGTCTGTTGTTCATAAAGATGAGAGCTTTGTTGGAGACAATGGGTCTGTGGGTTCAAAGTTTTATTCTTTTGATTTGCTTTATGATCTAGGATTTTATTTATTTATTTTGGATTTGGATTTGACTTTGAGTTTTGTTTCTTTCATATTGAGACTTCCTAAGGTGTGTTTGCTATTTTTCTACTTGAAATTTTAAGTGTTATCGATCTTTGTTATTGTTTGGTGAAATTTCTTTAGATATGTGTTGTGTTATTGTGTTCAAATTTTTTATTATTTTCCTTTTTCCTGCACTGTGTAAGAGCGCATCAGGAGGAGTGTGATCAGGTCTGATAGCCTCTCATGTGATAGATTTTGGTTTGTTTTCTGAGTCACAGATTGGATGAAGAATGAATTGTTGGCATATAGGTTGTGTTCTTGGAATTATCATGCTAAGAAAAATGCTATGCATAAGTGAAGTATTGGTTCTTTGTGCAACACAATTCTCTAATATTTTACCTATTATATTTTTCTAAAATTGAAAGTTGTATTTTGTAGTAAAATTGAGTCACAGTTCCATCATCCATGATGATGCAAAATGGAGGCATCACTGCCATTACCTTTGTCCCAATCATCTGTGATTTGTTACAGAAATTCCTTAAACCCATAAACATATGAATATGATCTTTTTAAAGTTGATGTTTATCATGTTTTATAGCATTTTTAGCCATGATACGGTTTTACCCTGTCTTCAGGGTGTTTGAAATTCAACTCATACACCTCTTTGTTTGTTCCACTTCCACCATTCTTCACTTGAATCAAATTGAGTAGAGTTAAATAAAAGAAAAATGTACGCACTAAGCATGTAAGCAGCATCGTTATAAAGGGATAATTGAGATTTGGGACTTCAAAATTATAAGTTTAATGTATTTAATAAACTTGGGCTATCTCAGTCGCTTTATGATTCTTATGAGAATTGTAAATTTATATGTCACTGTTACAATTTAATTAAAAAAAAAAAATAGGCATTTATCAATTGTAGCCTTTCCGGCTTTCCCTCATTTCCCAAAACAAAATTAACAAATAAAATAAAAGATGGTTAATTTGGGGTAGAATAGGACATGAAACCCAAAAGTGGCCACTATGCTTGAGATATTAACCAAGTTGTTTAAATACCTATACCTCTTTATAAATACTTTATGAATAGTCTTTACCAAGACATACTATTTTTACAGTGAGAGAGCCACCACCTAATGAGTCTTTTTGTATCGCCTATTTACAACTACGTTATGAAATATCATTGTAACAACAAACTTTGCAGTTGTTAATACAATTATAATCAACTTCATAAATCATAAGTCTTACTATAAATTTAAAATGAATTCTAGCTTCTTCTTTTTTCTTAATTTGAACCATAATTCTTCTCATAAAGGAAGTCAGCCTTCCAAATCTTTTTCCTATTTTAATTCCTTCCAATTTATTTTTATCCTTATCTGTAGGGATTTCCTATACAAACACAATTAATTCAGCAATCAAATTAGTTTTTTTTTCTCTCTCTAAGGCATGACTCCTCATCTAACACTATCTCTCTCCAATTCAACAATATTTTCACCCATCCATTTAATTAATTCCAACATTTAATTTCTTTAAATTTATTCCACCTCATACTCTCTCTCTTCATCAGGTCTTTTTTTGTTTTTGTTTTTCCCCTCCTCTCTTTTCTCTCTCCTTCGGCTCCTTACCTCCCTACTAAAAATTCTCATTAAGTCCACACCCCTATTAATTCGCCGGTTTCTATTTCAGAATTTTCCTTTTCGAATCCTCCCACCCCACACGAAAGTCCATCCCCATCAGATTTTATAAAATGCAAGGTCTCATATGTCATGAAATCCGATTAGTCAATATATTAATGATATTTAACCTTTTCCTTTTATCAAATAAGCCACTAAGGCACTAACATTTGAAAAGTGGTTGTAGGTGATTAATGTTTGTCAACAATGACTTACGTTTTAATATATATATATATATATATAATAAGCTGTCAGATATGAAAAGAAAATTTTGAGCGAAAAAAAAAAAAGAAAAAAAAAAAAAAACTGATGCCATGAAAAGATATTATTACTTTTATTTGAATTTTAATTAAAACCGATATGCCATCAATGAAAAAACTAATTTTATTTTTCCCTTTAAATGATCATTAAATCAATATTTGAATAAAATGTAATTCTTTCACATCTTTTCCTTCCCATTGCTTCTTCGATTGTACAGTAGCTACCAAGATACAGTCAAAATTGGCACCTCTTTCTGAAGTGAGCTTTTTCCTCATTTTTTGTTCAATTTAGTTTTCGATTAATTTTGAATATTTTTTTATTTACTTTGAAATTTCCTTCTATTCATTTTTTTTTTCATAAGCGTTTTACCCATAGTTAAAAAAAATAAATAAATAAATACCTTACCGAACCAGCTGTTGAAACCTTAAACCGATGAACCATACAAAATTTCAGTTCGTTATGAAAGATATACAAGAAACCGATTTACCCATTGAAATTGTAAAACATATCTCTTCCACTTTGCGTTAGCTGTCATGATACTATCAAAATTGTAAATTCCTTCTAACAAGAGTTTTTTTTTTATATAATATGGGTTTAAATTTCCGTGCATCGCACGGGTTTGCGACTAGTATATAATAAACCCAAAAGAAACACTACTTAGATGATCATAATAATAATAATAATAAACCCAAAAGAATAAAGACTAGTTAGAGTCAGTGCAAAATAGAATGAATATTTGAGTAATGGAAAATTCTCAAGGAAATATGTAATTGCATGATAACTTCTCTTCCATTTTAATTTTTAAGGATACCACCAATGTGTAAGGTTTAACTTTTCTTCAATTTTTATTCTTTTTCATTTTTATAAGTACAACACGTGTAGGTAAGGCAGCTGGGTGGCACTTAAACCAAAGAGAAAATAGTAAAAGTAAAAAGAAGGTAGAAGAGTTTAGAAAAGAAAATTAGCAGACTAAAGTAGAAGAAAGCCTGGGCGAACAAAAAGTCAAAAACAGAAAAGAAAGAAGAAGAAGGGGCGACATGGGCTATGGGGCATGGGTTTGTGACTTGTGACTGCTTTTTTTTCTTTTTCTTTTTTAATATTCTCTACTGTTTTTCTTTTTCTTTTTCTTTTTAAAAATTAATTGCTTTGGCCTTACGTGTGTGTATTTATATGAAGACAAAGTCCGTAGGTGGGTCCTACTTGTAATCTAAGGTGGCGATACAGTTTTGGGTAGGATTTATTGAGTGGATTGAAGTGTAAGACTTAGGAGCTGCACCCTTTACCAATTCAAACGCTTACTCTGCAAGGTACTTCTCTTTCTTGAACCCTACAAAACTCTTATATCTTCAAATAACTGTTACTTTCTTTCTCAAATTTGTATTCTCCATTACATTTCTGATGATCTAGATTTTACTAAAAAATATAGGCATTTGTATTGTGGGTTCAATGCCAAAATTGTTATGGATTAAATATTGATTCATGGGTTGGTGCTTATGTTGATATATAATGTATGAATGGGGCCATTTGGACATAACAACAGCCAACAGGGCCAAAATTTAACCATGCTGTACATATTCATTGATATTTGTCTTTATGTAACCCAGTCCAATTGTATAATTTGTTCACCTTCAAAGTAACATTCCTCATTTAAGTGTTCATTATTGTTACTATTATTTCTTTTTTGTTGTGTTTTTTGAATTGTTATTGTCAATGACATATAGCTGAATGGGATTCAATGTATTTCTCCTTGATTTTAGACAATATTGGAATGCATAGATACCAATGGCCACCATGTACTGTAACCTAAACACAGGGTCTGGTTTGAAGAAACTCAATGAATACCTCCTGCATCGGAGTTACTTGACAAGGCAAGTTTCATCTCTTCCTTTCTTTCTTTTTTACTCCCAAACACTCTGTAATTGTTCATTTGAGACATTAATTTGTGTAGTATTGGATTGGATTCAATGGGATGAAAAGACATAATTTTATACCTCTCAGATTCCAAGCTTCAAATGATGATGTTTCTGCCTCAACCAAAAAATAGAAGAAAAAGTGTTATTAAGCAATGACATGCTATTCAAGAACAAAATAGTTGTGTATATATTCTAAAAAGTCCTCAAGCACTAAATTTTAAATTGGAAAAATGGTGTAACACATTAACACCAAGAAAGAAGCCAAAATTTGACTATTTTCATCCTTCATAGAATTAGATATAAGTTATATTCGAGTTACACTATAAAGATAACAAATCATAAAATAGATGGTATAGCATTGTTCAAAAGGAAATGAACAGAATCTAAAATGTTCAACATGCCTTAAGCATAAAGCATCAGAAAGAAAAACAAAATATTGTGAATCATGCAAAAAGGAACTTAAATGAAACCAATTTTTTCTAGTACATGAGAAAAAAAAAAAAGATCAAACTGTATGCATTGACTGAAATGCAAAGTTATTGTTAGAATATAAGCCCAATGGGTCTTAGGCCCAATACACTGTCTTGTATAGCACTCTTATTACTTGTGCATTACTCTCACCTCTGCCTATATAAAGGCTCTCTCTTGTACTGTATCATTCACATAATACAATACACACTTTCAGACTTTAACATGGTATCAGAGCTAAGGCTCTAATTTTGTGCAGTTCTAAGTCCTTCCAGGCGTTATTCCGCTGCCTCAGCTATCTCCGGCACCTCCCCTGTCCGAAATCCGGTCGTCGCGCTGCCAAGAAGCTGATTCATCGCCAAAAGGACCCACTGCCACCCTCGGATCTGACGTTACCGGACTCCGATCATTACACCGCCGGTACCGTTGGAAAGCTCTTGGGACGCTTGACTCAACGGCACAAGAAACGGCGGATTCCAACACCGGATGCGCCCTCACGCGCCGCCTGAAGATCCGGTGCGCATTCACTCTCCTGCACGCGCCCCCATGCGCTAAGACTCCTCTCTGCCACGTCAGCCCTAGTTGACTTTGACCGCATTGACCGTTGACTTCAGGCGTTGACTTTGACTAGCATTGACCGTTGACTTTTCTGTTGACCAACGTTGACTTTCTGCTGACATGCGTTGACTTTTTGCATTGACTTTGACCAGCAGCGTTGACTTTTTCCAGAGTTGACTTTTTGCAACCCAGGTGCTTCCTACCCAGTCTTTCGCGCTGATTTCATTTTTGTGGTCTATTTTTGCAGTTGAGGTTTCATTATGGCTCAAAGTGAAATTTCTAAGCCTATTCACAGGCGATCAAATCAGAAGAATTTTCATCTTATTTGTGCCTTTTGCAAGCATCGCGGTCACACTATTGATCGATGTAACATGCGTGCCAGGCATTCTTCAGCGCTCTGCAGCCTTGACTGCCTCTGAGTCTGTACCATCATCTGATGCTGCATCCTTTGATCCTGTCTCATTGACTACACCTACTTACAGCATAGCAGATCTGCAAGCCCTCTTCAGTCAGGTTCAAGCTCTGTCTTCCAGTGCATCCAATTCTGCTCTTTCTGTGACACCAGGTATCTCTTCTGAATGGTTCTTAGATTCTGCCTGCTGCAATCACATGACAGACAATCCTCACCTCACAAGTGCCCACACTCCTCCTGTCTTACCTACTATTACCACTGCTGATGGCTCCGCCATGACTGTTAGTCATGTTGGCTCCATCTCTTCTCCCCACTTATCTATCTCTGATGTCTTTATTGTTCCTAAATTGCATCTTAATCTTTTATCTGTTGGGCAACTAACCGAACTTGGTTTAAACCTGTTCTTTTCTTCTCGTGGTTGTCTTGTGCAGGATTCTCGGACGGGGCAGATCGTTGGGTCCGCGCGTAAGGTTGGACGGTTGTTTGAGCTTACTTCCCTTCACTTTCCGTCCTCATCAGTCTCCACCCCTGTTATTGCTGCTTCTGCCTCCATCGAGTTGTGGCACTCTCGTCTAGGTCATGTTTCTCTTCCTCATATTCAAACCTTAGTATCTAGAGGTCTATTAGGTTCAGTTTCTTCCAGTCCATTTGATTGCATGCCATGTCAGCTTGGCAAACAACCTGCCTTACCTTTTAATAATAGTGAGTCTATTGCTTCTGCAACGTTTGATCTTATTCATTCAGATGTATGGGGGCCCTCTCCTGTTCCCACAGTGGGGGGGTCAAGATATTTTGTTATTTTTGTCGATGATTTTTCTCGTTACACTTGGATTTATTTAATGAAAAATCGTTCTGAAGTTCTCACAATATATCGTGATTTTGCTAAAATGATTCAGACTCAGTATTCTAAAGCTATTAAGGTATTTCGCTCTGACAATGCACGAGAATATAGACAAACTGATTTTTCTACTATTCTTAAACACTATGGAACTATTTTTCATACCTCTTGTGCTGGCACCTCACAACAAAATGGACGAGCTGAACGTAAACTCCGTCACATCCTAGATACTGTTAGGGCTCTCACCAATGCAGCCTCCACTCCTGTCCTCATTCTGGGGTGAAGCTGCTCTCACTGCAGTGTACACCATCAATCCGATGCCCTTCACCTGTCATTCAAAACACAACACCATATGAACGGTTGTTTGGCACAGCTCCAAACTACAGTCTACTCAAGGTTTTTGGTTGTGTCTGTTTTGTTCTTCTTCAACCACATGAGCGCACTAAACTTCAACCCCGCTCTCAGCTATGTTGTTTTCTTGGCTATGGCCTTGAAGAAAAGGGGTACTGATGTTATAATCTAGTCGCCAAGCGTCTTCGAGTCTCTCGGCATGTGGTATTCTGGAAACACAAGATGTTCTATTCCTTACCTTTATTTTCTGCAGGTAATTCTGATTCTCAGGCTGATCCTCTACCAAATCTCTTCCCTGAGATTCCTTCCCCTTCTGCTGAGTCAGTTAATCCCATCTCCGACGAGTCTCCCCCTGCTGATCCCTCTTCTGATGAGTCTCCTACAGCCGATCCTACCTTCGACGAGTCTCCTCTCTCTGCCCCTGCTGCGAATCCTGTCAACACTACTGCTCCTGAGCCTCCGTCGCTCTCATCAGGGTAAGTACTCTTCCCTCTCATCTTCGTGACTTTCACTGCTTTTCTGCCTTTGCCACCTTACATGAACCTCACACCTTTCGTGAGGCCTCCTCTGACCCTTTATGGCAGCAAGCTATGAAAGAAGAATTGGATGCATTGTTAAAGACAGGTACTTGGGATCTGGTTGATTTGCCAGCTGGTAAATCTGCTATTGGTTGCAAGTGGGTGTACAAGATCAAGACTCGATCAGATGGTACTGTTGATCGCTACAAGGCTCGTCTTGTTGCCAAGGGATTCACTCAAGAGTATGGCATTGACTATGAGGAGACATTTGCCCCGGTGGCTCGCCTCTCCTCTGTTCGTACACTTATCGCAGTTTCTGCTTCCCGACATTGGCCACTTTTTCAGATGGATGTGAAGAATGCCTTTCTTAATGGAGAACTAACTGAGGAAGTCTACATGCAGCTCCCTCCTGGTTTCTCCCAACCTCCAGGCTTTTCTCACAAAGTGTGTCGCTTACGTCGGGCACTATATGGTCTTAAGCAAGCTCCACGAGCTTGGTTTGCCAAGTTCAGCTCCACCATTTCTCAGCATGGTTTTTCAGCTAGTTCATATGATTCAGCTCTGTTCTTCCGACGCTCAGATCATGGTATTACCCTTCTCTTGTTGTATGTAGATGACATGATTATTACTGGTGATGATGTGCAGGGCATCCAGGATCTTAAGCACTTCCTTGGTCAGCACTTTGAGATGAAGGATCTGGGTCCCCTTAGTTATTTTCTTGGTCTTGAAGTCTCTTCATCCTCTGATGGTTACTATCTCACTCAAGCCAAGTACACATCTGATCTTATCTCTCGAGCTGGAATCACGGACAGTAAGATAGTTGACACACCCATCGAATACAACACTCGCCTGAATACTCATGATGGAGAACCACTTCCTGATGCTACCCTCTACAGACAGCTAGTTGGGAGTCTTGTTTACCTCACTGTCACTCGACCGGACATCTCCTATGCCGTTCACATTGTTAGCCAGTTCATGGCTGCACCGCGGTCTCTCCATTATGCTGCTGTACTTCGGATTCTTCGGTATTTGAAAGGCACCTTGTTTCATGGACTTCACTTCTCATCTCAGTCGTCGCTCACTCTTCAGGCTTATTCTGATGCCGACTGGGCAGGGGATCCCTACTGACCGTCGTTCCACTACAGGGTATTGTTTTCTTCTTGGTGACTCCCTTATCTCTTGGCGCAGCAAGAAACAATCTGTTGTTGCTCGTTCTAGTACTGAGGCAGAATATCGAGCACTTGCTGACACCACTGCTGAGCTCCTTTGGTTACGTTGGCTTCTCCAGGACTTAGGCATTGATTGTTCTACTGCAGTTCCGATCCATTGTGACAATCGAAGTGCCATCCAAATTGCCCACAATGACGTCTTCCATGAGCGTACCAAGCATATTGAGATCGACTGTCACTTTATTCGTCATCACTTACTACAGGGTACTTTACAGCTTCGTTCAGTGTCTTCTCAAGACCAGTTAGCTGACATCTTCACCAAACCTATGCCTCCAGGCCGTTTCCGTGATTTTATTTCCAACCTCAAGTTGGTGTCTCTTAACCCAACATGAGTTTGAGGGGGGATGTTAGAATATAAGCCCAATGGGTCTTAGGCCCAATACACTGTCTTGTATAGCACTCTTATTACTTGTGCATTACTCTCACCTCTGCCTATATAAAGGCTCTCTCTTGTACTGTATCATTCACATAATACAATACACACTTTCAGACTTTAACAGTTATATATAACTTTTATCTTAAATGTCATTCAAAGATACCAAGAAGTTATTTATCAGTTTTAGAATACGATCTTAGAAAATTGAGCCTTTCTTATACTTCAAAAGCGTTGAAGTTTGAAGATATTTGTAACTTGTAGCACTCATCCAATGTGGCTTATTGTACAATAAAAATAAAAGGTGTAATGCTTAGGATTTAATTGTTTGAAACAAAAAACTCTTTAGCAGCAATGGCTGAATCTTACTGATTATTGTTTGATATATATGCTCCAATTTATTTTTTGGTGAGAGGGAGAGGGGAAAGAGGGCTCATTTCTAATTTTTATGCATTCACTGACAATGCTCATTTCATAGGTATTATCTGGAGTCCAAAAGATCATGTTTCTTCTGTAGCAGTAAAAAACATTTCCATACCACTTACAGAAGACAATTGAAAATAGAAAAAGGACACCAATCTCAACGGGTACTTTCGGAGAGAAAAGCAGACTATTCTGGCACTAATAATGAAGAAGAAGAAAATGATGTTTCTAAGGAAACCTTGATATGGAGGGCAGTTAAATTACCAATATATTTTGTTGCTTTGGTTCCTCTCACTGTGAGTTTTCTGACACTTTAAGTTGGGTTCTAATCATTTTAGAGTATGGTTGTTAGCACCACATTAACTTTACACATGTTTTCCCACTGTGAACTATAAGGTCATTTGTAATATCCCTTACTGTTAAAATTTCCTTATTTCCATCATATTTAATCTTAAATTTCAAATGCTTATGATGTGATCATGGAAAAAGAAACCAAGATTTCTTTACATCGTTCTTTCTATAGCTTTTCCCGTGCATCGCACTGGTTTTTGACTAATTAATATGTAATCTAGTTTCTTGCTGAGCTTGAGCTCGACTTGGGTTCAAAATAAAATAAAATGCACAATCCTGAACTTTCAATACTCAACTTGGCTCGTTTAAAGCCTTATTCACAAGGTTGTGTTTCTATAAAAACTTAGGAATGACATTTTTTACAAAGTATTGAGAAAGGTGCTGATAGACCGCATCACTAGGATGGATACAATCCCAAAATATGTATTGTGAAGGCTTCCCACATGTTCAACTTGGCTCGTTTAAAGCCTTATTCACAAGGTTGTGTTTCTATAACAACTTAGGAACGACATTTTTTACAAGGTATTGAGAAAGGTGCTGATAGACCGCATCACTAGGATGGATGCAATCCCAAAATATGTATTGTGAAGGCTTCCCACATGTTGGAGTCACTGAACTACACGAGGGTCCTGTCTCCACCAATCCGGTGCCACAGCATCCTCTCTTAGTTTGTACAAAACCTGTTAGGCACAAGACACTCTATAAGTTTTCCATATGCATTACTCAAACGAAAAAACTATAAAAGGTTGCCCTCATGAGAAGGCCATGCACTATTACCTCTAGCGGTACAATTACAATTACAAGTTCTGGGTTGGATCAACTTACCATACTTTTGTGGATGATTGATCATGTCATTCATCTGCTCATACACATCCGAATAGGAAATCTTACTTTCTGGAAGAACTGCCTGTATTTTGGATAATTGATTCACCAGCTTCTGATTATAGCTTTGGGCATCTAAATTTTGATGCTCTATACATTTTCTATTGAATGGATTCTGAAACCTCAAGGACATCTGAATGGGCAAGCAACCAATTGGAGGAAGCCCAACTACAGCTATTTTACGGCATCCAAGATCATATAGTTGCTGCAAGTTTACATGTGCATGGAAAACAATGTAATCAGTATTTATATTGGTAGATTAATCAACATTCAACCAAACTTTATGCTAGTGCATGTAAAAAGGAATAATCCACTATAGCCATTTGCTAAGATACCATCATTGGCAAGCCTATTTATCTGCAATATAATGTCACTCGTTTTTTCTTTACGGCCATTAGGATCAAAGTTGTCATATAGGCATATTAGTTTGAGAGAGGTTTTGGCAATTAATCATGTTCACATAATTTAATTCTAGCTCAATTTTTTTGTTTTTGCAAATTTTTGGAAATAAAAACATTCAATAGGTAGTTTTAGAAACAAAGGGATACATCTTATTGGAAATAAAGTCTCTAATTTTATAAAGTTGGGACAAAAAAAAAAAACAGTCATGCCATTTTTGGTAGATAAAAACATTCTAAATAAGAATAATTGTCGAGGTGACAAGTTATTAGTGATAAAAATAAAGTGATGTTAGTGGTAGATCCAAATGAGAACTAATAAAAACACACCAACTCAACTATTGTGACCATTCATAAGAATATTTTGCGGTGTCCATAAAACGTGGAAAACTGAGAGAGAGGAAGACAGATATGCATGCTTACCTTAATAAAGTTTTGTAGCCTTTTTTGAAGAAAATCGTGGTACCCAGTAATGTTAAATTCCAACCTCCTTGTGGGTATGTCATAGAAATTAAAAATAAAATCATTTGTTCCTGCACTAATAAGAACCAAAGCGCCTCTGATTATCTTCATTGCCTTTTCTTCTCCTACAATTCCCTTAAGCCTCACAATATACTTGTTGAAATCCTCAACTTGGTTCAACACCGGATTTGCTTTGGATATAACAGTTGTTAGATCATCATATCCTGAACCAGCTGATGCAAAACTGACACCAGTTTGTATTTCATAATCTGATAGATTTGGATCCCGGAAAGGAGGAATACTTTGTTTTAGCCCCAGCATAGAGGCCACGAAGTCTGGAACCAGTTTTCCATTAGAAAACCTCCCTGTAGGAATATGACCTGGAAAATCATTGCCATATGGGTAATGGTTGGCCTTAAGAAGTGTGTGAAAATAGTTGTTGTTACCAGTATCTACTGTTGAATCACCAAAGATGAGAATGGCAGGAAACTTTGATGAAGTTGTTATGGACCTTGCTGTGGCGTTGCATGCATTGAAGAAGATAATAGAAACGTGTACAAATATAACAAAGACTGTAAAGGAAGTCATTGCTAATTAATTTCTTTTTCTTTCGAGGATGGTGGAGTGGTATCAATACTATAATGAATGAGCTAGGAGATGGTAATAAGTGTCTATTTATAATTTGCAAGTGAACCATAAAAACAGAAAAAAGGACCTGGATGCCAACTCATTTAGTTATCCTATCGGGGATATTAAACAGCTAATAATATCTAAATTGGTGTTTTTACCTCTATTTAGATGCTTTGGAGAAAGTAAGATTAAAGATAAAAAGTTAGACTAATTGTGGGTGGTAACACGTAACAAGTCCATCGATAAAAATATCAAATTGGTTGTGTTGGCAGTGTTGCAAATTTAAAGATAGTCATTCACTTTCTTTTTAAGTAAAAGATAGTAATTTACTAATTATGTAAATCAATTTGAAATATATATGATGTAATAATTTACTATTTATATAACTTATTGAATTAATATATCCTAATTATGATTCACTTTCTTTTCTATTCTTTTTAAGTAAAAGATAGTAATTTACTAATTACTCAAATCTATTTGAAATATATATGATGTAATAATTGTTTGATATAAAATCAAACTTATTCAAAGTTTGTTACAAACCTTGAATTTAGAATTGCTAATCTAACTTCGAACTTCAAAAAGGTGTGCTTGGTCCAAATTATGCTTTAATGATAAATGACCTTTTTCGCATAACTACAAGAAATTTAGCAAAAAATTTCAAACCTAAAAATCGTTATTGAAGCGATGTCATCGCTAGTTTTTTATTTCAGAATTGTATGAATATGGAGGGGAGATCCAACAAGTTTCATATATATTTCTCATGAGGACATTTAATTAGTTAGTTGATAAGACTATGTTTTAATGTGATTGAGAATAGTGTGGAATTTAAACTTTGTATACAATAAATTGGACTTGAGTATTGTTTTTCTTTTATTCTATGCGTTGATTTAATAGATGTAATGAATTTATGACTATTTATTTATTGAATTGTTGTATGATGATGTATGAATGTGTTTTCAATATTCATGTAAAAAGCAGAATGAAAAATAAAAAAATCTAAAAAATGAAAAAAGTAAATAGCGACGACATTGTGTCATCGCTGATATTTACATATTAGCAACGACAATATGTCGTCGCTGTTATACTACAATCAGCAACGACATATTTGTCGTCGCAAATAGTGATGTATTAGCGACGATTTATTTATTAATGGTCTTAAGTTATTTGCACGACGATTGTTACTTTGCGAAAAATGTCGTCGCTGATGGTATTATAATAGCAACGACAAAATGTCGTAAATCGGAGCAATAGCAATGATTAGCAACGACTTTGTCATCGCTAATGATAATTAGCGACAACTTTTAGAGTATCAGCGACGATTTTGTGTCGTCGCTAAAGACCAAATTTCTTGTAGTGATAATACCAAACAAAATATGAAGGATGAAGTAGAATTGTAAATCCAACAAGATAAATACATAGATATTTTGCATTAAATGTTACAAAGTTAAGTACAATAAGAACAACTAATGAACACACTTGAATACTTGAAGAACTTGAACACACTTAACATTAATACAATAGATCTCTTGCACAATTATGGAAGTTGAGTGGAGATTATAAACCATTTCAAAATCCATCAAGTAACTACCCATCAATAACTACTTTGGGTGGTTTATTTTAGAAAAATAACTACTCCCAATAGTTTGGAGATCATAACACATGTCATCCACATCATGGAAGTTATTGGTGGTTACATCCTACCATTAACTTCCTCCATGAAAGTTGTAAATAATGACACATGTAAATGGAAGTTACAAATAATTTTATTTCTATATAATTACACATATAATATGGCTACCAATTTAATATATTATGGTACTACATATAATATGGCTACCAATTTAATATATTATGGTGGTCAATATTATATATATATATATATAACACTATATAATAAAATTATTTTTATGTGTAAACACATGCCCCTCGTCCAATTTAGATGACGTTTAGGAATCTAAAGTGGATGATAGACAATTCAATTCACAATAATATTTTGGCCAAAAATATTAAGACAATGTGAATCTTCATATTTGAGTTTGCCAAAAATAAATTAACGTGGCTGCCAACTTTACGCAATTCGTGTTAAATTTTCTAGTCTAAACTAAGACCAATTTTAGTTTTTTTTTTTTTTATTTGACACAATACACTACACACACGCACACACTTTTGGGGAGGGCAGAGGGGATTCAATCTGCCATGGGGGGGAATTTTCCCTTGCAATGGCCAAATGAGTGGGCACTAAGACAATTTTAGTTACACAATAGTTCTTCAATATAAAATGGGAGACCACGTGGCTAATATTGCACCACACAAATCAAAGCAGCAGTAGTCAATTGAATTATACAAAAACAATTGCGGGCCTAATATCTATTACTTAAAGGGCATATGGTATGGAACCCATTTTTGACAAACTAGTGATGCTTCACATTTTATACAGTAAGCATAGCATAGAATGAACCAACACAATGAGCACAAGTGCTTCGAATCACTTACTTCGATGACCAAGTTAGTTGTCTTGATGCTTTGTGCATTGGTGGTTTGAAGCTTTGATTGATCTGTTGGCGTTTTAGAATTGTTGCAGTTTCAAATTGGCTGGGTTTGGGACTTCGAGGTGGCGGTTTGAAGTACCTCGAGGTGGTGGTAAGGACCTCGAGGTGGCTGGAAGATCCTCGAAGTTACTGCCTTATGGACCTCGAGGTTGTTGGTTTGAGACTTTGAGTTGTTCACTAATGGCTGTTTCGTACTGCTGTTGGTGTTTCGAATCATAGGAACTTCAAATTTCTTTGTTCGAAATGGCTGATTTCTGAACTTCAAATGATTGAATTTGGGATTCCAAATCAGTGGCTGAGTGACTTCGAATAACTACTGGAGGGCCTTGATGGTAGCTTTCCTTTTTGTTTGATGGTCCCATAACCAACCTTCAAAGTTGCTCTTTTTTTTTTTTTTTTATACTGTCACTGACAAGGCTATAAACCTATAAGGTATGATAATTCACTTCTGGTTAATCAAGTGATAAAAGAAACGCTTCATAACACGTGGTTTTGCATAGACCACTTGTTAAGTTTTATCTTCTGCAAAAATTCTAAAATCACCACTTGAAACCATGTGTCAAAGCCACATGAAAAGAAAAGTCAATAGTCTATCCACAAGTTGCTTTTCTATTTATTTAGCCATGCGTGGTGGCCGTGTGAACATGCTAACATCTATGCACGTTGGTATTTGGAGTTCGAGATACACTTCCTGGTCTTGGTTACAAGACCAAATTAAATAAAACCAGTTTTCGTGCTTGTGACAGAATTTCCTAAATGGCTAATTCTGTTACCATAGACCACGTCTTTAGTAATCATGGTCTTACTAACAAGATCAATTCCAATGCAGACCACATGTTTGAACACCCTTGGTATCATTATACTTTTTCAATTGTAATAGCCATTTGGAAAAAAACTTTTAGATCATGAGATCCAAATAACCAAGATGGGTGTTGAATTTCAAAGACAATAATAAAAACTTGGTTTGACATCCACCAATTTTCATATGCTTTGTCTTCAAACAAGAATATCAAATCTAATGGTTTATTCATATCCATTGATTCTTTAGCATTTTTTTGTCATTCTCCAAAAATAAAATCATAGGACATTTGTTACCCCACAAGTTTTAATTCTTGAGTTAAACCATTAGTGAATTTTTCATCACTAAACTCTTCATCTTTGGCAAGTTGATCATTATTTTCCATAAAAAAAATCATTTTTCTCAAGATTAACTTCACAAGGCATTTCATGTACCCCTAGTATTAATTCTTGAGTTAGAATAGATTTTTTCCTCAATCAATGTTTCATCTTTGGACAATTGATCGGTATTTTCCTTGGATTCCACCTTTGGTGCAAAAACTTTTTGTAGTTCTTGCCCAATAATGGATTTTTCTCCATTCCATTCAAGATTAGATTCATTAGACATTTCATGCCCATTAAATTCTAACACTTGATCATTAATGGATTGGCCATATTGATCATTTTCTATTAGATGATCATGGCCATATTGTTGTGGGAAGATATCTTTTGGTGAATTTCCATAAAGATATTGATATGTCTCATGGTAATCTCTCCATAATTCAATATTTTTTTCACATAAATATTGAAGAATGTCAATTTGATACCATGGAGTACTAATTTGTAGAAGAAATTTGGCCTCATTTTCTTCAATTAGTTCATAAATTTCACCAAGTAACAATCTTCCACCCTTACAATACTTTGTTGGCATGTAATGATTAATATCTCCCATTGTGGTCGCCAATTTGTTTGATATAAAATCAAACTTATTCAAAGTTTGTTACAAACCTTGAATTTAGAATTGCTAATCTAACTTTGAACTTCAAAAGGGTGTGCTTGGTCCGAATTATACCTTAATGATAAAGGACTTTTTTCGCATAATACCAAACAAAGTATGAAGGATAAAGTAGAATTGTAAATCCAACAAGATAAATACATAGATATTTTGCATTAAATGTTACAAAGTAGAAGTACAATAAGAACAACTAATTAACACACTTGAAGAACACACTTTGAATACACTTGAATCACAATGGATCTCTTGCACATGGGTTATGGAAGTTGAGTTGTAGAGAGATCTTTGAAGAATAAACTTTCGTATTAATAGTCAAAAGGGTGGTTATTTCTATCAAATAACTACCCATCAATAACTACTTTGGGTGGTTTATTTTTAGAAAAATAACTACTCCCAATAGTTTGGAGATCATGACACATGTCATCCACATCATAGAAGTTATTGGTGATTACATCCTACCTTTAACTTCCTTCATGAAAGTTGTAAATAATGACACATGTAAATAGAAGTTACAAATAATTTTATTTCTATATAATTACACATATAATATGGCTACCAATTTAATATATTATGGTGGTCAATATTATATATATAACACTATATAATAAAATTATTTTTTTGTATAATATTATGATATTAATATATTTATATATCTCTAATTATGGCTAAACTTGCTAAAAAATACATTTTTTTTAAGTTTTTGGGCCAAACATGACTCTTGTGATGTTTATTTGAAATATGGACTCATTCAAAATCGTCTTTCTGAAAGACACTTTTAAACGTGAAAATCGTCTTTGTGAAAGACACTTTCTGACCAAATTTTTTAAAATCAGACTTAAAAGTGTCTTTACAAAAGACAACTTTTGACCAAATTTGTCAAAGTTGTCTTTTGTAAAGACGACTTTTGGTTAATTTTTTTAAAATCAAACGTGAAAGTTGTCTTTACAAAAGATGATTTTGATCAAATTTGTCAAAGTTGTCTTTTGTAAAGACGACTTTTGGTTAATTTTTTTTTTTAAATCAAACCTGAAAGTTGTCTTTACAAAAGACGACTTTTGATCAAATTTGTCAAAAAATTAAAAACTAAAAATTTGATCAGAAAGTGTCTTTCAAAAAAACGATTTTCACGTTCAAAAGTGTTTTTCACAAAGACGATTTTGAATAAGTCCATATTTCAAATAAACATCACAAGAGTCATGTTTGGCCCAAAAACTTTAAAAAAAAAAATGTATTTTTTTAGTAAGTTTGGCCCCTAATTATGAAGTTAACTTCACTTGTTTGGAAGTTGTACTAAAGTGTCTAAATCAACATTTTTTTTTTACATTGTAAGTTGGATAGAAGAACAGAAAATTAATGAGAAAGAAAAAAAAAATTGATTTATTTTCCTTAAAACATATTTGTGCACAAAGAAGAAAGAATTCATATTGATACAGAGGAATTAACAAATGAATAAATAGGCCAGTTTAGCCTCTCTATAGGAACCTTGACCGTTTGCACTCAGATGGGAGACCTTCAGGGAACCTTTTAAAGTCAGTGCAGTAGTTGTAAACCATGTACTTCTTTTGCACCCATCGAATTCTATTTCTTCCAGTTGCACCAAGTGCTTGATCCTGCAATTCACTTGCCTGCAACGAATTGGTGGACGTGGAGACAGTACTGGCTTTGAAGTTTCTGTAAGAGGCTGTAAATGGAGCTTTTGTCCAGTCAGTCTTAATAAGCCCACCTCTTGTTGCCCAGTCATCAGCATTCCAGAGGCTTGAGTAAATCCTCATGGGTTGGCTTTTGGGAAATGGAACACCAATTGATTCCAAGTTGTTAAATACTCTAATAGGAATGTTATCCACCAAGAACCTGAAAAGCAAGAAGTTGGCAAATGTGTTAGTTTACTTATTCTTAAATGAAATTACAGGGAAGTTTAATGGATATAGTGTTGATTATTACATGATTCGTTGAGTGTTCCAGACTATGGAGTATGTGTGGAATGCCTTTGTGGGATCAAACAAGGGATGGAATTGTAGCTCTCTATTCCTTTTCCCTGTGAGAACACATTGGTATGGACTATATATGGATCTCTAGATAGGTTTCCCAAGAACTCAAAGTCAATCTCATCATGTGTAGGTCCTTGAGAAGATAACTGCAGAGAGTTAAGTTCAATAAATGAGCTATACAACAATAACAACCAAGCCTTCGTCCTTAATTTTTTGGGGTCAGCCAATAAGATAAATTTAAAAATTAAAAGTGAATTAGTAATGTTGATGAGGATTTGAGACTTACATAATATGCAGTGACAGTAGGGGCAGCCCCGAGAGTTGGGTTGCCTTAGCCCCGTCCTAATTTTGGTTGCCCTACTTGCTACTTATTATTTAATATTAAAAAAAATAACATAAAGTCCAATTTTTTTTTTTTTATACAAAATCAAGGTTACATTGTACTTTTAACCAGTTATGGTGTGTAGGAAAATAGAAAGCAATAATAATAGAGAGTAGAGAGAGCAGAAACAAAAAGATACCGTGGTTCGGTCATGAAGACCTACATCCACACACAAAAGCCCTTGACGGCTACTTTTTTATTATATAATATTGTGTTTACAATGAGCTCCTTAACAACGTATTTACAAGAGACTAACCATAAATTAACACAATCCGACTTCAAGAAAATTACTTCTCCTTGCATTTTTTAAAGCAAATTCTTCAATCAAGTCATCGTAATTTAGCTTATCCAAATACTCATTCTCAATTGAGATCATAGCCAAGCCACTTAATCTCTCCTGTGACATAGTAGTCCGAAGATAAATTTTTATTAACTTCAACTTAGAGAAACTCATTTTCGCTGAAGCAACTGTAACCGGTATAGTTAACAAAATGCGATATGCAACCCATACTGTTTGGAACCCACCCTCTTCCCAATAAGACTTTATAGTATTGAGGATGTCAATCGATTTTGTTACATCCTTCGGTAATAATGTTTTCAAATGTCTAAGTTCTTGAAATAACTCATCCCCATAAATATCACAATGTTCTTTATATTCCAAGAAACTTTGTAATTGGCTGCAATGTTCCATCAATTTGTCTTCACTAATGCTTTTGAACTTTCCATTCAACAAAAATCCAAAGATTTCTTCATAACGTTGAAATTGCTCAAACCGATCCTTAAGTGATGTAAGAGCTTAATCTATAATGTGGTAGAAGTAGGTAACTTTAAACTTCTCTTCCGGCGATTGACTTCCATTGGCATCCTCTCCCACATCCTCATCAAATTGCTTCATTCTACAAACTACTCTTTTTACTGTAAATACCGGTTCAATACCAACTTTCTTTGCAAGCTCTCTTCCTTCCTCCATCAAGTCTAGAAAACCTTCTTCTCTAAGCTCCTCAAAGAATAAAATGAGCTCCTTTATTTTTATAATTGCATTCTCAAGATCGATCTCTTCTTTTTGAAGTACTTGACTAACCCAATTAACTTTGTCTAAGATTTTGTACCAAATACACAAGCTTATCAAGAACTCAAAATCTTCCAAAGCATTGTTACACAAGCCTTTAGCTTCCGCCATCACAACATCATCTTTAGAACTATTTGAAATTTCAATCAAGGCATCTCTTAATTTCGCTGCTTGACTTCTTATTGCTTTAACACTCTCAATATGACTTTCCCAACGAGTTACCAACAATGCCTTTGGTGACAAGCCCTTCACATATGTTCTAAGAACATCCCACCGATGTGTTAAATCAGAAAACAAAGTATAAACCTTTTGCACATATCCAAAAAAATTTCTTGCTTTCACACAAGATTTTGCCATATCACATAGTGCAAAGTTTAAGATATGATATCCACATGGAACATAAAATGCTCTAGGATTTACATCAAGTAACCTTCTTTGTACACCTTGATGTTTACCCTTCATATTTGAGCCATTGTCATAACTTTGTC
>OU015769.1:28942297-28989991 GCA_907173295.1 Fagus sylvatica
AAGACAATTCTACGGAATTGTATTCTCAAAATATTTTCTTTAGGGCAACTCTGCGGAGTTGTATTCCCACACTTCCTTTTGAGGCAATTATGCATAATTGTATTCTCAAAACATTTCATTTGAGGCAACTCTCCAGAGTTGTATTCTCACACTTTCTGTTTAGGCAACTTTGCAGAGTTGTATTTTCACAACACTTCCTCTTTGAGGCAATTCTATAGAATTGTATTCTCAAAACATTTCCTTTGAGGCAATTCTATGGAATTGTATTCTCAAAATATTCCATTTGAGGCAATTTTACTGAATTGTATTCTCAAAACATTTCCTTTGAAGCAACTCTACGGAGTTGTATTTTCTCAAAACATTTCCTTTGAGGCAATTCTGCGAAATTGTATTCTCAAAATATTCCATTTGAGGCAATTTTACTGAATTGTATTCTCAAAATATTTCCTTTGAGGTAACTCTGTGGAGTTGTATTCTCAAAACAATTTTATGTTTGGTTGTCTTGATATGTGGTTAAGAATATTTGCATGAATATTTTCAATTTCTAGGTGATTAATCACAATTATTCATCTTGTTTTGCATATACTATATATGATGTCACATCAATGCGAGTTTGGTTTGTATGCATCGAGTCGTGAACTATAGATTAAGGGTTCTTAAGAGACTGATTTAGGTCAGGTTGAGTGGGTGCTTAATACCTTCCCACTCAATCCTCTAGCCCCCGAACCCCATTCTTTAGGGGAAGTAGATTAGTATGTCTTTGTTGTTCTTTCTTTTAGATTCTACATTAAGACACAAAGCCTTGTACTTTGCTATTTCTTAGACTGTAGTTAAGTTTTAAGCAATGTAATTTTTATTTTACTTAGATTGTATCTAGGGCAAAAGTATTGTAATTTGTTCAATTTTCTAAAATTTTTGTATATTCCTTTATTCAATCAATAAATGAGAAGTACTTTTTTTTCTTAGCTTTTTTTTTATAAAAGTTAGGTGGCGACTCCATTGTAAATTCCCCTAAAGATTAGGATGGAAAACAGTGAAAGTCTCATTTTGAGAATCATGTTTAGGCCTTTACATTGGGTTAAGGGTCGTGGTTCTCACAGTATGTTATAATTTTTTTCTTCTTAAATATTCAGGTTGAGATTGGAAACTGTGATTTATATTTGTATGCTATAGTTAGCCAAATTTTTGAGTTGTTGTAAAGGTGGATTTTTTAGATTAAAATTGACAATTAGGTTGGCCCAATTCGACCCAAATGAGTCCAGCCCAAACCCCAAGACCGCATCTATACCGTACCACACCAAATCCGCACCGCACCGTGCCAAAACCGATCTTAATAGGTGCAAGTGTAGGTACGTGTAATAGGAAAATCGCATTATAAGGTGTACATGCATAAATCCGGAGAAAACCGCACCGCACCTCACCGATTAAACCCCTAACCACAACTATCACAAAAGGGAAGTAATTTAGGAAGTACGTATATTTTGAGATTATAATCGAATAATTAAAACATTTATTAGTATTAATTTATTTTATACTAATTATTTTTTTAAATGTGTATACATGAATCCTAAAGAGAAAGGGGAGAGTATTAGCTACAATGGTTTAATATACAATCTCTGCAATGTTCCAATAATAATATCTCACCTAATAAAAAATATATATGATGTGTTAACCACAGCAAATATATCAGATATTACGTTAGATTTTTTTATTAGGTGGCGTGTAATTATTGGAGCATTACAGAGATTGTATATTAAACCATTACAACGATATTTAGATGGTGGCTCATGATTTTCTAGTTAGGTTCTGAGATGATCATAAACTGTTGATGAAATTTTTGTTGATTTGGTTTAATTTTGTCAACGGTCGCCCAATAACAGTCCATAGTCTTTTTGTCTAAATGCTGGATTATTATCTCTTTTTTTTCTATAAGGTACTGATAGCAATTCAATTTTCTGATTATGTGTGAAACTTTAGTTATTCCTTTGGTCTGGAAGACTTCAGTCAATCCTATGTGAAATCCGTAATGTTGGACTCTTTGGTCAATGTTAGAATGTTGTGAAACTGTTAATCCTTTGATAATGGGAGACTCTGGTCAATAATTACATGTCCGAGGTGTAGTATATCCCATGCGTAGCATAGTGTTCAAAACTCTAGTCAATCCTATATATAAAGTAGAAATTTTTTGTCGTGGGAGACTAGCTATAATTAATTCCATAACGTTTTACTCAATTCCAAGAACGTGTAGACTTTGGTTAATCCTGTTATAGTAAAGCCTTCAATATTGAAAGATTCTAGTCAATCCTGTTATAGTAAGAAGCCTTAGCAATTAGTAAGCATAGTTTAACTACCATGCATATGGTATCAGCTTATTTGATTTTTGTTTTATATATATATATATATAAGAAATTTTGCGAAAGTTCAACCTTTATATATATATATATATATATATAAAGTTATGTGATGATTTCATATGTATTTTATTTGATATTTCTAGCACACTTAAACATTTATATGTCTTTTATTTGATATTTTTTGGCAACTTCATTTACCAAGTATTGTCTATTTCTCAATCTCAATCTCAAGTCTCAACATTATCATAATTTTTGTGACCTATAATATATTATTACCTAAAGAATTTGAGCTTTTATATATTATAATTTGTAATCACTTTTGAATTGTAACAATAATATTACTTTATTTTTTATTTTTCCCTTCTTTCATTAAAACCCTCACTTCTTTTTATTTTTTGTTATTTTTTCCTTTTTATATGCCCAACTTAAAAGACTTTGATTATTTTTATCTTTTAATAAATTTTGCCAAGTAAAGAAAGGATCAAGATCAAAATAATCTAGACGGCCAAGGTATATCATCACTTACAGATATATTAAATAAAATGTAAAAAGTTAAAAAGTTATTTTTTGTTTAGATGGACGTACAAAGGGATCGAAGTTAATAAAGACGGCCAAAATTTTTATTTTTCTATTTCGGATGTCCATTATTAAAAAAAATTAAAAAGTTAAAAAGTTATTTTTTGTTTGGATGGACTGACATATCAAGTAATAAAATTTTCAAACTATTAAACAAAATCTTAATCCGTAAAGAAAATATTAATCTGTAATAATTATAAAGAAAACAATATTATTTTTGATAAATAAAGAAAAAAAAAATATTATAACAGATATGGTAATTAGAGACATAAATAACTTTTTCACTCAAAACAGAATTTTTCACGATCAAGTAATAAAAGCTGTAATAATTATATTCCAATATTTTTCAGAATTTTTCAATTTCTTTTTTGGAAGAGCGTTATTCTTCTGCAAGGGTCACAGTGGTCAACTAACTACCCATTTATTTTCTTGCGTGGGCACAAGGGTTCTGCCAAGAAATATGTTGGAATGGATTCTTAGACCCTGGGAAGTCGTAAAATTAGTGTCTTTCCAATAAGGTTCGGCTTCCACCGATACAACCATGTGACAAACGATACCTGAAAAAATACGAATGGGAAAGAATAACTCTGTTTATTTTGGGTTAAGTAACTAAAGGTTATCCATAAAATCATGTCCATGTGATAAATCATAACTATATTAAAAAAAAAAAAAAAAAAAAGTCAAAATATTGTTTTTGTTCCTAAATTATATATGAGTTTCGTTTTTCATTCTTAGACTTTGAAAAAATTCATTTTTACACATGAATTTCGTTTCTCTTTCCATATCTTTATATATTTTACGCTTTTGTAAGAAAAAAAAAGAAAAAAAAAAGAAAGGGAGCATAGACTTTTTTGTGAGAGTTTCCATCTCTTCCGCGTAACATACATTTGCAGCAAGATTAACTATGGTTAGAGTTAAGACCTTTATTATTCAATTAAAACATATTAAACTAAACATATTGGTCTCTTTTCTTTTCTGGTCATGATCAATTTAAGAAAGATATGCAAGTCAAAGGAAGATAACAATGCTTCGGTCGTGATCATCTCCTACCGTCTTTAGTGGGGGGTACATGACATCACAAGCATTACGCAGCTAATTCATCTAGAGCCTACCTATTTTCTAACCCACAATTACAGTGAACCATCTATATAAATAGACCATTCTTACTACATCTATCAAACATCTATACCCCTCTTCACCTTGTCTGAAATTAAGGTGGTCTCTTCTCGATCTTGTCCTTCAATCAAACTCCTGTAAGTCTCTCTCTCTCATTCCCTTACTATCTAGTTGTAAGTCTCTCTCTCTCTCTCTCTCTCTCTCTCATTCCCTTCTCTCTCTCTCTCTCTCTCTCTCACTATCTAGGGGAGTGCATGGTTGGGCACCCGAACCCAAAAAATATTCAGGTTTGGGTTAGTGAAATAGGCTTGTAGTTCTCACTTAAAATAAAGGAGGCTTGAAGGACGGGGATAGCCTGCATTTTTAGTTCTAATCAAATTTATTCAAGTAAGATTAATCTATATGTACTTTGAATTAGATGTGATTTTATTTAAAAATTAATCTTGTCATTAGTTTAATAGGATTTGTAACGTAATCAGTTTATTATATTCATTTCAAAAAATGAGTCAACAAATTCTTAACTCAAATGACACCTCGTTCTCTTATAAGAGGAAGGTGAAACGTGTAGTTAGATAGGGGGATTGAGATCCCATGCAATACCTTTTGGTATTGCATGGGCTGCAATTCCACTTTTTAGTCTAACATTTTTTTCACTTTTCTATCATTTTACCTTTTTGCCCATATTGATATTTTGTCTTTTTTTATTCAAAGGTTGAGATTAGAAGTTAACTTTTTAACTTCTAATCTCAGCCCTTTAAATGAATTGCAGGCCCATGCAGGTATTGCATGGGATCTCAATCCTTGGATAGGGTATTTGTTGAGATTTAGGCAGAAGTTGGCCTGCCTTCGGGGATATTATTATTGTTATTATTTTTAGACTCTGTTTATTGTTCAACCTGGCTGTTGTCAAAATAAAAACAAAAGATGGATTCAAAATATATTGAATACTTGTATAATTGCTAATTAAGAATAAAAATATATAATGAGTTTGTTTGGTATATACTTTTGCAAAACTGTTTTCATATTTGTAAAACAGAATTCGTGGGCCCCACCAAAAAAATTTTTGTTTGGTACACTGGTTTTAGTTTTGTTCTTGAAAACAATTTTTATTTTTTTTTCGTGGATCCCATGCCCTTTTACAAAAGGGTTATAAGATGTTTTTATTATTTGTTTTTTTTATCTCATTTTACTTTATACACATAAAATAAATATAATAATATATTTTTTTTAATATTTTACAGATAAATATCAACTACTATTTTCTCTCTCTCTCTCTCTCTCTCTCTCTCTCTCTCTCTCTGTTGTAGGATAACAATAAAAAAAAAATAAAACAAGAAAACATTGAAAAAAGTACCAAACAGAATTTTTTTTAAAAATAACCAAATTTAAACAAGTTTCAAATTTCAAGGAAATGAAAAAGAAAATGAAAATGAAAACATGTACCAAACAGATATTTTTCCATTTTGAAAATTGAGACTTCCTCTATATATAAATCTGAAAATGAGATTTTTTGCTTGTGTGTGTGGAGTATCTAGCTCAGTTTTGGCTCCATAATAATAGATTTAGTTGTTATTTAAATTGCATTACTAGTTCTCTTAACCTCTGGTTGAATAATTTTTCTTTTTCTCTTTTTACTAACTAAAGAGAAGAAGGGGCGCTTTGTTTTGAAAATAATCTTATCCATTTCAAAATCCTCCATTTATATATTTTATGGTTTAGATTTTATTTTCTGAATCTAACAGTGTATAGAACTGTCACGTCGATTAAAATTTTATAATGACGTGACAGTCTTTAACACTGTAAGAATTTGTATTATTTAATTTAAACCATGAAATAGACGAAATTAAGGGAAAAACAATAAACAAAAGCTTTAAAAAAAACAAATAGAGATTGTTATTGGGTTTCTTTGGAAAAACAATAAACAAAAGCTGGTTTGATTGAAAAAAAAATTTGGGATAAGCTTTTTCTTTTGAATATTTTTTATTCCTATTTAAGGGAAAATTGAATAAAATATTTCCTGATAGTGACGTAACCATCATGTCTTCACACATCAACTCTTTCTTCTTGATTCTTTGTTATTTGAAAACTAGACCCAGAAAAAAAATCTCTGAAATTTCATTTAGGATAGTCATGAAGTCATCTTAAATTTTCGTTTTTGGTTTCAACGTATATCACAATAGTTGATAATTTATTTGTTTCTCCTACGTTTCTAACCATGGATTTTGTTTTATTTTCTATGTATTTATGTTTCATTATATATGCATGCATGTGAATGTTTTCTATTTTAAATTGCTTGCAGGCAAGTTAGATATGGCCAACACATACAAACCAAAGAACATTCTCATTACCGGAGCTGCTGGCTTCATCGCCTCCCATGTTTGCAATCGGCTTATCCGGAACTACCCGGATTACAATATTGTCGTCCTCGACAAGCTTGACTACTGCTCAAACTTGAAGAACATTCTTCCTTCAAAATCATCCCCAAACTTGAAGTTCATCAAGGGAGACATTGGTACTGCTGACCTTGTGAACTACGTACTGCTCTCTGAGTCCATTGATACCATCATGCACTTTGCAGCACAAACTCATGTTGACAACTCCTTCGGCAACAGCTTTGAGTTTACAAAGAACAACATATACGGCACTCATGTCCTTCTAGAGGCTTGCAAAGTCACTGCTGGTCAAATCAAAAGGTTCATACATGTGAGCACTGATGAGGTTTATGGGGAGACAGATGAGGATGCTGTCATGGGAAACCATGAGGCTTCTCAGCTCCTCCCAACAAACCCATATTCTGCTACTAAAGCAGGGGCTGAAATGCTTGTTATGGCATATGGGCGATCATATGGTTTACCTGTGATAACTACCAGAGGTAACAATGTTTATGGGCCTAACCAATTCCCTGAAAAGTTGATTCCAAAATTCATCCTTTTGGCCATGAAGGGCCAGCCTTTATCAATTCATGGGGATGGATCTAATGTTAGGAGTTATCTCTACTGTGAAGATGTGGCAGAAGCATTTGAAGTCATTCTCCATAGGGGTGAAGTTGGGCATGTCTACAACATTGGGACACACAAAGAAAGGAGAGTGATTGATGTGGCCAAGGAAATTTGCCAACTTTTCTCTTTGAACCCACAAACCCATATTAAGTATGTTGAGAATAGGCCTTTTAATGACCAAAGATACTTCTTGGATGACCAGAAGCTGAAGAGCTTGGGATGGTTTGAACGTACTTCATGGGAAGAGGGTCTAAGGAAGACCACCGAATGGTATATCAACAATCCGGACTGGTGGGGTGATGTTTCTGGAGCATTGCTTCCTCATCCAAGAATGCTAATGGGTGCCTGGAATTGAAAGAAAGTTTGATGGGCCTGATGTCACCAATTCTGCTTCCTCTTTTGTGGTAAACAATCCTATTCAGAGCCGAATAGTAGTTCAATCTCCAAAGAACAACAACATATCTACTCAGAAGCCAACTTTGAAGTTCTTGATTTATGGAAGAACAGGTTACCTTGGGGGCCTTCTTGGGAAACTCTTGTGAGAAGCAAGGGATACAATTTGTGTATGGAAGGGGACGTTTAGAGGAAAGGTCACAGCTCTTGCAAGAAATTCAGGCTGTTAAACCAACTCATGTTTTCAATGCTGCTGGATTGACTGGCAGACCCAATGCTGATTGGTGTGAAAGTCATAAGGTAGAGACAATTCGGACCAATGTGGTTGGTACATTAACCTTGGCAGATGTCTGCAGAGAGCATGGCCTCCTAATGATTAATTATGGGAGTGGTTGCATTTTCGAATTTGATGCAGCACATCCAATGGGGTCAGGAATTGGGTTTAAGGAGGAAGAGAAGCCTAATTACACTGGTTCTTTCTATTCCAAATCCAAAGCAGTGGTAATTTCTTTCAGTGTCCATAGTTTTTTTTTTCCCTTTCCATTTTGAGTATTTCTTGATATATAGTAATTTTTCCCCATGTTTTGTTCCAGGCTGAAGAGCTTTTAAATGAATATGACAATGTTTGCACCCTTAGAGCCCGAATGCCAATCTCTTCTGATCTGAGCCACCCACGTAACTTTATTCGAAAGATTACGAAATATGAGAAAGTGGTTGACATTCCAAACAGCATGACTGTCTTGGATGAGTTGCTGCCTATGTCAATTGAGATGGCCAAAAGGAATTGCAGGGGAATTTGGAACTTCACAAATCCTGGTGTTGTGAGTCATAATGAGGTTTTGGAGATGTATAAGAACTACATTGACCCTAATTTCAAGTGGGTTAACTTTACATTGGAAGAACAGGCTAAGGTTCTTGTTGCACCTCGAAGCAACAATGAAATGGATGCTTCTAAGTTAAAGAAAGAATTCCCCGAGTTGTTGTCAATCAAGGACTCACTGATTAAATACATCTTTGAACCCAACAAGAAAAGCATTGCTGGTGGAGTGCCAAATAAGCATTAATTAACCTCGTCCAAGGATAGATCCAACAGAATTTGGTTTACTTCCCTCTTGTTTCCATATAGTCATATTTCATTACCTTCACTTTTAGTAGTTTCTTTGTTGTTATTTGCAAGAATAATTCCACACAGTGGTATATTTTGTTTGTTAATTTAGTTTGATGTACCTGTCCACTGATGACTATGAAATAATTTTATCTTCATATGTTTAGAAGTATAATAAAAGTTAAATCCTAGTTTAACTTAAAAATGGATGTCGGCTCTTCAAATCTGGATGCAATTGTTTTCTTATTAAGAATATATATTAAGCCATCCCAAGTGGCAAGTGGGAAGTAAACTGATCAAAAACAAAAGTGGGAAGTAATTTTCCCAATGAAATCATCACCTTTCAATGTATAATAAAAGTCAAGTGTTACCCTTTAATATGAGTTCTTGGTTTATCGGGGTAGAGAACAACCCTTGGCTCTGTGCAAAGATTTTATGCAACTCCCTCTTTCTTTTGAAAAGTTTTCTCAGTTTTGTTCTTTCAAACAATAAGTTTTGAGCACAAAACAATTCCTAGGAAATTTCACAACTATTGAAGTGTCAAGTTATGAATGGTAGATAATAAAGTGACTTTAGTGTTAATGGTAGACAATAGTGACACGTTGGTACAACCTAGATCCACCAGCTTCCCCAAGATTAGGTCTAAACATTGGCTTTGGAACATGTGTTTCCACCTTAAGCCTCTTACCTTTGTCTACTCTTGCAACATTGGTCTTATACTCCTTTTTATGATTCCTCTTGAATGGAGTAACGTACACATTTTTCTCAATAGAGATAGGCTTTATGACAGACTTTTCACTAGTTTCTTTGTCCAGTTTGGACTTAGACTCAACTAGTTTCTCTTCCAAGCTTATAATTTTATCCCATTGAGAGGAAAATTGTTTTCTAAAAATTTCATTTAATTTCTTAGCTTCATCCAAGAGCACAAACAATTCATTTTTTCAAGTTTGACCTTTTTAAAATCTTCTTGGGATATTTTTTTAGCAATTTTCTTATACTTAAGACAATGCAAAAGAAGTTTATGTATTTTTTGGGAAGGTCAATGTCAACTTTAGAATCTTTTACATTCAAGGTGTCTTGGTCAAAGTGTAGAGAATTCCAAAAATTCATCCATGACAACAGGGGTCAAGGATCACAGTATGGAAATTAATCCTATAAAAAATAAATTCCTGTTAGTTTATAAAGAATATCATAATTTACGTGTAATTTGCTATATTTATGCATAAAATTGAAATAAAACTCATCATAAAAAAACTTGAGAAAAAAGAAAGCAATAAAGGAAAAGCCACAAAAGGAAAAGCCACTACATTTCCCACTACATTTTTTTCAGGGGATAGAGCGAGAAGCCAATTCTTTCACCTCAACAAGTAGCTTCTCGTACTGCTTCTGAAGCTTAGCAGTGATCTTGTTTTGCTCTGTGGACCGGATTACTAAATCATCAGCATAAGAATCCACGAGCATTTTCAGCATTTTGTTCTCCTCCTTAAACTCCCCTACCTTCTTTTTGTTCTCCTTAAGCAACCTTTGCAAAATGGTAACTCGAGAACGCAGCATTCTAACTTCATGATTCCTAACATGAAGACGACATCCCATGTTAGAAACAGAGGTAGCACACTGAATTGTGAGTGCCATTTAGTCATTTATTATTTGAGAATCTGTCCTCCTAGCTAAAACCTTTCCATCCTCCAGAGTACAAAGACCCGCAGCTACTGCAATTGCAGTTACACCATTTAGCATCACGGAATCAGTTATCGTGACAGGGCCGTTAGGGGAAAGAAAGTAAGGATGTCAGGCCTCTGGCATTGAGCTAGGTGCATGCATTACACTAGGTGCATCATTCAAATCAATTGCTTCTTGAGTATTTAGAGATGAAGAGGAAGCCATCTTAGAAAATCTAATGGGAGATTAAGTTAAAAGCTTGAGAGAGATGAAGTTAATCGAAAACCAGAGAGCGTTAATAAACTTTAGAATTCTTCTGTGTAATTAAGCTATCATCCGACTCTAGAGAGAAGTCTGTGTAATCAAGCTGTCATCCGACTCTCGAGAGAAATCTGTGTGATTTAGCTATCATTCGACTCCCGAGAGAAAAGTTTGTGCGATTCTCTGTCATTCGACTCCCGAGACAACTCTGTTGAGATTCGAGTCTTAACTTATATGGAAAAACGCACTGCCTTAGGAACCGTTGCGTCGACAAGTTTTAACTTATACGGAAAAACGCACTGTCTCAGGAATCGATGCGTCAACAAGTTTTAACTTATACGGAAAAATTGCTAACTCAGGTCTTGATGCGTCGACGAGATCGTCTTTTTGAAAAAGCAGATATCAAATCCGGAATTATCGGTGTCTCTGGCGTGAGAGAGTGGATAAGCCAAACACGTTGCAAAATAAATTGATTAAATCTAAACCGTTCATTCACCCATGTGACACATAGCGAAATCTGAACCGTTCATTCACCTGCGCGTCTGTCTTATAAATTTGCTTCACCTCTCCACTGCATATCGCACCTCTCAGATATTTCTCTCTCATCAATTCTTCAGATAAAACTCTAAGAGGATGCAGCATCATAAAGAGATTCATAAAATCAAATACTTAATCTTCTTAGATAGAAGCAAGATTATTATTGATCAAGTTTCCACAAAGCAAGATTATTCTTGATCATGCTTCTCGGTTGAAGTACCTCTCTCATACACCAGGTAGATGGGAAGATCTCTGGCATACACTCTTAATATATCTTCCTCATCCAAATCACTGGAAAAATCCCTCTCATACATTGTTGATTCTCCTGCAACTTTGTATGATAGAAGAGAGAGAGTACCTAATATATGGGTATCATCCCATATCCTTTCCGGATTGCTTAAATCATCTGCACTTTAGGCATACGGCAAGAGACATCATATCCTTTCCTGAAACATCTTCAACCGAACCTCCAATCACTTTTAGCAACTGGCATGAAAAATCTTACAACTATGGGTTAAAGAACACTGACATGTAAATGTATTTGTTTTCATTTTTTTTTATGCCAAATGGGAGAAATATATGATATTTTGGAGGAGAAATCAAGGAGGAGAAAATATATGAGATCTTGGTTCTTATTTAAATATTTGAGATCTTGGTTCTTAATTGTTTATGCTATTTGTTGTTAGTTGTTCTATGTTTGAACTAAATCAAGGAAAGGAGAAATATGTTATATCGGTTGGTTGTTCTATGTTTGAACTAAATCAAGGAAAGGAGAAATGTGTTTTCTTTAATTTTGGTTGTATAACATGTTGAGTGATGATTGGAGATATTTAATATAATATTTATTTTACAATTTTTTGGATTTATTGCTTAAATAATAATTAAAATTGAAAAAGGAGTTAAAAATTAGAAAATGAGAAACTACCAGGTACATCCAGGCGAAAAAGTTTTTTAATTCCGTATTTAAATCGAAAAAGTTTGCCTCAACCTAAATTACCCTCTCTTAAGTTGATATTTGGGTAACAATATATATTAAATACTCCACTTTTAAAATAATTGTAAAGAAAAAATAAAATATAAAAAAATTAGAACTTTTTCATAAAATACTACCATCTATTTTTTTATGAGAAATTTATTGCACGAACTTAATTATTTGTCGCTAATACATTATTATGTTAACTATTTACGATGGCAAATTCGTCGCAAATAATTCATATAGGAAAAATATTTTTTTACGACGGTCAATTATTTCGCCAATGTGTAAAATAAAGGCGGAATTCTCCCTCCAAAAAAAATTACCTTTTGCGAGGGAATATTTGTTGTAAATAAAATTTATTGCGACGAACTTAATTATTTGTCGTAATACATATATGTTAATATTTACGATGGCCAGAACGTGTCGCAAATAACTTCATAGTTAGGAAAATATCTATTTTTACAACGGTCAATTATCGTCGCCAATGTGTAAATAAAGGCGGGAATTCTCCCTCCAAAAAAAATTACCTTTTGCGAGGGAATATTTGTTGTCGCAAATAAAATTTATTGCGACACTTAATTATTTGTCGCTATACCTTATTATGTTAACATTTACGATGGCCAGAACGTTCGTCGCAAATAACTTCACAGTTAGGAAAATATATATTTTTACGACGTAATTATCGTCGCCAATGGTAAAATAAAGGCGGGAATTCTCCCTCCAAAAAAAATTCCTTTTGCGAGGGAATATTTGTTGTCCAAAAAAATTTATTGCACAACTTAATTATTTGTCGCTAATACCTTATTATGTTAACTATTTACGATGGCCAGAACGTTCGTCGCAAATAACTTCACAGTAGGAAAATTTATTTTTACGACGGTCAATTATCGTCGCCAATGTGTAAAATAAAGGCGGGAATTCCCCTCCAAAAAAATCATTTTTGCGACGATTAATTAATCATCAAAAATAACATTGCTGCGAAAAAACTTGTTGTCGTTAAAAGAAATTTCACGAAATTGTTTGTCGCAAATATAATATATAGGAAAAAAATATATTTTTTTATTTGCGACGGACAAAAGCCGTCGTAATTATAAATATTATCGATGGTCTTTTTATGTCGTCGTAAATAGTATTGTATTAGCGACACACATTCAAATGTTCGTCGGAAAAGGTATGGCGGGAATAATTCCCTCCAAAAAAATCACATTTGTAACAAAAAATATTAGTATTTTTGACAACCCGTTTCCGCGTCGAAAATATTTCAAACTTTGACGAAACATTTCCAACAAAAGAGATGCGCCATCGAAAATACTATTTTTTCCGACGGCTTTTATCGACCGTTAAAAAAGTTTCATCGCAAATAACAACTATTTTTGTAGTGATCCATGATGTTGTTTCATGTCTATATGCTTTGATCTCTTTTCATTTATCATGTAAACTTTAATTGGTTGTGAGAATTATTTAAGCCTTTTATTAGCATTGATTTCCATGTAATCACATGGGGTATTAACCTTTTCATTGATTTTACCTTATTATTCATGTAAACCCTAAGTTGCTTGTGGGAATTATGTAAGCCTTTCATTAGGATTGATTTCCATGTAATCCTATGAGGTATTGACCTTTTCATTGATTTTACCTTATTATTCATGTAAACCCTAAGTTGGTTGTGAGAATTATGTAAGCCTTTCATTAGCATTGATTTCTATATAATCCCATGAGGTATTGACGTTTTCATTGATTTTACCAGATTGGGTCCAACCTAGGCTAGATCGGTGCCCAGGTAAAAACCTAGGACCCAATCGATTTTAATCAGAGATTTTAGTTACTGACTCTCATGAAAATTGATTCCTCCATTGTTTTTTACCTTTTTAAAGCTATGGTTTTCATCCTAGAATGCTCCTAAATCATATTACAATTTATTAAATCAAAACATGTGAGAACAAACAAGAATAATATAATCATAAATCAAATAAAAACTAATCTAATAGTCATACATTCATGAAAACACCGAAATGTTGTAAATAAGAAAAAAAGTACATGCATATGTTTGTGGAAGAAAGCTTCCTGATCCGAGTTGAGTAGATCCAATCTGAAAATTGATTCTTGAGAAAAACCATTAAATTTGATTAAAATAAATTAAAAATGAAATTGAAAGATTGGAAATAGAGATTAAAAGGACTTTATTATAAGAACACACTTGTGTTCTTATTCCAAAGTCTAACCTTTTGCAAAAATTCTCTTCAATTTTGCTTAAGATTACTTTAACTAATTTTTCCAACCTCATTGAAATGAGAGTATTTTTTTTTTTTTTTTTTTTTTTTTTTTAACAAAGGAGGATAAGAAGCCCCTCTCTCGATTTCTAGACTCCTAGGAGTTGTATTGGAACTCAAAAACCGAAATTATCTCATGAAAATCCCGAAATTGTGCCACAGATTTTTAGGCTTCGATGGGCCTGATTTGACCCTATAAAAGTTAGAATTTGGACATTGTCATGCAATTTATATGTGTAGCCCGTTCATTTAGCTTTCCAATCCAATTTGAATCACCTTAATCGGATAATCGAGTCAAAAGTTATGGTTAAAATACTGAACAATACACATGCTGGAATCCAAATACGAATTTGACTTGGATAAATCTGATTCCTTTTATTATTTTCCACTTCTAATTGATGTAGAACTCTTCTAATCAGTTCTAATTGTGATTCCATCAATTTCAATTAATTAAATAATAAGTAATTGGATATTCATTAACTAAAACAATTATTCATTATTTAAAATAAATTAATCTTGCATTAATACTTACCACATTGGAGTGTTTCAACCAATATGAATTAATTATAAATTATTTTTAATTTAATCTTTGGGAGAATCAATCAAATTAATTTAAAAATAATCCTATCCAAGCAAGCTTATGGTAAATATTATTTTCAATCAATCAAAATTGTTTCCATTATAAAACCTTGGTTTTTTATCCAATTTTCAATTTGAAAAATGTCCTCTCATCCTTAACTCAATATTGACCAATTAAAATATGATTTTGATCTGTGGACCAATTTTGAATTTTCGGATTTGTGAAATTATCATTTTACCCTTTATTCACTAAAGTGTAAAAATGTAAAATTAATAGTTGCAAAATGAGGTGTCAACAATTAGCAGTGTCATTAAATTTGGCCATAAATGTTCTTTGCTAGCTAAAATTATAAGAACATGAGTTCGAATCTCATAGATACCAAAAAGAAACTAATTGGTGGTGTCTTGGTTTGATTGTAAAAAATAATTATTATGAACATACGCCATAAGTTTCAAGTTCCTATCGAATCTAAAAAAATAAAAAATCCAAGCATCATTATTATTTTTTCACTACCCACCCATGGTGGATGGGAAAGGGCATGTTAAAGATAGACTCCATGACCAATAGTGTGGACAAACCAACCACATCCCACCTTAGCAATTCCCACATACATTCAATCACTTTAATATCCCACTTGGTGATAAGTTCGTTTTACTAAGCTAAGCTCAACAATTCCAATTAACAACATGACAACCAAGGATATTTTAATATTAATGTTGCACATAAACATTAGAGCTCACACTAGTCAAACACATATTGAAGAATTTTATAGAGAGTAAGCTGGTAATTTATAACAATTATCTATTATTTAAAATCAATTAATCTTGCATTATATTCTTCGAATTTATCTCATACATTAATACTTACCATATTGGAGTGTTTCAACCAATATGAATTAATTTTAAATTACTTTTAACTTAATTCTTTGGAGAATCAATTAAATTAATTTAAAAATAATCTTATGCATGCAAGCTTATGGTAAATATTATTTTCAAATCAAATTTTTTTTTTTAATTATAAACCTTGGTTTTTTATCCAATTTTCAATTTGAAAAATGTCCTCTCATCCTTAACTTAATATTGAACAGTGAATATATGATTTTGATTTGTGGACCAATTTTGAATTTTCGAATTTGTGAAATTACCATTTTACAAATTATGTGGACCAATTTTGAATTTTCATATTTTTGAAATTACCATTTTACCCTTTATTCACTAAAGTGTAAAAATGTAAAATTAATGGTTGCAAAATGGGGTGTCAACAATTAGAAGTGTCATTAAATTTGGCTACAAATGTGCTTTGCTAGCTAGAATTATAAGAGACATGAGTTCGAATGTCACCTACACCAAAAACAAACTAATTGGTGGATGGTGATATCTTGGTTTGATTGTAAAAAATAATTATCATGAACATACGCCATAGGTTCCAAGTTCCTAGCAAATAAAAAAACTTTTTTTTTTTTTGCTACCCACCCATGGTGGATGGGAAAGGACATGCTGAAGACAGACTCCACAACCAATGGTGTGGACAAACCAACCACGTCCCACCTTAGCAATTCCCACATTCATTCAACCACTTTAATATCCCACTTGGTGATAAGTTCGTGTTGGTAAGCTAAGCTCAACAATTCCAATTAACAACATGACAACCAAGAATATTTGAATATTAATTTTCACATAAACATTAGAGCTCACACTAGTCAAAGAAATATTGACGAATTTTATTGAGAGAAAACCAAGAATATTTGAATATTAATGTTGCACATAAACATTAGAGCTCACACTAGTCAAACACATATTGATGAATTTTATAGAGAGTAAGATGGTAATTTATAACAATTATCCATTATTTAACATCAATTAATCTTGCATTATCCTCTTGGAATTTATCTCATACATTAATACTTACCATATTGGAGTGTTTCAACCAATAAGAATTAATTATAAATTACTTTTAATTTAATCCTCTAGAAAATCAATCAAATTAATTTAAAAATAATCTTATGCATGCAAGCTTATGGTAAATATTATTTTCAACCAATAAAAATTATTTTCATTATAAAACCTTGGTTTTTGATCCAATTTTCAATTTGAAAAATGTCCTCTCATCCTTAACTCAATATTGACCAATTAAAATATTATTTTGATTTGTGGACCAATTTAAAATTTTTGGATTTGTGAAATTACCATTTTACCCTTTTTTCACTAAAGTGTAAAAATGTAAAATTAATGTTTGCAAAATGGGGTGTCAACAATTAGCAGAGTCATTAAATTTATCCACAAATGTGCTTTGCTAGCTAGAGTTATAAGAGACATGAGTTTGAATCTCACCTACACCAAAAAGAAACTAATTGGTGGTGTCTTGGTTTGATTGTAAAAAATAATTATCATGAACATACGCCATAAGTTTCAAGTTCTTATCAAACCTAAAAAAATAAAAAAAATCCAAGTAAATATTATTATTTTTTCGCTACCCACCCATGGTGGATGGGAAAGGGCATGCTAAGGACAAACTCCACGACCAATGGTGTGGACAAACCAACCACGTGTCACTACAAGAAACTTTATTTTTTTCAACAAGTATTTATCGACAGTCACTTAAAACCGTTGATAATAGCATTAATTATTGACAATTAGAACCACCCGTCAATTAAAAGCGTTGATAAAATTACCCGCGCCCGCGCGCGGGATTTTCCATCTTAAAATTTAACGATTTTCTTCAGCACCGTCGAAAAAGGGGGTCAAAAATAAATTTTAAAAAATGAACTCTTTATCAGCGGGTTTGGTGGCCGGCGATAAAATATCAGCGGTCTTTTATTAACAGTTTTGAACCGTTGAAAATAAATAAGTCTTTTATCAACAGTTATAAACCGTCGAAAATAAACCTATTAGAATAGAATGGGCACTTTCAGATTATAGTCACTACAAAACCACTCTCTCTCAAAACTCTAAGGAAATCTGAAAGTATGTTCTAGAACCTGGAAAAATTCTCAAAACTCAAAGGTATACTCTCGAAACCCTAGCCCTTTGATTTTATTTTGAAAAGTTTTTCTGATACTTTCTCTCTCTCCCTCTTATTTTCCACATTTTCACAGATTCGCTGGCCACATTTTCACGGATTCGATAGCCAATCTGTCTCTTCGCATTTCTCTGGTACTCTCTCTCTCTCTCTCACGAATTTGAGTTTTGAGTTTGCTTGGTTATTAGTTTTTTGAGTTTTGAGTTTAGCTTGGCTATTGTTTTTTTGGTTTTGAATTTTGAGTTTCACTTTTCAATTTGAGAGACTATTCTGTGCAAGTAGTTTCAGTGAATTTTGAGTTTCACTTTCACTATTTGTTTGGTTACTGAGAAAATGCTGGAAAATAGAATTTTGTATTTCTCAATTTAAAATGGAAATGCCTGTGCTCAAGGGAGAGATTGTGCTTCCAACTAAGCGCAAATCTTTCGTGTATGAAACTTTTTCTTTGGGGCTAGCATCATTAAGCTACATCCTTGAGGTGCTTCACCTTTCATTGCTTTTTACTATTGAGGTTTTTTAAAATTGAGGCATTGATTGTAGCAGTTTTTAGAAATAACATGGGGCTTGTAGTTGACGTAACAACACTTTTGAACAAATTTTCTGAATTTATGAAATTTTAAATTTATTTTTATGAAACACATTTAATTTAGCAAAAGGGAGATAATTTGAATATCATAGTCATCACATATTCTGTTTCAATCAGATGGTGTTATTTGTTTAGAAAAGCAGTTTAAGCTACTTCTATTGTCATTTCAAGAATTTCTTATGTTTGTATCTGTAGACAAACTGTTTCTGAAATAAGATTATATCACTTCTTTCTTATTGGGTGGTCAGAGACAGACTCAATTCATTTCAGTCATACTGTTGAACTACAGATTACTAAAACAATTTTGGTCGTAATATGACACATAAATATACAGGTTTCATATTGGCTAGGCATGTATATTTAAAGAACATTGAACAAGTATGGTACCATCTATTCCAATGGAATTGCAAAATGCAAGCTAAAACTAATGTACATGCATTACAAGATGGAAGAATGAAATGTAAGGCATAGTAGCAATGGGATAAAATCATCCTATGCTCTTTCATCTACAGTATGTTTTTACTATTCCATTGCTTGCTTATAACCTTCAATATTTCAATGTCCCATAAACTACAGAATTTACTTTGCATGAATTATTGGCAATAGGGAACACAAATGCTGCTCTTCAAACAATGGTTATCGGTCTATTGCTTTGATTGTGAGATTTTTATTTTATTTTTTATTTTTACATAAGAATGTTGATTGAGGATGTAGTTGACATAACAAAACTCTTATTGCTTGAGTTTTGTATTTTTACAGCTTGAGAGAACCTTAATCCATTCACGCAAAACTCTGAACTCTGCATCCCTTTCTTGCCAGCATTACAATCTAAAGTCACTTATTGCCCTCTTGCAGTTGACATAACAAAAAATTAAATTTCTTTGGGGTAAGGGGGCAGGGGATTCGCGACCAACAGAGAGAAATGTCGGAAAATTCTAGTGAAAGTGCAGTGGGAGGCCACTCTTGGTATCTTTATGCAAATAAATATGTTTAACAACTCGGATTGGTGCTGTTCAATCTTATCACCATTAAATAGATTTTCTGGAATTGGTGCCTCCTATGCATGTCCCTGCATAGCTAGATAAATGATCATACTAGTCCATGCCATTGCGTCTTTCTTTTCCAATTTATGGAAAATCTCAAGAGCAGTCATACCATCTCCAATTTTTGCAAGTGCAATCGATTTCTTGTGATCAATATATAAAATCAAGCTGAATTTGGATTGGAGATCACTCTCTGTATTGTATCTGATAGTATACTAGTATAGTGTTTCATTTGTTTGGTTGTGCACATTTTGTTACAAATAAATTTATAGTCCACATTTTGTTACAAATAATTGCTTTCATTACTAGTCAATACAGAAGCACTTTTGTTGCATTTTGCCCTCCTTGACCTCTGAATCATCCAATGAGAGATTACCAGATATTGCTGTTGGTCCCCCTGGTTTTGATTTTTCTAACAAGGCTACTATGTTAGCTTTCATTTGTTCATGTTCAATCCTTGAAGCCAACTGTGAAGCCTCAAGTGTTTTCCAATGTGTTTTCCTTTTTCGATTGTTTTCATCCATCTTTCCCTTGAAGTTGTGATCTAATATCCCCAGCTTATCTAATCTTACTGGAATGTCATGGATGCTTTGGTTTTTATGTTGTTCGGTTATCAAAAACTTAATATCTAAACTTAGCTTCAACTGGGTAGTGAGAATTATTTGGTTAGGGGAGGCCTATCCCATTTTTTGTAGCTTTGGTTATGGAACATAAAAGACATAGTGGATTTAACTTAAAAAAATAAAAAATTCTACTTGTTTAGCTAAAAAAAAAAAGGTATGTTATGTCTACTGTAACTGCTTTATCCACCACTTTTTCAGTTTTTTTTTTTTAATTGTGTGTGGTTCTATTTGGCTAATGGGAGAGGAGGATTAAGAACCTCCTTCTTCATCCCTCGGCTTCCTGTGTCTCAAAATTCTGCACTCTCATTCAGTCATGTATGCCAACCACGACTCTTTCTAGAGACTCCTCAGTTGCTGCCCGATCCTCCAAGATTTGTCAATAGAAGCATTTCATCAGAACAAGAAAAACAATTTTAAAATCATTGTACTTTAGATAAACGCCCCAGCTCTTGATTACCTTTATTTCAAAGGCTATTTGGATGAAGATGTATTGTTTGAAACTCTGACCAACTTAGTTCAAACGGTCCTTCAAAAATGCAGCTATCACAAGTGGAGAGTTTGACACAAGTGAAAATGGTGTCTCGGGAGTTGGTAACTAAAATACTACATCTTTTTCTTTTAATCGTTTGTTATTAGAATTCTATTTCTATAGCGAATTATTACAATCACCATTCTTATTTTGCATCTATTTATAGTTGACATGCATTTGTTTATTAATTACACAAAATTTATGCTCTTAATCTTAATGTATGCAGGACTCTGTTTTAGATAAAATATTAATGTTATACTCTAATCTTTCTGTTTCTCAATTTGAAGTAATGGGAGATGGTAGCTGTCAACAATCATTGGGTATCACATAATTCAAGCCTAGCTACATATTTATGATAAATAATGTTTTATCATGTCTACATTGGATAGCAAATTGACATGTACAGGATACATTTTCATGGTAGTTTATTTCAGGCTGGTAGAGTTGTAGCACTTCAGAGATCCTGTAATTCAACCCTCTGATTAGTGAACATTTTAGCAAGGTCAAAATTTCGTGGAAAAATGTTAGGAAGGTTTGTAGTATATAAGATGGGCATGTACAGTTTGTTAAAACAATTTTGAATTTTGAAATCCCTTTTGTTGGCTTTTCACAAGCTCTTCATTGACTTCATTCCTATATGGCTAGGTCCTAGAGCTCAAGATGTCACTGAGGTGAACCCGTTGATATTGTTGTGGCATGAATGATAACTTTTAGTTCGTGCTTCTAATGAACCTGATTATCAAAATGGTAAAAGGAACCATATTCTTGAGCACAATTTTATGAAATATGCTTGCATTGGTCATGAGCCTGCATGACTCTAATGAGGAATTCATCAATCTATCTGTTGGACAGGGAAGTGTTGTGCTCCTGTTGAGTGTGGAGTTGAGACAATATGTACTCATACTACTTACTGTACACTGTTTTTGTAACTTCAATATTGAAGTGATAAATTATGATTGGCATATGAGAAAGTGTGAAAGTTATTCTAGATTAATTACAGCTTGTCCTTCAAGTTTTGAAAAAATGTGTCAAAAAGTGTAGCTTGTAGTAGAAGTGGAACTCCTTAGTGTGTGTTTGGATCTTATTGGCACCTTTTCTATTGAATTCTTAGACGTGTTTCCGTGGTCAATTTCAAGTTGACAAGCTCATAAACGTGAATCCTTGTCACACCCTTGGCTTCTGTTTATTTTCCCGGGCTTCGAACCAATTTTTATGACTTTCAGCTTGATAGTGAGTTAAATAGACAGCTGAAACCGAACTTTTATTATTTTTGAACATGTTTGAGGATGGCATAGACATTCAGACCAAACAGTCACACACCTTTTATTTAGTGCCTTTACTCACAATGTTGGAATCCACATGTAGATGTCTGAATTTATATTGTATGTGGCTTGTTTTATGTGTTTAGTAGACATCTCATGTTACTTAGATTTGTGTTGGGTTATCATGGTTTAATATGCTTAGGCAATGTTATCATTATTAGCATTATTTTCAAGGCATTATTTGTTTATTCTTTGTCTAATTATAGGTTCTTTCTTTTTCATTGCAGGTACTTGATGGAAGTAAAGGAGGAAGCATATTACAACTAGACTTTGATATAGTTCTTTTTATTTGGTTTATTAGTTTGTCATTTAGGAAACTTGAAACTATTGAATACTTTGTGACATGTAATTCCTTTTAGACAATGTTTCGTTTTGATATCAAATTGCATAAAAAAAGAAGGGATTTCAATTTGGTATTTGACATGTAAATCCTTTGGTATCCATATTCCTTTTTGATATATGAGAAAGGATTTCAATTTGGTATTGCATAATTGTGTTTATGTTTTGATTGGTGTAAAAGAGCTCATCCAATCTTCTCTAAAAAAAAAAATCAAATACTTATTTCAACAGTTATGAACTGTTGAAATATCTAAAGACAACATTTATCAACGGTTCAATGGCAGTCGATAAAGGTAATAAGTATACTATTATCTACATTTTTTAAATATGTTTCAACAGTTTTAAACTAAGTTTCAACAGTTTTAAATTATGTTTCAATGTTTCCTAACCATTGAAAAAGATGAAGCACTTTTTTCCACGGTCCTAAAGCCCGTCAAAAAGTTATTTCGACATAATTTGTTTCGACGGGTCTCAATAGTCACTTGAACTGTCAAAAATACTTTTTTCGTCAGTTTTTAGTACTTGTTTCAACGGTTCTAACTGTTGAAAATAGCAAAATTTCTTGTAGTGTGTCTACATCCCACGTTAGCAATTCCCACATACATTCAAGTACTTTAATATCCCACTTGGTGATAAGTTCGTGTTACTAAGCTAAGCTCGGCAATTCCAATTAACAACATGACAAACAAGAATATTTGAATATTACCGTTGCACATAAACATTAGAGCTCACACTAGAAAACACATATTGACGAATTTTATAGAGAGTGGGCTGGTAATTTATAAGTTTAATTTTCTTAAAGTTGCTTCGAAGTTCTAAGTTCAACCCCAATAATTAAGGGAGCAATTTGTATATTTTTATATCTTATTTACGTAACATAAACACAACTTATTTCCCATAAATTTTTCTAAGGCAAAGCAGTACTAGTGCGTTCTACACATATTGGTCAATCTCTTAATATTCTAAAAAAATTATAGTGTATATTCAACTAACACGCACCATATTATAAAAATAAAAAAATAAAAAATAAAAACCTAACGCGCACCAAAAAACACATTCCACACAACCATTTTTCAGGTTTATCAAGTTATGATGCTTTTAGCCTTTCGTGGAGCCAATGTGTTGGCTTGACTGGGCTACAGCCCTATCAACCTTCTTCTTCTTTATTTTATTTTTATTTATTTTAAATAGTCCTAGCCTTAGTTCAGTCTGAATTTTTTTTTTTTTGTCCTAACTTTAGTCCAGTCTGAATTTCAATCACAAACCCTTAGCCCAATCTGAATTCCAATCACGAAACCCAACCCTAGTCAAGTTCAATTCTAATCCACTCTGAAATAAATTTCTGACTCCATCCCTGGTTTTAGGCAGTCTTGTGTCTTCATGCAATTCATACTATAATTCTATTTGAGTCATTGAGGGAGGAATTAATATGCCATTTAGGTCCCAAAGTCCAACCTCCAATATCTAGGTTATCACAAAGACATTGTTACCACAACTAGAGGTGTAAGCTTCACAGACACAATCGACAAAACCACACCAAACCGCACTGCACCGCACTAAAACCGATCTTAATAGGTGTAGGTGCATGTGGGTGTAATAGGAAAACCGCACTATAAGGTGTAGGTACAATAAATCCGGAGAAAACCGCACCGCACCTCACCAATTACACCTCTAGTATGTTATACATGTATGCTAATGGCATACGTAAGTGATGTTATGTTATATTTGTATGCTAATGGTATGTGAAAGTTGAGATTGTGTTATATTTATATAAGAATGGTATATATGTGTAGGTTGAGATTAGAAATTATGATTCATTCTATGAGATATGTATGTGTTGACACCCCATTTTGCAACCATTAATTTTACTTTTTTACACTTTAGTGTATAAAGGGTAAAATGGTAATTTCACAAGCTTGAAAATTCAAAGTTGGTCCATAAATTTAAAATCATATTTTAACTGATCAAAATTGAATTAAAAATGAGAGTGCATTTTTCGGATTGGAAATCGGATCAAAAACCAAGATTTTATTAAGGAAATAAATTTGATTGGTTGAAATGATATTTACCAAAAGCTCGCATGCATAGATTACTTGTTAATTAATTTGATTGGTCCTCTAAAGGATTAAATTAAAATCAATTAATAAATAATTCTTATTGGTTTAGAACACCTTAAAATGGTAAGTATTCATGCACAAGATATTCATCAAAGGATAATTTTAAATTGATTTATTTTTAACTAATGGGATAATTATTTTGACAATAATTATCATAAATTATTAATTAATTAATTAAAATAAAGAAATCCCGAATCAGCCAAAGAAGGACTTCTAAATCCACTAGAAGTTGACCAAAGGTGAAAAAAGTCGAAATTATCCAAAGCCCAATTCGGATTTGGATTCCAGCCGTATACTGATCAGTATTTCGATCATAACTTTTGACTCAATTATCCGATTGAGTTAATTCAAATTGGGCTGGAAAGTTGACATGATGGGCTACAAATATTTGTGCATGACCATCTCCAAGAATTTGATCAAGAGTCAAATCTTGTGCCACTAATTTCGATTTTCAAAAGTATATCCAATTATCCTTCTAAGGTTCTAAACTGGGATTTCATTTTTGGGTTGCCATAAATAGAAAATATACCATTTTAGAGGAGGTTGGAATTTTCATCGTTCAGAATCCCAAACAAAATTCAAAAGAATATTTGTGAGGGATTAGGGTTTTAATAAGAATACAAGCTATTCTTATAACCCTAGAGATTATAAGAGGCCACCTCTTGTAATTTGATTCCAATATTTGAATTCCATTTTTTTTAATCTCTTTTAATCAATTTAACGGTTTTTCTCTCAAAATCAATTTTTCAGGTTGGATTCAATCGAATCAAATCAATGAGCTCCCTCCCCAACACATGCAGGTATCCGTTTCCTTGTTATTTTGATTATCCATTTGTTAAAATAAGATTGTGTGATTGTTGCATATGTTTTTTTAGGATAGTTTTGTTTTTAATTCTTTTTGTTTATATGGAATTTATTTGATTAAAGTTGTATGACTTAGGAGCATGTTAGGATAAAAACTATAGTTTTAAAATGTTAAAAACAATGGAGGAATCGGTTTTCATGAGAGTCAGTAACTGAACTCTTGATATGTGGTTAAGAATATTTGCATGAATATTTTCAATTTCTAGGTGATTAATCACAATTATTCACTTTGTTTTGCATGTACTATATATGATGTCACGTCAATGCGAGTTTGGTTTGTATGCATCGAGTCGTGAACTATAGATTAAGGGTTCTTAAGAGACTGATTTAGGTCAGGTTGAGTGAGTGCTTAACACTTTCCCACTCAATCCTCTAGCCCTCGAACCCTATTCTTTAGGGGAAGTAGATTAGTATGTCTTTTTGTTCTTTTTTTAGATTGTACATTAAGACACAAAGCCTTGTACTTTGCTTTTCTTAGACTGTAGTTAAGTTTTAAGCAATGTAATTTTTATTTTACTTAGATTCTATCTAGGGCAAAAGTATTGTAATTTGTTCAATTTTCTAAAATTTTTGTATATTCCTTTATTCAATAATAAATGAGAAGTACTTTTTTTTCTTAGCTTTTTTATAAAAGTTAGGTGGCGACTCTATTGTAAATTCCCCTAAAGATTAAGATGGAAAACAGTGAAAGTCTCCATTTTGAGAATCATGTTTAGGCCTTTACTATACATTGGGTTAAAGGTCGTGGTTCTCACAGTATGTTATAATTTTTTTCTTCTTAAATATTCAGGTTGAGATTGGAAACTATGATTTATATTTGTATGCTATAGTTAGCCAAATTTTTGAGTTGTTGTAAAGGTGGATTATTTAGATTAAAATTGACATTTAGGTTGGCCCAATTCGACCCAAATGAGTCTAGCCCAAACTGCAAGACCACACCTACACCGTATCACACCAAATCGCACCGCACCACGCCAAAACTGATCTTAATAGGTGCAAGTGCAGGTGCGTGTAATAGGAAAATCGCACTATAAGGTGTAGGTGCATAAATCCGGAGAAAACTGCACCGTACTTCACCGATTACATCCCTAACCACAACTATCACAAAAGGGAAGTAATTTAGGAAGTACGTATATTTTGAGATTATAATCGAATAATATAAAAAATTTATTAGTATTAATTTATTTTATACTATTTATTTTTTTAAATGTGTATACATGAACCCTAAAGAGAAGGGGAGAGTATTAGCTACTAAAGAAACACAAAAGTGTTGAGAGAATAATATTTGTTATTTTTGCTTGCTGTATATTGCAAGAGCTTTGTTGTATTTATATTACAGAGTATACAGAGATTGACTTTGATAAGGAAAGCAAATACATTTGAAATTTAAACTTTACATGGTAAACAAATGTTATCCGTCATGTGGTTTATCCTTATCTGGTAGCTTTGGAGTATCAGATTGAGTTAAAGATGTTGTTGTTCCAATACGGCCCTGCAATCCCAATGGGAGTTCATGGACTTTGAGATTGTCATGTAAGAGGTTGAACTTGGTTGTTGGAAGAGGTTTGGTAAAAGTGTTTGCTATTTGATCTTTGGACGATACAAAGCGGATTGAAAGAGCTTTAGCAGAGACAAGATCACGAACATAATGAACATCAATTTCAATGTGCTTCGTTCTTGCATGAAAGATAGGATTTGCTGCGAGGTACGTTGCTCCAATATTATCACACCAAAGGGTGGGTGGTGTGGAAGAGAGGATGCCGAGTTTAGAGAGAAGGGATTGGAGCCAAACAATTTCTGTTGCAGCTTGAGCAACAGCACGATACTCGGATTCTGTACTAGAGCGAGAGATCGTGCGTTGTTTTCTAGAGGTCCAGGAGAGAAGATTTCAACCAAGATAAAGACAATAGCCAGTGGTGGACCTTCTATCATCGAGACAACTAGCCCAATCAGCATCCGAAAATGCTTGAATAGTGAAGGTTGTCTCACGGTGAAGAAAAAGGCAGTGGTGGATTGTGAGTTTGAGATAACGTAAAATACGTTTCACTGCACTCCAATGGTCTTCAGTGGGATTATGCATGAATTGACAGACCTTATTCACTGCGAAGGCTATGTCAGGCCGAGTGAGAGAGAGGTATTGAAGTGATCCCACAACACTGTGATATGTGCTTGAGTTCGAGAGAGATGTGCCAGAATGTTGACTAAGTACAGTGCTGGACGACATAGGAGACGAAATAGGTTTCGCCTCATGCATGTTCGTTTTTTGAAGCAGGTCTGAAATATAACGGCGTTGAGAGAGGTACATGCTTGATGCCGTCTTGTGAGCTTCAACACCAAGAAAAAAAATAAAGGGGGCCAAGATCCTTCAAGGCAAAATCAGTTTGGAGAGTGGTGATGAGGGTGTTAATGGAGTTTGGATTCGGACTTGTTACAATAATGTCATCCACATAAATGAGAAAGAGAATCAATTCTTTGCCAGAGCGATAAATAAATAAAGAGGTGTCCGACTTACAGCCATGGAAACCAAGATTAAGGAGGCGATTGCTGAGGTGAGAGTACCAAGCTCATGGTGCTTGCTTGAGCCCATAAAGAGCTTTCCGTAGATGGCACACATGCGTGGGATAGAAGGAGTGAACAAAACCTGGAGGTTGTGTCATCCTCAGATAAAACGCCATGTAGAAAAGCGTTGGTGACATCCAACTGACGAATATCCCAATTTGGAGCCACGACAAAGGAGAGGACTGTGCGTATAGTGATCGGTTTGATCACAGGGCTGAAAGTGTCGCCATAGTCGATGCCATGCTGTTGGTGAAATCCCTTGGCGACTAGGCGTGCTTTGTACCTTTCAATGGAGCCATCGGCTTTTCATTTGATACGAAAAAGCCACTTACATCCCACAACATTTGAATGAGGTTTTGGTGGAACGAGAGTCCAAGTGCCATTCTGAGTAAGGCAGTAAATTCTTGATTCATGGCAATTCTCCCTTCAGGAGACTTTGAAGCTTCAATGTAGCATGTGGGTACATGTAACCCGTGAGTTTGAGTAGCAAGTAAGGCCTTTGGAAGTGGGTATTTAATAATACCAGGGAACATTGGCTTTGGCTTGAAAATATTTGCTGGACTTCTAGTTGTCATAGGATGTGTTGGTTGATGAGCAATGTGGCAAGTGTCCTCCGTAGTCATCATATTTGGCTTGGTGGAAGAGAGAGTTCGAATGGAAGCAATATTGTCAGTTGTTGCAAGACATAAAGGAGGTAGTTGTGGAGATAGAGATGTATTCGAATAGTAAGGAGATAATTGAGTAGTTGGAGATATATTTGAAGGTGAAAGAGATAATTGAGGAGGTGGAGATTTATTTGAAGTGGAAGGAGATAATCGAGGAGTATTGCGGCTGGCAGAATTTAAGGGATTAGATTGGACCGAATTTGAAGGAGGTGGACCCAAAAGTGAATGAGAGATATGAGAGGTGGATTGGTTGACAGAGTTTAAGGGAGGGATAGACACAGTTTGTTGAGATGTGTTAACCGACTGATTAAAAATTCATGGAAAATGGGAAAACAGTTTCATCAAAAATTACATTACGTGCAATGTAAATTCGATTGGTGATGGGATCAAGACAACGGTAACCTTTGTGGTTAAGACTGTAACCAATAAAAATGCAACGCTTGGAACGAAAGTCTAATTTATGCGTGTTGTATGGACGGAGATGGGGCTAACATACACAACCAAACGTCTTCAGAAAATTATAATCAGGCACTTTGTGATAAAGAAGTTCTAGTGGAGATTTATTGTGAGTTACAAGAGAAGGGAGGAATTTATTAAGTAAGTGGAGGTCAAGAAGGCATCATCCCAGTAGGAGAAGGGAATAAAAGCATTGGCAAAAAGTGTAAGGCCAGTTTCGACAATGTGTCTGTGTTTACGTTCAACAGAGCCATTTTGTTGATGGGTGTGAGGACAAGACAAACAATGAAGAATACCGAGTGAAGAGAAAAATTTATTTAGGTTTCTGTACTCACCACCCTAATCAGATTGAATAGACTTAATTTTTGTGTTAAAATAACGTTCAACAAAAACTTGAAATTTAAGGAAAATATTGTAAACATCAGACTTAGAAGAGAATGGAAAGAGCCAAATGAATTTAGAAAAATCATCAATAAAACAAACATAATAACGATTCCCATTATTTGAAAGGTTAGGGGCAGGACCCCATACATCAGTGAATATTAATTCAAGGGGAAACTTAGACCTAGAAGGAGACAAATAAAATGGAAGACGATGACTTTTTCCAAGCTGGCAAGCATGATAGGTTGGTGGAGACTTATTTGTAGAGACTACAAGATGATGTTGAGAGGGAACTTGGCGCACCACACGTAAGGCAGGATGACCGAGACGAGCATGCCATTGACTAAGGGAGGCACGTTCACCAATAAAGGCATGAGGCTTTATTTGATGGAGAGAGTGGAGGGGACAAAGGCCATCTTTACTCTTGCCGCTGAGAAGGATGGCTCCCGAGAATTGATCATTGATACAAAAGAAAGAGGGATGAAATTCAAAGAAGAAATTATTATATTTGGCAAATTGATAAACAGACAGAAGATTTTGATTGATTTGAGGGACATGGAGAATATTTTTATGAAAAAAATCTTTAGTAGAAGAGCATAAAATAGAAGAGCCAATATGATGAATATGCAAACCTTGACCATTGCCAATGAGAACCTGATCCTGTCCAGTATAGTAGTTAGCATTGAGATTGAGATTGCTTAAGTCAATAGTCATGTAATTATTTGCACCAGTATCGGGATACCAAACCGAATCAATAGAAGTAGGTGTGGTAGCAACAAAAGCTTGAGTTGAAGATCCATTGGGAGGTTGGTAGTGCTACTCAAAACGGTGCAAACATGCTGGAGCCGTGTGGCCTATTTTAAGGCAGATTTGGCAAAAGGGCCGATTGGTGTTGTTGGAGGAAGAGCCACCATTGCTACGGCCACGAGATGAGTGGCCTTGGCCACGCCCACGATTTCCATTAAAGTGAGAACCACGACCACCATTGGAGGTGGAGAATTGGCATGGGGGCTGAGTTGAAGAGGGTGATTTGGTAGCAAGGTTCGCCACGGGGAGGCCTATGCCAGGAACTGAAGTTTGCTGCTCCAACCGCAACTCATGGGTGAGGAGATGACCATAGAGTTCATCAAGAGAGAATGACTCAAGTCGTGTATTGAGAGAGATAACAAGAGAGTCATATTCAGTAGGGAGACCAGCGAAGATGTAGGTGATAATATCACAATCAGAGAGTGGCTGGCCAATTGAAGCAAGAAGATCAGCATATTGTTTGGCTTTTTGGAAATAATCTGTGACAGAGAGATTATTTTTCTTCAATGTGGTGAGGTGGTAGCGGGTTTGTATTATTTTGGCGTAGGATTGAGAGGAGAACATTTTCTCCAGTGAGAACCACACATCCCGAGAAGAGTGAAGACCAACTAGGCTAGAAATAAGGGATTCAGAGATGGTAGAGACTAAAGCACTGAGTAGTAGTTGATCAGTTTCAAACCAGAAGGTATAGGCGGGATTAGGAATGAGAATAGTGGAGGCAGAGGGGGAGGGAATAAATTTTGGTGGTGCTGGTGCAGAACCATCAATGTGATGGAGAATGTTGTTTTCGTTGATGTATGGAAGGATAGCAGTTTTCCATGAGAGATAATTATCTTTGGTTAATTTAATTTGGAGGTGGGTTGATGGAGAAAGAATAGGAAATTTTTGGGATTGGGAGGGGCTGTTGGAGTCCATAGTGGTCGAAGAAGAAGAAGAGGTGGTAGACATTTGACGTTAGCTTATTGATGCTCTGATACCATAAAGAAACACAAAAGTGTTAAGAGAATAATACTTGTTATTTTTGCTTGCTGTATATTGTAGGAGCTTTGTTGTATTTATATTACAGAGTATACAGAGATTGACTTTGATAAGGATAGCAAATACATTTGAAATTTAAACTTTACATGATAAACAAATGTTATCCATCTTGTGGTTTATCCTTATCTGGTAGTTTTGGAGTATCATATTGAGTTGAAGATGTTGTTGTTCCAATAGCTACAATGGTTTAATATATAATCTCTGCAATGTTCTAATAATAATATCTCACCTAATAAAAAATATATATGATGTGTTAACCCCAACAAATATATCAAATATTAAGTCAGATTTTTTTATTAGGTAGCGTGTAATTATTGAAGCATTACAGAGATTGTATATTAAACCATTACAACAATATTTAGATAGTGGCTCATGATTTTCCAATTAGGTTCTAAGATGATCATAAAATGTTGATGAAATTTTTGTTGTTTGGTTTAATTTAGTCAAAGGTCGCCCAATAACAGTCCATAGTCTTTTTGTCTAAATGCTGGATTATTATCTCATTTTTTTCTATAAGGTACTAATAGCAATTCAATTTTCTGATTATGTGTGAAACTTTAGTTATTCCTATGGTCTGGAAGATTTCAGTCAATCCTATGTGAAATCCGTAATGTTGGACTCTTTGGTCAATGTTAGAATGCTATGAAACTGTTAATCCTTTGATAATGGGAGACTCTGGTCAATAATTACATGATGTCCGAGGTGTAGTATATCCCATGCGTAGCATAGTGTTCAAAACTCTAGTCCAATGCCTGAAGCCCACATGAACTTAAAGGAATTAAAACCCATCATTGAAGTGAATATATAAAAAGCCCAAAAGAGAAAATTTTCTTAACTAATTACTTTTTTATGGCAAAAATCAATCAAGTCCAAAGTTTGAAGTGAATATATAAAAAGCCCAAAAGAGAAAATTTTCTTAACTAATTACTTTTTTATGGCAAAAATCAATCAAGTCCAAAGTTTCAGGTCCACATGGCTTTAAAGAGATTAAAGTCATATGATTCTAAGAAAATTCAAAGCCCAAATTCAAAACTTAGAATCTATCTAGTCATGTTGAAAAGAAATGCCCAAGTCCTATACTTGAGGCCCACTTGGTCATTTAAAAAAAAAAGAGCCTAGGTCCTGTACTTGAGGCCCACTTGGTCATTTTGAAAAGAAAGAGTTCAAGTTCCACTCTTGGGCCTATGCTTAAAGAATGATTTAGGAATCCAAAATAACATGAAGTGAAAGTCCAAGTCCAAAGCTTGGGCCCATTTTTTGAGAAAATGATACCTAACCCAACAAGACATTGATTGGATCAAAGGTCCAAGCCCAAGGCTTAAGACCAACATGACTTCACTTGAATTGAAGCCCAAGCTCAAGACTTGAGGCCTACATGACCTTCCTTGAACTTAAGTCTGACCTTGCATGAATTAAAGCTCAAGTCCAAGGCTTGAGGTCTATATCACTTTGCTTAAATTGAAGCCCAAGTTCAACTCTTAAGGCTTTCATGACCTTGTTGGAATCAAGACTTAAGTCCAATATTTGAGACCCAAATGACTAATAAATTCAAAACCCAAGTCCAACGCTTGGAACCCATTTAGTCAGTTTGCAAAACAAAATGGCCCAAGCCAGATGTTTAAGGTTCACATGATCCTGTTGGATTAAAGCCTAGAGTCTAATGATCGAAGCCCTCATGATTTTTGTTCGGAATTAAATGAATGAAAGCTCAAATCTAATGGTCCACCCATGAGACTTTGCGAAAGAAAGTCCAAGTTTGAAACTCACGGTCTATTTATCTAATGGGTCTAAGTGCACATAATGTAAAGGTTCAGATCATGTACAAAATTGACAAATGGATTTACTTCACAAGAAAAGTCAAAAGCCCAACATCATTGCTCCAAGGCCCACAAGAATCAAGTTTGACTGTCAAAGGATCAATTCGAAGAAAGCCCAACCCAATTTGTTCATCATTAGATTTCTCAATGGACCAAGAAGACTCCAACAATGCCATGGAGAACTCAAGAGACTGGTTATGCCATCCGAGACCTCATTGACCAAAAGATCATTGATCCATCTTCACCAGGCGACTAATTCAACCTCTCTTGAGCCAAGTGATCACTCCACAAGCTCCAAAGCCAAGATCTCATCCATGAGATTTTTCTATCTTTCTTTTGTTTAAGTTTATTATGTTTACTCATTTGAATTCTTAGGAACATGTTGCTTAGGTTTTGATTGTAAACTCATCATAGGAATGTTTGTTTGAATTTATTGTTTACATTTTTCACTTCAAAAAAAAAAAAATCAAAATCAAAATCAAAAAATCAAAAAGCCCAAAAAAAATTCTCTCTATCCAACTAAGGGCATGGGCCCTTAAGTTGCCTTCAATAAAGAGTCCTGAACTAGGGGCATGGGCCCCTAATGACTCCCAATTTCCTCAAGCCCAAAGCCTAAGACCCCATCCATTTATCCAATGTTCAATGGGCATGATCTCCAACTGCTGCTGGTTTTCAAAATATGCATATTCAAAAAGAAAAAAAAATCATGTGGATTATTTTTTAAAAGAAGGTGTTCTTTCAAGATTAAGAATTGCTCTTCTTCTAGAATGAGTAAAATTCAAAATTTTCAAAACACTTTTTCAAATTATGCATAAGGAAATATCTTTGATAAAATCTTTTTGCAAATCATGAGATTCCATATCCTTACCGATCAATTTGCATGAAGAAGGGATTAACTTCATTTAATTCATGTAAGGATCTTTGCTCATGATTTAGAACAAAAGGGAAAGAGATCCTAAATGCAATCAAGGGAAAAATCACATGTCATTTGATTAAATTGCAAAATCTTGTTTTGAGAAATTTTGATGTCACAACAACGGGTTGTTACTTCTTTTTACTCTAAGAGAAGTCTATCAAGAGAGGTCATATCTTTGTGCCGATAAACTAGCATTACTAGGGATTGGAGGCCATCTTTGGCTAGACCACATCATCCCAGAATTAACCTGTCACAAATTAATCCATTGCTAGCCCATTTGAGCCTATACAATTAGCCTTTTTTTCAAGAACCAATAATAAAAACTTGAACCCAAGGGTGGGAAAAAACAAGTGTGCACATACTCAAAACTCATTCTGAGGAGGAGTCAAATCCAATGCTCATTTGCAAAAGAACCAACAAAGGAGGTACAAATGTACCAAAGAATGAAAAGAAAGTGTGGTGATTAGAGGCATGCTCGAGACCCACCTTGAAGAAAGGTCAAATATGAAATCCTTATTCACACTTACTAGGAGAGATTCATGTTAAGCTCACATGAGAGTCCTACAAACTATTCTGACAAGGTGCGACATGAGCGTATGAGAAAGTAAATACCTGTGAAAGAAAAGTTCAAAAAAGAATAAGAGAGACCCGCTAGTTTGAAAACCCGAAAGGGCGACCTAGGCAAAAATAGGGTAACCCAGTAGGTTGAAAACTTGAAAGGGCGACCTAGGTAAAAGTTAGGGTTTCATTAAAAAAAAAAAAAAAAACTCAAAGAAGAGATTGAAAGCTTGAAGAGAGGAAGGAAGATGAAATTCCCTCAAAACCAAAAATGAGTGTCCATCAAAGCTGAAGAGCTAAATAAGAGAATTGAACAAAAAGAATGAGTTCACACAAAGGAACAACTTGAATGAAATAAAGAGAGACAAATGAGAAGAGACTTTCTAGAAGTCGATTCAAAAGCAAGCACTGATTAAAAGGGAGAAAGCTCCTCCAATGTCTGAGTTTTAAGTAATGCACACTTAGGGAAAATATCCAAAAAGGGATTTTGAGCCTTTTATATATCATTCATTTCAAATACCTAAACCCAGCCTACATTACAACCTATGAATAAAGACCACTTTGAAGTTTTGGTAGTTTTTAGGCACAACTCTTGCGATGATTTCTCTTAGATTGAAAAGAAAGAAAGCCCGAGGTAGTCAAGCGCTACTGGCAAAAGATCTTAAAAAGGAAAGTTCTCAAATTAGGGACACTCCCCTTATTTGATCTCAAACAAAAATTCCCAAGCTAGGGGCAGTCCCCTTGTTTGTCATCAAACATAAATGAATCCCCAAATTAAGGGCACTTCCCTTATTTGTCCTCAAGTAAAAACTCTCAAACTAGGGGCATTCCCCTTGTTTGCTTTCAAATAGGAAAAATTCTCAAACTAACTCCCCTTGTTTTATCTCAAATGAAAAGAATTCCTAAATTAGAGGCATTCCCTTTGTTTACTCTTAGTGAATACCCTTAATTCTTCAAGCACTATCATGCATATTCTTTGATTGCATTTAAGGATTCAATCTCACAATATTCAAAGTAATAAAGGTTGTTTACTTGAATTCAATGACCTTAATCCTTCCCAATAAAAGAGAATGGTTTGGCTATTGAATGTCATGATCAGCCAAAAGACCTATTCAAATGGACTACCTTTTGCTCATTTGAAAAACGAAAAAATGATTTTTCTCAAAACTGACAAGAACACCACATTGCAAAGAAAGGTTTCTACACCACAAAGTTGTAAAAGGAAAATTCAGCTTATTTTAAATATTTCTCTTGAATAAGCTCATTTTGAAATCACCATGCAGACTTGATCAGAAGTCTCTATCATCACATTGGTTGACCAAATGTCTTCCAATTTCCTTGAACTACGTCTAGACCTGATCCTCCCAAAAGAGGTACGTAGGCAATCTATTATAGACTCGGTTCCAATCATTTGAATGACCTTTTGGATAGGTCCCACTCTTGAATTATGTTTGGACCTGATCCTCCCAAAAGAGGTTCGTAGGCAGTCTATTGCTGACTTGGTTTGAATCATCTAAATAACCTTTGGATAGGTTTAATTTTTTAAACTACGTCTTGACCTAATCCTCCCAAAAGAGGTACGTAGGTAGTCTATCAAAGACTCGGTCCCAATCATCTGCATGACCTTCGGATAGGTCCAATTTTTGAACTACGTCTAGACCTGATCCTCCCAAAAAAGGTACGTAGACAGTCTGTCAAAGGCCTGGTCCCAAGCAACCAAACGACCTAAGTTTAGGTCTGGTGGAGAACTCAAAGTTATTGACTTGAAAATAGTTCACTTGCACAAAATGTTTTTACAACATGTCTTGGCCCAACATTTATGTATGCAAGCATGCTACACTAGGGGCATCGGTTTATCTGTTCTGTTTGTCAACATGATCTTTTTTTGCCAAATATGCTTAAACTAGGGGCATGCGCCCAACTAACAATCAAAAGAAAGTTTGTTTGTTGTCTCTTGCAGGTTATCAAAGTCACTCCATTGGACCATCCATCAACAAAAGTCCACTCCAAAAAAAATGCTACCACATTTTCATCAAAATACCATTCCCCAATGGAAACACGAAACCCAATCCTCTAAGGAATAAGCAATCATCATCAAAAGAGAAGGAGGTCAGGTAAGCACTGAAAAGCGAAGGTACGTGTTTCTAACCACACATATGCCTTAAGCAAGACAAAACAAAAAAAAAAAAACTTTTTCCAAACTTACCCCAATATTCACATAACGAAACCCATGACACTCAGGGTCTTACGACAAATCAAATTCAACCTTCTCAACATCCAAAGCATACCAAACCAACTTCCGCTTCCTAAGATTAATCTCCTTAAACAACCTTGACACATAAACAAAAAAACCATCAAAACTAAAATAAAGAACCAAATCAAACACCATCATGAAATCATGAGATATTAACCAAGCTTAACTCAACATAATCAAAACTTAAAATTGACCAACCAAGTTTAAAATCACCACAAACTACAATTCCAACTCAAAGCAAACAAATTCAAATTTAAACAAAACTTTCAAACTTGAATCAATTCATCAATCCAAAAGCAGAACAACTGCGCCAAGTTAACAAACCATCAAATCTCAACCAAATGGAGCCAATCCAAAATAGCTACCCATCTCAAACTTAATCAACCAAACTCAAGAAAATCAAAACAACAAAGTTCTTTTAAAAAAAAAAAAAAAAAAAAAGGATCATTGGCCTCAAAAGTTGCAAAATTTCAGCAAAACCAATCCAATTTGGCCATACCATTTCAATCAAACAAACCCAATCATACCCAATCATACCCATGATCACAAAGCAATAACCAAACTCAAAATTTCAGAGACACATCAAGAAACAACAAAATCAACTCAATTGTGCAAAAAAACAGCCCAAATAAACAACCAAAGTCGAAAAATCATTTCAAACTTCAAATCTGACCCTGAGTCAATCAAAATTCCAAGCTCCAACCCTGAGTTAGCATCCATTTTGAAATCCGATTCTAAGCCAATGACCTGAGTCTCTAAGCCAATGACCCTGAGTCAAATAACCAACACAAAGATTTTAAACCTCAATACGAGGCAAACTAAAACAATTTTTAAGCCTCAAAGATGAGCATTGAACAAATCTTCACAATCTTCAACAATCTCAAAGAAAAATCTCATTTAAGAACAAAATTTCAAAAAAAAAAAAATCTCCAAGAATAAAAAATTCTTCACAATGAGAATCTCCATCTCAATAACAAACAAATCACCTCAATAGCTCAAAAATATTCATGAACAAACTTTAAGCCCAAAAATCATGGACAAAGCTTCATAAGCACATTAAAAACAATCTCCAAAATCAATCATTTAAGCCTCAAAGATGAGCAAACCACCTCAATCAAAATTAATTCCCTGACCCTGAGTCACCAATCAAAGATTAAACCTTGACCTCAAATTGTACAAAAAAAAAAAAGATGAAATTCTTGACCTAGAGTCATCCACTGAAAGCCAAATATAAATGAATCTTGACCCTGAGTCATCATTAAGAGAATCAAAATTCGACCCTAAGTCGAAAATCAAGACTTAACCTTGAGTCATCATCCAAATTAAAAAAATAATAAAATCGACCTCGAGTCAAAAATCAAATCGGACCCTGAGTTAAAAATCCAAGATCAAAATTGTGACCCTGAGTCAATGTCATCAAAACATTTCTTCCTAAAGCACTTTGCGGATGTTGCATCCAATGACATTCTCTTTGAGAATTCTGCGGAATTGCATTCTCACCCGACATTCTTTTAGGGCAACTTTTTGGAGTTGTATTCCAACACTTTCTCTTTGAGGCAATTCTATGGAATTGTATTCTCAAAATATTTCATTTGAGGCAATTCTACGGAATTGTATTCTCAAAATATTTCCTTCAAGATAACTCTCCAAAGTCGTATTATACAAAAGTCTCTTTGAGGCAATTCTGTGGAATTGTATTCTCAAAATATTCACTGTAAGACAACTCTCCGGAGTTGTATCCCCACATTTTGTCTTAAAGCAACTCTACAGAGTTGTTTTTTCACAATACTTCTTTCAAGACAATTCTACGGAATTGTATTCTCAAAATATTTTCTTTAGGGCAACTCTGCGGAGTTGTATTCCCACACTTCCTTTTGAGGCAATTATGCATAATTGTATTCTCAAAACATTTCATTTGAGGCAACTCTCCAGAGTTGTATTCTCACACTTTCTGTTTAGGCAACTTTGCAGAGTTGTATTTTCACAACACTTCCTCTTTGAGGCAATTCTATAGAATTGTATTCTCAAAACATTTCCTTTGAGGCAATTCTATGGAATTGTATTCTCAAAATATTCCATTTGAGGCTATTTTACTGAATTGTATTCTCAAACCATTTCCTTTGAAGCAACTCTACGGAGTTGTATTTTCTCAAAACATTTCCTTTGAGGCAATTCTGCGAAATTATGTTCTCAAAATATTCCATTTGAGGCAATTTTACTGAATTGTATTCTCAAAATATTTCCTTTGAGGTAACTCTGTGGAGTTGTATTCTCAAAACAATTTTATGTTTGGTTGTCTTGATATGTGGTTAAGAATATTTGCATGAATATTTTCAATTTCTAGGTGATTAATCACAATTATTCACTTTGTTTTGCATGTACTATATATGATGTCACATCAATGCGAGTTTGGTTTGTATGCATCGAGTCGTGAACTATAGATTAAGGGTTCTTAAGAGACTGATTTAGGTCAGGTTGAGTGGGTGCTTAATACTTTCCCACTCAATCCTCTAGCCCCCGAACCCCATTCTTTAGGGGAAATAGATTAGTATGTCTTTTTTGTTCTTTCTTTTAGATTGTACATTAAGACACAAAACCTTGTACTTTGCTATTTCTTAGATTGTAGTTAAGTTTTAAGCAATGTAATTTTTATTTTACTTAGATTGTATCTAGGGCAAAAGTATTGTAATTTGTTCAATTTTCTAAAATTTTTGTATATTCCTTTATTCAATCAATAAATGAGAAGTACTTTTTTTTCTTAGCTTTTTTATAAAGGTTAGGTGGCGACTCCATTGTAAATTCCCTTAAAGATTAGGATGGAAAACAGTGAAACTCTTCATTTTGAGAATCATGTTTAGACCTTTACATTGGGTTAAGGGTTGTGGTTCTCATAGTATATTATAATTTTTTTCTTATTAAATATTCAGGTTGAGATTGGAAACTATGATTTATATTTGTATGCTATAATTAGCCAAATTTTTGAATTGTTGTAAAGGTGGATTTTTTAAATTAAAATTGACATTTAGGTTGGCTCAATTCGACCCAAAAGAGTCCAGCCCAAACTGCAAGACTGCACCTACACTGCACCATACCAAATCACACCGCATCGCGCCAAAACCGATCTTAATAGGTGCAAGTGCAGGTGCGTGTAATAGGAAAATCGCACTATAAGGTGTTGGTGCATAAATCCGAGAAAACCGCAACCGCACCGCACTTCACCGATTACACCTCTAACCACAACTATCACAAAAGGGAAGTAATTTAGGAAGTACGTATATTTTGAGATTATAATCGAATAATATAAAACATTTATTAGTATAATTTATTTTATTTTTATTTTTTTAAATGTGTATACACACCGACTTAGTCGGGTAGGATGAAAAATTGCCCCCAAACGCGACCCGACCCATGCCCACCCCTAGGAATAACTAAAGTTTCACACATCATCAGAAAATTGAATTGCTATCAGTGCCTTATAGAAAAAAAAGAGTATTAACTACAATGGTTTAATATACAATCTCTGCAATGTTCTAATAATATTATCTCACCTAATAAAAAATATATATGATGTGTTAACCCCAACAAATATATCAAATATTAAGTCAGATTTTTTTATTAGGAGACGTGTAATTATTGGAGTATTACAGAGATTGTATATTAAACCATTACAACGATGGTGGCTCATGATTTTCCAGTTAGGTTCTAAGATGATCATAAACTGTTGATGAAATTTTTGTTGTTTGGTTTAATTTTGTCAAAGGTCGCCCAATAACAGTCCATAGTCTTTTTGTCTAAATGCTGGATTATTATCTCTTTTTTTTCTATAAGGTACTGATAGCAATTCAATTTTCTGATTATGTGTGAAACTTTAGTTATTCCTTTGGTCTAGAAGACTTCAGTCAATCCTATGTGAAATCCGTAATGTTGGACTCTTTGGTCAATGTTAGAATGCTTGTGAAACTGTTAATCCTTTGATAATGGGAGACTCTGGTCAATAATTACATGATGTCCGAGGTGTAGTATATCCCATGCGTAGCATAGTGTTCAAAACTCTAGTCAATCCTATATATAAAGTAGAAATTTTTTGTCGTGGGAGACTCGCTATAATTAATTCCATAACGTTTTACTCAATTCCATGAACGTGTAGACTTTGGTTAATCCTGTTATAGTAAAGCCTTCAATATTGAAAGATTCTAGTCAATCCTGTTATAGTAAGAAGCCTTAGCAATTAGTAAGCATAGTTTAATTACCATGCATATGGTATCAGCTTATTTGATTTTTGTTTTATATATATATATATATAAGAAATTTTGCGAAAGTTCAACCTCATTAAAGTTATGTGATGATTTCATATGTATTTTATTTGATATTTCTAGCACACTTCATTTACCAAGTATTGTCTCTTTCTCAATCTCAATCTCAAGTCTCAACATTATCATTATTTTCGTGACCTATAATATATTATTACCTAAAGAATTTGAGCTTTTATATATCATAATTTGTAATCACTTTTGAATTGTAACAATAATATTATTTTATTTTTTATTTTTCCCCTCTTTCATAAAACCCTCACTTCTTTGTTATTTTTTGTTAATGGTGTTTTCCTTTTTATATGCTTCCAACTTAAAAGACATCGATAAAATAAGAAATATTTTATTTTTATCTTTTAATAAATTTTGCCAAGTAAAGAAAGGATCAAGATCTAGTACAATAATCTAGACGGCCAAGGTTGAAAGTTCATTTTTCAAATTTACATTTCAGATGTCCAAACAGATATATTAAATAAAATGTAAAAAGTTAAAAAGTTATTTTTTGTTTAGATGGACAAGATGTGAAAAGTGCAGAAGGGATCAATTGCAAGACTAAGTGCAATAATCTAGACGGCCAAAATTGAAAGTTTATTTTTCAAATTTTTATTTCGGATGTCCAAACAAATATATTAAAAAAAATGTAAAAAGTTAAAAAGTTATTTTTTGTTTGGATGGACGAGACGAAAAATTAAAAAGAACTTTCAATCTTAGTCATCTAAAACTATTGCATAATGAAATGATTTTCAAACTATTAAACAAAATCTTAATCCGTAAAGAAAATATTAATCCACTCCCTAGAAATAAATAAATAAATGAAATCCAAAGAAAACAATATTATTTTTGATAAATAAAGAAAAAAAAATATTATAACTAGATATGGTAATTAGAGACATATTATCACTTACCACATATGCCTTGATACACTCAAAACAGTATATCATCACTTACCGCACAACGAAGTTAATAAATTTCTAAATTATTTTTTAAACTGACATATCAAGTAATAAAAGCTGTAATAATTATTTTCACATAAATAACTTTTTCAGAATTTTTCATGATCCCCAATATTCCAATTTCTTTTTTGGAAGAGCGTTATTCTTCTGCAAGGGTCACAGTGGTCAACTAACTACCCACTTATTTTCTTGCGTGGGCACAAGGGTTCTGCCAAGATATATGTTGGAATGGATTCTTAGACCTGGGAAGTCGTAAAATTAGTGCCTTTCCAATAAGGTTCGGCTTCCACCGAAAACCATGTGACAAACGATACCTGAAAAAATACGAATGGGAAAGAATAACTCTGTTTATTTTGGGTTAAGTAACTAGAGGTTTCCATAAAACCATGTCTATGTGATAAATCATAACTATATTAAAAAAAAAAAAAAAAGTCAAAATATTGTTTTCGTTCCTAAACTATACATGAGTTTCGTTTTTCATTCTCAGACTTTGAAAAAGTTCATTTTTACATATGAATTTCGCAAACTATATATTTTACGCTTTTGTAAGAAAAAAAGAAAAAAGAAAAGGAAAAAAAAAGAAAGGAGAGCATTAAACTTTTTTTGAGAGTTTCCATTTGTAACATACTTTGCAGCAAGATTAACTATGGTTAAGAGTTAAGACCTTTATTATTCAATTAAAACATATTAAACTAAACATATTGGTCTCTTTTCTTTTCTGGTCATGATCAATTTAAGAAAGATATGCAAGTCAAAGGAAGATAACAATGCTTCGGTCGTCTCATCTCCTCCGTCTTTAGTGGGGGGTACATGACATCACAAGCATTACGCAGCTAATTCATCTAGAGCCTACCTATTTTCTAACCCACAATTACAGTGAACCATCTATATAAATAGACCATTCTTACTACATCTATCAAACATCTATACCCCTCTTCACCTTGTCTGAAATTAAGGTGGTCTCTTCTCGATCTTGTCCTTCAATCAAACTCCTGTAAGTCTCTCTCTCTCCCTCTCATTCCCTTACTATCTAGTTGTAAGTCTCTCTCTCTCCCTCTCATTCCCTTACAATCTAGTTGTAAGTCTAGGGGAGTGCATGGTTGGGCACCCGAACCCAAAAAATATTCAGGTTTGGGTTAGTGAAATAGGCTTGTAGTTCTCACTCAAAATAAAGGAGGCTTGAAGGACGGGGATAGCCTGCATTTTTAGTTCTAATCAAATTTATTCAAGTAAGATTAATCTATATGTACTTTGAATTAGATGTGATTTTATTTAAAAATTAATCTTGTCATTAGTTTAATAGGATTTGTATCGTAATCAGTTTATTATATTCATTTCAAAAAATGAGTCAACAAATTTTAACTCAAATGACACCTCGTTCTCTTTATAAGAGGAAGGTGAAACGTGTAGTTAGATAGGGGGATTGAGATCCCATGCAATACCTTTTGGTATTGCATGAGCTGCAATTCCACTTTTTAGTGTAACTGTTTTTTCACTTTTCTATCATTTTACCTTTTTGCCCATTTGATATTTTGCCTTTTTTTTATTTTTTTTTATTCAAAGGTTGAGATTAGAAGTTAACTTTTTAACTTCTAATCTCAACCCTTTAAATAAATTGCAGGCCCATGCAGGTATTGCATGGGATCTCAATCCTTGGATAGGGTATTTGTTGAGATTTAGGCAAAGTTGGCCTGCCTTCGGGGATATTATTATTGTTATTATTATTTTTAGACTCTGTTTATTGTTCAACCTGGCTGTTGTCAAAATAAAAACAAAAAGATGGATTCAAAATATATTGAATACTTGTATAATTGCTAATTAAGAATAAAAATATATAATGAGTTTGTTTGGTATATACTTTTGCAAAACTGTTTTCATGTTTGTAAAACAGAATTCGTGGGCCCTACCAAAATTTTTTTTTGTTTGGTATACCAATTTTAGTTTTGTTCTTGAAAACAATTTGTATATTTTTTTTTTGGTGGATCCCATGCCCTTTTACAAAAGGGTTATAATATGTTTTTATTATTTTTTTTTTATCTCATTTTACTTTATACACATAAAATAAATATAATAATATATTTCTTTTTAATATTTTACAGATAAATATAAACTACTTTTCTCTCTCTCTCTCTCTCTCTCTCTCTCTCTCTCGCTCTGTTGTAGGATAACAATAAAAAAATAAAACAAGTTGAAAAAAGTTGGGAAATGAAAATGAAAAAGAAAACATGTACCAAACAAATATTTTTTCATTTTGAAAATTGAGATTTCCTCTATATATAAATCTGAAAATGAGATTTTTTGCTTGTGTGTGTGGAGTATCTAGCTCAGTTTTGGCTCCATAATAATAGATTTAGTTGTTATTTCAATTGCATTACTAGTTCTCTTAACCTCTGGTTGAATAATTTTTCTTTTTCTCTTTTTACTAACTAAAGAGAAGAAGGGGCGCTTTGTTTTGAAAATAATCTTATCCATTTCAAAATCCTCCATTTATATATTTTATGGTTTAGATTTTATTTTCTGAATCTAACAATGTATAAACTATCACGTCGATTAAAATTTTATCAATTGATGTGACAGTCTTTAACACTTGTAAAATTTGTATTATTTAATTTAAACCATGAAATAGACGAAATTAAGGTATTTTAAAATGGAGATGATCATGATGTCATTGTTTGGTTTCTTTGGAAAAACAATAAACAAAAGCTGGTTTGAACATTGAAAAACAAATATTGGGATAAGCATTTCTCTTTTGTATATTTTTTATTCCTATTTAAGGGAAAATTGAATAAAATATTTCTTGATAGTGATGTAACCATCATGTCTTCACACATCAACTCTTTCTTCTTGATTCTTTGTTATTTGAAAACTAGACCCAGAAAAAAATCTCTGTAATTTCATTTAGGTTAGTCATGAAGTCATCTTAAATTTTCGTTTTCGGTTTCAACGTATATCACAATAGTTGATAATTTATTTGTTTCTACTATGTTTCTAACCAAGGATTTTGTTTTATTTTCTATGTATTTATGTTTCATTATATATGCATGCATGTGAATGTTTTCTATTTTAAATTGCTTGCAGGCAAGTTAGATATGGCCAACACATACAAACCAAAGAACATTCTCATTACCGGAGCTGCTGGCTTCATCGCCTCCCATGTTTGCAATCGGCTTATCCGGAACTACCCGGATTACAATATTGTCGTCCTCGACAAGCTTGACTACTGCTCAAACTTGAAGAACATTCTTCCTTCAAAATCATCCCCAAACTTGAAGTTCATCAAGGGAGACATTGGAACTGCTGACCTTGTGAACTACGTACTGCTCTCTGAGTCCATTGATACCATCATGCACTTTGCAGCACAAACTCATGTTGACAACTCCTTCGGCAACAGCTTTGAGTTTACAAAGAACAACATATACGGCACTCATGTCCTTCTAGAGGCTTGCAAAGTCACTGCTGGTCAAATCAAAAGGTTCATACATGTGAGCACTGATGAAGTTTATGGGGAGACAGATGAGGATGCTGTCATGGGAAACCATGAGGCTTCTCAGCTCCTCCCAACAAACCCATATTCTGCTACTAAAGCAGGGGCTGAAATGCTTGTTATGGCATATGGGCGATCATATGGTTTACCTGTGATAACTACCAGAGGTAACAATGTTTATGGGCCTAACCAATTCCCTGAAAAGTTGATTCCAAAATTCATCCTTTTGGCCATGAAGGGCCAGCCTTTATCAATTCATGGGGATGGATCTAATGTTAGGAGTTATCTCTACTGTGAAGATGTGGCAGAAGCATTTGAAGTCATTCTCCATAGGGGTGAAGTTGGGCATGTCTACAACATTGGGACACACAAAGAAAGGAGAGTGATTGATGTGGCCAAGGAAATTTGCCAACTTTTCTCTTTGAACCCACAAACCCATATTAAGTATGTTGAGAATAGGCCTTTTAATGACCAAAGATACTTCTTGGATGACCAGAAGCTGAAGAGCTTGGGATGGTTTGAACGTACTTCATGGGAAGAGGGTCTAAGGAAGACCACCGAATGGTATATCAACAATCCGGGCTGGTGGGGTGATGTTTCTGGAGCATTGCTTCCTCATCCAAGAATGCTAATGGTGCCTGGAATTGAAAGAAAGTTTGATGGGCCTGATGTCACCAATTCTGCTTCCTCTTTTGTGGTAAACAATCCTATTCAGAGCCGAATGGTAGTTCGATCTCCAAAGAACAACAACACATCTACTCAGAAGCCAACTTTGAAGTTCTTGATTTATGGAAGAACAGGTTACCTTGGGGGCCTTCTTGGGAAACTCTGTGAGAAGCAAGGGATACAATTTGTGTATGGAAGGGGACGTTTAGAGGAAAGGTTACAGCTCTTGCAAGAAATTCGGGCTATTAAACCAACTCATGTTTTCAATGCTGCTGGATTGACTGGCAGACCCAATGCTGATTGGTGTGAAAGTCATAAGGTAGAGACAATTCGGACCAATGTGGTTGGTACATTAACCTTGGCAGATGTCTGCAGAGAGCATGGCCTCCTAATGATTAATTATGGGAGTGGTTGCATTTTCGAATTTGATGCAGCACATCCAATGGGGTCAGGAATTGGGTTTAAGGAGGAAGAGAAGCCTAATTACACTGGTTCTTTCTATTCCAAATCCAAAGCAGTGGTAATTTCTTTCAGTGTCCATAGTTTTTTTTTCCCTTTCCATTTTGAGTATTTCTTGATATATAGTAATTTTTCCCCATGTTTTGTTCCAGGCTGAAGAGCTTTTAAATGAATATGACAATGTTTGCACCCTTAGAGCCCGAATGCCAATCTCTTCTGATCTGAGCCACCCACGTAACTTTATTCGAAAGATTACGAAATATGAGAAAGTGGTTGACATTCCAAACAGCATGACTGTCTTGGATGAGTTGCTGCCTATGTCAATTGAGATGGCCAAAAGGAATTGCAGGGGAATTTGGAACTTCACAAATCCTGGTGTTGTGAGTCATAATGAGGTTTTGGAGATGTATAAGAACTACATTGACCCTAATTTCAAGTGGGTTAACTTTACATTGGAAGAACAGGCTAAGGTTCTTGTTGCACCTCGAAGCAACAATGAAATGGATGCTTCTAAGTTAAAGAAAGAATTCCCCGAGTTGTTGTCAATCAAGGACTCACTGATTAAATACATCTTTGAACCCAACAAGAAAAGCATTGCTGGTGGAGTGCCAAATAAGCATTAATTAACCTCGTCCAAGGATAGATCCAACAGAATTTGGTTTACTTCCCTCTTGTTTCCATATAGTCATATTTCATTACCTTCACTTTTAGTAGTTTCTTTGTTGTTATTTGCAAGAATAATTCCACACAGTGGTATATTTTGTTTGTTAATTTAGTTTGATGTACCTGTCCACTGATGACTATGAAATAATTTTATCTTTCATATGTTTAGAAGTATAATAAAAGTTAAATCCTAGTTTAACTTAAAAATGGATGTCGGCTCTACAAATCTGGATGCAATTGTTTTCTTATTAAGAATATATATGAAGCCATCCCAAGTGGCAAGTGGGAAGTAAACTGATCAAAAACAAAAGTGGGAAGTAATTTTCCCAATGAAATCATCACCTTTCAATGTATAATAAAAGTCAAGTGTTACTCTTTAATATGAGTTCTTGGTTTATCGGGGTAGAGAACAACCCTTGGCTCGGCGCAAACATTTTATGC
>OU015769.1:28990091-29045804 GCA_907173295.1 Fagus sylvatica
ACCTCTCTTGAGCCAAGTGATCACTCCACAAGCTCCCAAGCCAAGATCTCATCCATGGGGTTTTTCTATCTTTCTTTTGTTTAAGTTCATTTTGTTTGCTCATTTGAATTCTTAGGAACATGTTGCTTAGGTTTTAATTCTGAACTTATCATAGGAATGCTTGTTTGAATTGTTTACATTTTTCATTTAAAAAAAAGTTCAAAAAAATAAAAAAAATAAAAAAGCCAAAAAAAATCTCTCTTTCCAACTAAGGGCATGGGCCCTTAAGTTGCCTTCAATGAAGAGTCCTAAACTAGGGGCATGGGCCCCTAATGACTCCCAATCTCCTCAAGGCCCAAAGCCTAAGAGTCCATCCATTCATCCAATACTCAATGGTCATGATCTCCAACCACTGCTGGTTTTCAAAATGTGCATATTCAAAAAGAATAAAAGATTGTGGATTGTTTTTCAAAAGAAGGTGTTCTTTCAAGATCAAGAATCACTCTTCTTCTAGAGTGAGTAAAATTCAAAATTTTCAAAACACATTTTCAAATTGTGCATAAGGAAATATCTTTGATAAAATCTTTTTGCAAATCATGAGATTCTATAGCCTTACCGATTCAATTTGCATAAAGAAGGGATTAACTTCATTTAATTCATGTAAGGATCTTTGCTCACAATTTAGAACAAAAGGGAAAGAGATCCTAAATGCAATCAAGGGAAAAATCACATGTCATTTGATTAAATTGCAAAATCTTGTTTTGAGAAACTTTTGATGTCACAACAACGGGTTGTTACTTCTTTTTACCCTAAGAGAAGTCTATCAAGAGAGGTCATATCTTTGTGCCGATAAACTAGCATTACTAGGGATTAGGAGGCCATCTTTGGCTAGACCACATCATCCCAGAATTAACCTGTCACAAATTAATCCATTGCTAGCCCATTTGAGCCTATACAGTTAGCCTTTTTTTCAAGAACCAATAATAAAAACTTGAACCCAAGGGTGGGAAAAACAAGTGTGCACATACTCAAAACTCATTCTGAGGAGGAGTGAAACCTAATGCTCATCTGAAAAAGAGCTAACAAAGGAGGCACAAGTGTACCAAAAGTTTGGAAAGAAAGTGTGGTGATTAGGGGCATGTTCAACACCCACCTTGAAGAAAGGTCGAATTTGAAATCTTAATTCTCACCAACTATGAGAGATTCATGTTAAGCTCACATGAGAGTCCAACAAGCTAAATTCGACAAGGAGTGACATAAGGGTATGACAAAGAAAATAATTGTGAAAGAAAAGTTCAAAAAAGAAGAAGAGAGACCCGCTAGGTTGAAAACCCAACAGGGCAACCTAGGCAAAAAATAGGGTAACCCAGTAGGTTGAAAACCCGAAAGGGTAACCTAGGTAAAAGTTAGGGTTTCATTCAAAAAAAAAAACTCAAAGAAGAGAGATATGAAAGCTTGAAGAGAGAAAGGAAGATGAAATTCCATCAAAACCAAAAATGAGTGTCCATCAAAGCTGAAGAGCTAAATAAGAGAATTGAACAAAAAGAATGAGTTCACACAAAGGAACAACTTGAATGAAAAAAAGAGAGACAAATGAGAAGAGCCTTTCAAGAAGCAGATTCAAAAGAGAATACTGATAAAAAGGGAGAAAGCTCCTCTAAGGTCTGAGTTTTAAGTAATGCACACTTAGGGAAATTATTCAAAATGGGATTTTGAGCCTTTTATATATCCTTCATTTCAAATACCTGAACCTGGCCTACATTACAAACTATGAATAAAGACCTCCTTGAAGTCTTGGTAGTTTTTAGGCACAACTCTTGCGATGATTTCTCTTAGATTGAAAAGAAAGAAAGCCCGAGGTAGTCAAGCGTCACTAGCAAAAGATCCTAAAAAAGAAAATTCTCAAATTAGGGGCACTCCCTTTATTTGCTCTAAGACAAAAATTCTCAAGCTAGGGGCACTCCCTTTGTTTGTCATTAAACAAAAATGAATTCTCAAATTAAGGGCACTCCCTTTATTTGTCCTCAGATAAAAATTCTCAAACTAGGGGCACTCCCCTTGTTTAATCTCAAATGAAAAGAATTCCTAAATCATAAGCATTCCTTTTGTTTGCTTTCAATGAATACCTTCAATTCTTCATGCACTATCATGTTCATTCTTTGATTGCCTTTAAGGATTCAATCTCACAATGCTCGAAGTAAAAAAGCAAGGTTGTTTACTTGAATTCAATGACCTTAATCCTTCCCGATAAAGAGAATGGTTTGGCTATCGAATGTCATGATCAGCCAAAAAACCTATTCAAAGGGACTACCTTTTGCTCATTTGAAAAAGGAAAAAATGATTTTTCTCAAAATTGATAAGAACACCACATTGCAAAGAAAGGTTTCTACACCACAAAGTTTTAAAAGAAAAATTCAGATCATTTTCAAATTTCCTCTTGAATAAGCTCATTTTGAAATCACCAGGCAGACTTGATCAGAGGTCTTTATCATCCCCATGGTTGACCAAGTGTCTTCCAACAAATCTTGAACTACGTCTGGACCTGATCCTCCCAAAAGAGGTACGTAGGCAGTCCATCAAAGACTCGGTCCCAATCATTTGAATGACCTTCGGATAGGTCAAACTCCTGAACTACGTCTTGACCTGATCCCCTCAAAAGGGGTACGTAGGCAGTCTATCAAAGACTCGGTCCCAATCATCTGAATGACCTTTGGATAGGTCCAACTCTTGAACTACGTCTGGACCTGATCCTCCCAAAAGAGGTACGTAGGCAGTCTGTCAAAGGCTCGGTCCCAAGCACCCAAATGACCTAAGCTTAGGTCTAGTGGAGAACTCAAAGTGATTGACTTGAAAATAGTTCACTTGCACAAAATGTTTTCACAACAAGTTTAAATTATAGGCATTGGCCCAACATTTTTATATGCAAGCATGCTACACTAGGCGCATCGGTTCATCTATTCTGTTTGTCAACATGATCTTTTTTTTGCCAAATATGCTCAAACTAGGGGCATGCGCCCAACTGACAATCAAAAGAAGATTTTGTTTGTTGTCTCTTGCAGGTTATCAAAGTCACTCCATTGGACCATTCATCAACAAGAGTTCACCCTACAGAATGTTGCCACATCTTCATCAAAATATCATTCTCCAATGGAAACACCAAATTCAATCCTCCAAGGAAAAAGCCGTCATCATCAAAATAGAAGGAGGCCAGGTAAGTATTGAAAAGCTAAGGTACGTGTTTCTAACCACATATGCCTTAAGCAAGACAAAACACCCCAACATTCACATAACGAAAGCATGACACTCAGGGTCTCACGACAAATCAAACTCAACCTTCTCGACATCCGAAGCATACTGAACCAACTTCCGTTTCCTAAGATTAATCTCCTTAAACAACCCTGACACATAAACAAAAGAAGCCATCAAAACTAAAATAAAGAACCAAATCAAATACCATCATGCAATCACGAGAAAATTAACCAAGTCTAATTCAACATAATCAAGACTTAATATTGACCAACCAAGTTAAAAATCACCACAAATAGCAATTCCAATTCAAAGAAAACAAATTCAAAGCTTAAAATCCAAACTTGAATCAATTCATTAATCCAAAAGCAAAACCATTGCGCCAAGTTAACAAACCATCAAATCTCAACCAAATGGAGCCAATCCAAAACAACTACCCATCTCAAACTTAATCAACCAAACTCAAGAAAATCAAAACAACAAAGTTCTTTAAAAAACAAAGATCATTGGCCACAAAAGTTGCAAAATCTCAGCAAAACCAATCCAATTTGGCCATACCCATTTCAATCAAACAAACCCAATCATACCCATGATCACAAAACAATAACCAAACTCAAAATTTCAGAGACACATCAAGGAAAAACAAAATCAACTCAATTGTGTAAAAAGCCAACACAAATAAACAACCAAAGTCGAAAAATCATTTCAAACTTCAAATCTGACCCTGAGTCAATCAAAATTCCAAGCTCCAACCCTGAGTTAGCATCCATTTTGAAATCCGACCCTGAGCCAATGACCCTGAGTCAAATAACCAACACAAAGATTTTAAGCCTCAATACGAGCAAACTAAAACAATTTTTAAGCCTCAAAGATGAGCAATTGAACAAATCTTCACAATGAAAAAAAACCACCATGAAAAAATCTCCAAGAATAAAAAATCTTCACAATGAGAATCTCCAAAAATGCTAACAATAAAAAGAATCTTCATGGCAAAACTTCCTCATGGACAAATCTTCATAAACACATTAAAAACAATCTCCAAAATCAATCATTTAAGCCTCAAAGACGAGAAAACTACCTCTCAATCAAAATTAATTCCTGACCCCGAGTCACCAATCAAAGATTAAACCTTGACCTTAAATTGTACAAAAAAAAAAAAAGATGAAATTCTTGACCTAAAGTCACCCACTGAAAGCCAAATGTAAATGAATCTTGATCCTGAGTCATCATTAAGAGAATCAAAATTCAACCCTGAGTCAAAAATCAGAACTGACCCTGAGTCATTATCCAAATTCAAAAAAAATCGACCCGAGTCAAAAATCAAATCTGACCCTAAGTTAAAAATCCAAGATCAAAATTGTGACCCTGAGTCAATGTCATCAAAACATTCTTCCTAAAGCATTTTGTGGATGTTGCATCCAACAACATTCTCTTTGAGGCAATTCTGCGGAATTGCATTCTCACCAGGCATTCTTTTAGGGGCAACTTTCCGGAGTTGTATTCCAACACTTTCTCTTTGAGGCAATTCTACGGAATTGTATTCTCAAAATTTTTCCTTTGAGGCAATTCTACGGAATTGTATTCTCAAAATTTTTCCTTTGAGGCAATTCTACGGAATTGTATTTTCAAAATATTTCCTTCAAGACAACTCTTCGGAGTCGTATTATACAAAAGTTCCTTTGAGGCAATTCTGCGGAATTGTATTCTCAAAATATTTTCTTGAGGGCAACTCTATGGAGTTGTATTCCCACACTTCCCTTTAAGGCAATTATGCATAATTGTATTCTCAAAACATTTCATTTGAGGCAACTCTCCAGAGTTGTATTCTCAAACTTTCCTTTTAGGCAACTCTACGGAGTTGTATTCTCACAACACTACCTCTTTGAGGCAATTCTACGGAATTGTATTCTCAAAACATTTCCTTTGAAGCAATTCTGCGGAATTGTATTCTCAAAATATTTCTTTTGAGGCAATTTTACTGAATTGTATTCTCAAAAGATTTCCTTTGAAGCAACTTCACGGAGTTGTATTTTCTCAAAATATTTCCTTTGAAGCAACTTCACGGAGTTGTATTTTCTCAAAACATTTCATTTGAGGTAGTTCTGCGGAATTGTATTCTCAAAACATTTCTCTTTGAGGCAACTCTGCAGAGTTGTATTCCCACACTTCATCTTTGAGGCAATTCTACAGAATTGTATTCTCAAAACATTTTCTTTGAGGCAATTCTACAGAATTCTACAGAATTGTATTCTCAAAATATTTCCTTTGAGACAATTTTTTGATTTGTATTCTCAAAACATTTCTCTTTGAGGCAACTCTGCGGAGTTGTATTCTCATACTTCCTTTTAAGACAATTCTACTGAATTGTATTCTCAAAACATTTCCTTTGAAACAACTTCACGGAGTTGTATTTTCTCAAAACATTTCATATGAGGCAATTCTACGGAATTGTATTCTCAAAACATTTCTCTTTGAGGCAACTCTACGGAGTTGTATTCCCATACTTCCTTTTGAGGCAATTCTACTGAATTGTATTCTCGAAACATTTCTTTTGAGGCAACTCTGCGGAGTTGTATTCTCAAAACACTTCCTTTGAGACAATTCTACTGAATTGTATTCTCAAAACCTTCCCCTTTGAGGGAATTTTGTGGAATTGTATTCTCACACTTTCTCTTTTGGGACAACTTTGAAGAGTTGCATTCCCACAAATGTCTGAGGACATTATATCCCCACGTGAATAAATTAATGGTCACAAAATGAGATGTCATACTTGCATTGGTGTTTATTTATTACATAAATTCCACCAATGAGGGGCATCTGTTGACACCCCATTTTGCAACCATTAATTTTACTTTTTTACACTTTAGTGCATAAAGGGTAAAATGGTAATTTCACAAGCTTGAAAATTCAAAGTTGGTCCATAAATTTAAAATCATATTTTAAGTGATCAAAATTGAATTAAGAATGAGAGTGCATTTTTCGGATTGGAAATCGGATCAAAGACCAAAATTTTATTAAGGAAATAAATTTGATTGGTTGAAATGATATTTACCATAAGCTCACATGCATAGGATTACTTGTTAATTAATTTGATTGGTCCTCTAAAGGATTAAATTAAAATCAATTAATAAATAATTTCTATTGGTTTAGAATACCTTAAAATGGTAAGTATTCATACACAAGATATTCATCAAAGGATAATTCTTAAATTGGTTTATTTTTAACTAATGGGATAATTATTTTGACCAATAATTATCCTATTAATTATTAATAAATTAATTAAAATCAAGAAATCTCAAATTCAGCCAAAGAAAGACTTCTAAATCCACTAGAAGTTGACTAAAGGTGAAAAAACTCGGAATTATCCAAAGCCTAATTCGGATTTAGATTCCAGCCCGTACACTGGTCAGTATTTTAACCATAACGTTTGACTCAATTATCCGATTGAGTTGATTCAAATTGGGATGGAAAGCTGACATGATGGGCTACAAATATGTCTCTAATGACCATCTCCAAATTCGAATGTTTAGAGGGTAAAAACGGGCCCACAATTAGAGCCTAAAAATCAGCCAGAATTTCGGGATTTTCAAGAAGTATATCCAATTTCCAAAACCCTAATGCACTCCCATGAGGTCCAAAACGTGGGTAAGTTCATTTTTGGGCTGCCATATAAATAGAAAATGATACTCATGTTAAAGGGGGTTGGAAAAATTAGTCATAGGAACCCTAAGCAAAATTCAAGAGAATTTTTGCAAAGGGTTAGACTTGAGAATAAGAACACAAGTGTGTTCTTATATTCAAGCCAAGAGATTACAAAAGCCATTTTTGTAATCTCTATTTCCAACCTTTCAATTCCATTTTTTAATTTCTTTCAACCAAATTTGTGGTTTTTCTTAAGAATCAATTTTCAGGACCGGTGGTATTCTCAATCAAGAGGCCGCATCCCATCACAATCAAATTCAATTCGGGACACTCATTCAAGAGGTTGCATCCCAAAAGGTATAATCTTCTCTTTTTTAATTTAATGCAGCAACTTTAATTGTTTAGAATGCATGATTAGGTTTTAACTTCAATTGTTTGATTAATTTTTAATGCACAATTGCTATATTGCATTGTTTTCGGTTTCTGTTTTGTGAATGATGCAAATCTGATTTTTCTAACATGTTATACTAATATTACAGCAACTTTAAATTATTTTTTTTTCATGTGAGATTCATGCTTAAATGATTTTAAATGCTTGATGATTAATCACTGTTTAATTTTTTATTGCATGTACTGTTGTGATGCTATGAATCAAATGCGAGTATGATTTGTTTGAGATTGTGAACTTAGATTAATGGATCCTTAGAGACTGACCTAGGTTAGGTTGGATGGGTGCCTAACACCTTCCCATCTAATCCCCTAGCCCCCGAACCCTAATCTTAGGGGATGTTTAGATTAGTTTATGTATCCTATTTACTTTCTTTTTTAGATTGTATTTAGGACCAAAGCCTTGTATTTTGTTTTCTTAGATTGTATCTAGGGCAAAATCATGTAATTTGTTTCTTTCCTAAAACATTGTATATTTTTTCATTCAATCAATAAACAAGAAGTACTTTTTTTTTCTTAGCTTTTTGTACAAAAGTTAGGTGACGACTCCATTGTAATATCCCCTAGTGATTAGGATGGAAAACAGTGAAAGTCTCCATTTTGAGAATCATGTTTAGGCCTTTGCATTGGGTTAAAGGTCGTGGTTCTCACAGTTGGTCATGGTGGACTATGTAAGACTTCAAAGAGGCATTAACCACCACGTAATCCCATAGGCATTGGACCCACAAAATTCCCTTGTTGTAAATTCCATTAATTTATTGCTTCCCATTATGCTCTAAATTTATTGCCATTATTTCATCATTTTACTACGTTGTAAACATGATTTTATCCGTCATTATTTTGATTTGGGCATGAAAATACCAACACGGTATTGGTGGTTTTAGGTAAGTCTTTCAATAGCACTAAACCCCATGTAAATCCATGAGGCGTTGGACCCGTAAAATTGTAAACATACCGTTTTCAAATGATTTTTCTCATATAAGTCCTATTTGGCATCGGAGGTCTGAATAAGTCTTTCAATAGCACCAACCTTTCGTGTAAGCCCGAAAAGGCATTGAAACCCCATTTTCAAATGATTTTCCTCATATAAGTCCTATTTGGCGTCGAAGGTTTGGATAAGTCTTTCAATAGCACCAACCCTTCGTGTAAGCCCGAAAAGGCATTGAAACCCCGTTTTCAAATAGATTTTCTCATTATAAGTCCTATTTGGCATCGAAGGTTTGGATAAGTCTTTCAATAGCACCAACCCTTCGTGTAAGCCCGAAAAGGCATTGAAACCCCATTTTCAAATGATTTTCCTCATATAAGTCCTATTTGGCGTCGAAGGTTTGGATAAGTCTTTCAATAGCACCAACCCTTCGTGTAAGCCCGAAAAGGCATTGAAACCCCGTTTTCAAAATGATTTTCCTCATATAAGTCCTATTTGGCGTCGAAGGTTTGGATAAGTCTTTCAATAGCACCAACCCTTCGTGTAAGCCCGAAAAGGCATTGAAACCCCGTTTTCAAATGATTTTCCTCATATAAGTCCTATTTGGCATCGGAGGTTTGGATAAGTCTTTCAATAGCACCAACCCTTCGTGTAAGCCCGAAAAGGCATTGAAACCCCGTTTTCAAATGATCTTCATCATATAAGTCCTATTTGGCGTCGAAGGTTTAGGTAAGTCTTTCAATAGCACTAACCCTTCGTGTAAGCCCGAAAAGGCCTTGAAACCCTCTTTTTAGATTGCTTTGTTTCATTCATGTAAACCCTATGCTGGTGTCGAGATTCGAGTAAGTCTTTCAATAGCATCGGATCCCGACCCCACGAGGTCTTGACCTTTTCCTTAAATTCATTCATATTGTCATAAATTGCACTTTGTCATTCAATTGAGTGCTATATCCACGTCATAATAATTGTCATTTTCATGTCATTCCATGTTTATGATTTATATGCCCTAAACATGCCGTGGTCATCCCATACTTATTCATTCTTGTGATTTATGTGCTGTGAACATGCCGTGATTACTTGTTTGAATGTTTTGCCATTTTACCGTCTTGATACTTTGCTTGCTTGTTTATTGCTTTGATATAAAAATGTGATTAAAATACACTTTGCTATGAAAACTTTAAAAAGAGTAAACATGGTAATGTGGGCATTAGAAACGAAGTTGGTGCAACCCAAGGGCTACGGCTCGCCCTGGCTTTGGGACACTATAGTATGAGTCCTTTACACGGGGGCGTGGCTGGTACGTGCTTTCGTGTAAGGGATTCTACACGTTCTAACTCCCATAGGATCATGGTCTAAAATTCCCCAAAGTGTGAATTAATCATCCAAAACCCCGCCATTTGACGGACCGCTTTATCCTTGGAAATCAAGGGTAAAGAGATCCTGAATATGGCACCAAAAACATTAATTGTTTGTACCGGCACTAGGTGTTAGGATTTCAAGTATATCCTACCACCGAAATGCCCGGAAATTTAAAAGATACAAAGATAAAGGGATGGTGAAATAAAGAGTCTAATCAAAACCAAATGAAGGTCAAATTATGCATTTGCCATTTCTTGGTATATTGCTACGACGGAAATTTGGGACATTTGTACATAATTAAAACCAACAAACTTAGGCTTAGCAAATAAAAGAAGAACATTAGAAAGGAGGTAACCGTTTTCTTAAACGGATGTCGTGGGGTGCCTAACACCTTCCCCACGCATAAGCAAACCCCCGAACCTATCTCTGGTTCAAGACCATTTAGTTGTAAATGTCTAAATTAGATAAAATCTATTAGACATAGGTGCCCAATCACACCTTAAAATTTCCCATGGTTGGTGGCGACTCCAAATTTGTGCTCACACGCACACACGTACACAAGTTCCCACACACACACAACTCGTATCTCGAAACGGAAAAGAGATAGAGAATCACACACACACTCGCCAAATGGGGGTCGGTATCTAGGAAAATAAAAAAGAAAAAGAATATAGAGATTTTCCGCCGGTGTCGACAGCTTGGCGACTCCACTGGGGACTTAGAGGGTTTAAGCCTATAGTCTTTCGGTGTTTTCTTTGCTAAGCATGTGTGTATATATTTGTTGGTATTCATTATTTGATTTATCCTCTTTATTTCATCTTGTATAGTGTTTTGATTTTAGCATGTCTATATTCTTGTATATAAACTGCGAACATAGGATAGAGATTTATTTTATGCAACACATATTATATATTGTGCTTTGTACAAAAAAGTCTTTTCCCTTTTTACTTTCAAAATCATGACATTATACACTCATTGGACTTTTGGGTCGAACCCGGACTCAGGTGGGGCTGGGCTGGTACAGGCTCCACCACGAACCCTTTTATATCTAGGACATGGAACACGAGAATCCACCCTTCTCCCTTCACACCCGTGGAGATCGAGGGGGGCGTGCAAGTGCTTCCCCGGTGATCCAATACCCTTTCGACTTCCTTCGGGAGGATGAAACGGGCATGATCATCGGCCCCTTTAGGAAACAGAATTCCAAACCGTGTCATACCATGTTGCATATAGTAAGCTATAGTGTAGAAAACTTACCTGTGAGGGCTCTGGTAAAAGCCAACCGAGTGAACATCCAACCTAAGATAGGATACCCAAAAATAGGATGTGTCTTTTCAAAATGAGTCAAGGGAAAAGCGTTGTGCTATTTTCCAGGTGGTGATAAAATAAATGGAGCCGAGTCAGGTTCTATCTATCTAAACCTTTGTTTGCATGTCATTGTTTGATAAAGGGATAGGATAACCACGTTGTCCATACCCGTTGCAAACCACTCAAACCCAAAGAGTTCCAAACTCTACATGGGATGTATAGAGTCGTGTCGTATCCAACCAAAAGTACGACCCTCACATTAACCGACATCGGTTCCCAAAAATCTTTCAAAAATGGAACCGAACGCCGAAAGGCTCGTCGAATTTCAGTAATGTGAGAGTCTATCTTTTCGTTGATACGCGTGTACATAGTCTTGTCGTACCCCAACCAAAAGTACGACCCTCACATTAACCGACATCGGTTCCCAAAAATCTTTCAAAAATGGAACCGAACGCCGAAAGGCTCGTCGAATTTCAGTAATGTGAGAGTCTATCTTTTCGTTGATACGCGTGTACATAGTCTTGTCGTACCCCAACCAAAAGTACGACCCTCACATTAACCGACATCGGTTCCCAAAAATCTTTAAAAAATGGAACCGAACGCCGAAAGGCTCGTCAAATTTCAGTAATGTGAGAGTCTATCTTTTCGTTGATACATGTGTACATAGCCTCGTCGTACCCAACCAAAAGTACGACCCTCACATCGACCGACGTCGGTTCCCTCCAAAAATTTTCAAAAAAGTGGAACCGAACGCCGAAAGGCTCGTCAAATTCCAGTAATGTGAGAGTCTAGCTTTTCATTAGTACGTTCATACCCGTCGTGTACATAGTCTTGTCAGGTCCAACCAAAAGTACGACCTTCACATTAACCGACATCGGTTCCCAAAATCTTTCAAAATGGGACCAAACGCCGAACGGCTCGTCGAATTTCAGTAATGTGAGAGTCTATCCTTTCGTTGATGCGATTGTAACTATCGTGTATAGAGTTTCGTCATTTCCAACCAAGAGTATGACCTTCACACTAACTGACATCGGTTCTAAAAAATCTTTCAAAATAGAACCGAACGCCGAAAGACTCGTCAAATTTTGATAGTGTGCAAGCCCATCTCTTCGTTGGCAAGTCCATACATGTGTCAACCCTAAAGAGTTCTCAACTCTACATAGGAATCTAGATACTTACCCGTTGTGCTGTCCGTCAACCAAGAATACGACCTTCACACCTATCGACACTGGTTCCCAAAAATCTTCCAAAATGGAACCAAGCGCCGAAAGGCTCGTCAAATTTCCAATGGTGTGAAAGCCTATTTCTTTGTTGACAATACCACTATGTGCATACATAGGCTCTTAACTCTATAGATGTCTATTTGTGTCATCCCGACCCTCATATTGATTGATGTTGGTCACCCAAAATAAAGCTATGAGCCGAAAGGCTCGCCAATTTTGGCAACCCAATGGGAAATCCATCCATTTGTCAATGTATATTGCATTCATGCATACCATGCATACGCATACATACTTAGCCGTGGCTTACCCGCAAAGTAAGCCAAGGTCATGCACTCAATTGTGAATTCAAAGTCTAACTTGATGTTGTTTACCTCTCTAGGTTTTGTCTACATTCACGATCAAATGGCGGAAGAAGCAAGCAAACTCCGAGGATTGGAGGCCCGGGTGGCAGCGCTAGAGACGAAGTTTAACTTTTTGCTACAGTTCATACGTCGGTTGGCTGAACGAGAGGAAGAAAAGAAGAAGGCAATGATCAGCAAAAGACAGGAAGAGATCCGCCCAACCCTCGGCCTGTCAAAGACGGCCCAGACTCTACCAACTCCAAGAAGGCCAGCCTTCCACATTCCTAGGCCGTCCCGGACAGAGCCTCGGCAGTTCCAGCCATTTCCAATTCCAATATCGTAGCTGTATACCTTGCTAGTTAAGAAGAAGATGATTACGCCTGTCGGTCAAAGGACACGTATCGGACCACAACCCAAAGACTACAACAAGGACTTGACCTGCGAGTACCATCGAGGAGAAGTCGGGCACACAGTGGAAAACTGTAGGGTCTTGAGGCACCGCATCCAAGATCTGCTAGACCAAGGAGTGCTGAAGTTCCGGATAGAAGAAGTCGTAAATGCGATTGGGGTAGAGAAGAGTGACGAAGTCGGCATCGCTTCCACAAAAATCCCATGGGAACCGTTCTGCCCTGAGACGAAGAAGCAAAGGCTACTCACCCCACCAAGGGCACGGGAAGAGTCAGCAGAAGCAGGTATATGCGGGTATCGTTTCGGAGCTCAAGACTACAACCTGCAAAGTCATGAAGAAATTGAGAAGGAGATCGCTAGCCTAATGACGAGAGGTCCGATAAAGATAGAACCGCCAGAGGAATATTGCATGACAATTGACCAACTGAGACTTAGCCCTTATGAGAGGACAAGCTTCCAAGTAAGGATGGAAAGAATTAAGGAAGATTTCGAGGAATTTTGCGAGAAAAAGAAAGAAGAATTGGGGAAGCTCACGCCAGCCACACCACCGGAGATGTCCAAGCCCGATCCGGTGGTCATCCAATACGCTACCAAAGAAAAGGTCATGCTTCAGACAGCTTCAGTATCCACGGTTCAATCCTCGGAGAAAGTTCCAAGCGTGGTGATCCAAGTTCTGCAGCCGTTCCCTTACCATGACAACAAAAGGGTTCCTTGGAATTATGGGATGAAAGTAATATCAACACGGGAAGGCAAGCTTAAAATGGAGGAAGAAGTAGTTGGGAACCTCACATCTGGACTTGGTGGGATCACTAGGAGCGGTAGATGCTACACCCCAGAGGAATTAGAGAAAAGAAGGAAGGAAATAGGGAAGACGGCGGAAGATCCCGCAAAGACGAAGGTAGCAGAAGATGAGGCCGCGGATTTTTTTAGGATAATCAAGAGTAGTGAGTACAGCGTGGTGAAGCAATTGAGCAAGATGCCCTCCCATATATCAGTACTGGCACTGTTACTCGCGTCCGAGTCACACAGGAAAGCTCTGCTGAAAGTATTAAACGAAGCATATGTGCCGGAGGACATTACCAGACCATCCTTCGAAAACATGGTGACCTCTATACTAGTCACAAATCAGCTGACTTTCTCCGACGATGAGTTGCCTCCGGAGGGGAGAGGCCATGTCAAAGCTTTGTATATCTCCGTCAAGACCAATGACCGCATTGTGTCAAGGGTACTAATCGACAATGGATCGGCTCTGAACGTATGCCCACTGTCAACCTTGGAGAAGCTAGACATCGACCCCACTCGTGTTAGGGTCACTAGCATGGTTGTACGAGCTTTCGATGGAACCCGCAGAGAGGTATTAGGAGAGATAGACCTGCCAGTAGAGGTTGGCCCGCAAGTCTACAACATCAATTTCCAAGTGCTGAAAATTGATTCTCCTTACAACTTATTATTAGGAAGACCATGGTTGCATACGGCCGGAGCGGTACCATCCTCCCTACACCAGAAAATGAAACTCATCATTGGCAACCAATTGGTCACCATCCTAGCTGAAGAACCTATATCCATTTACAATGACAGCGAAATCCCCTACATTGTCGGATGTGCATCCGAGGAAGCATCATTCCACAGTTTTGGTTTGTCACTGTCATCCACAGAGTGGCAGCCATTGAACCAAGATTGTCTAGAGCCGGGATTATGGTGGCTAGAGAATTTGTCAAGGCAGGATTTCAGCCAGGGCAAGGTCTAGGCTGTGCGAACCAAGGAAGAACTGCGATTGTAACCTTGGAGGGAAACAAAGACAGATATGGGCTTGGGTACACCCCGACTAGAAAAGACCGTCAGATAGCTTATGAAGCCCGAAGGTGAAGAGCTGCGGCAAAGCTCAGAGGAGAGAAGTGGCCCGAGGAGAAGATGGTTATCCCCCACATCCGCACCACCTTCCCCGCATCAGCAATGTTTCAAGTTGACGAGGGCGACGTGGACGAACTGGCATTACTTTTCGCTGAGGATTTGAATGTCAATGCCATTACCAAAGGAGGAGATTCCCCAGCATTCCCAATCCATCCCGATCAATACGAAGAAGTAGACCTTGAATGCATCTTGGAGGAGGAGGATCTCAAGGGGTATCGTATAGAGGAGGAGACATTCGATGGAGACAATGGGGAAGAAGCTGATCTCCCCGATCTACTCCCGCACCTGATGATTTCACGTGGGCTAGAAACCCTAGAATTCGAGATGTTTTGCAAGCATGAAGACCCGGAGTCCCATCTGCAGAGGTACCGCGAGAAGATGGCTCTGTACACGGATAATGAAATTTTAATGATTTCAATGTTCCATGAAAGCCTACCGGAGCAAGCAGCCGCCTGGTTCTATCAGCTGAGGAATATTGCTTGCTGGGAGGATTTGGCAAGAGCTTTCCTAGACCGATACCGCCACAACCTCAAGATGCCACCACCAAATATCATCACCACCACTGCTGAAGAGGAATATGCTGGCCCCATGGTTGGAGGGTTGAGCATCCACACCATCACCGAGGATGAGGGTTCCACCACCACACCACCGACCCGCCACTGCCAACAGGGAGAAGAAGCCAAGATATGGACCTGCGTGCCATTGCTACAGCGTGTCTCAAGTAGCAATGAGTAAGCGGTATCCCAGCTATGGGTAACTCGGTTTTGAGTCTACCAATAGCTCGGGAATTTTTGTATCGAACAATTTCGGGTTTCTATGTTTATTTTATGCTTTCAAGATATCATGCCACAATCATAATCATTTCATCATTGTAATATTTCCGTTTTCATATTTCAAATGATATGTCACGTGTTTATTCCATGAATTTCTCTATCTCAAATATTCCAATGTGCATTAAATAAATCCAACACGCCATCATACAAAACGAATGGCTTCCCTTTTTAATTTTCTTACCGTTTTTCCATCCGCCATCCTTTCCAGGATTACACGCAAAACCTCAAACGATCCCCACGTCTCCGAAATTGACAACAAAACGAATTGCTCACTGGATAACATAGATAATTCTGACGAAGAAATCGAATTGCCAAATGACATCCTTGAGGCATTAGAGAGACAAGACGAGGGGTCCAAACCCAACATAGAGGAGTTGGAAATCGTAAATCTGGCCGATGAGGGTGAAGAACCGAGAGAAGTCAAGATTGGGACCCGCTGCACCACAGAGCAAAAGGAGGCGCTCATCGCACTGTTAAGAGAGTTCCACGAGATCTTCGCCTGGTCTTACCAAGACATGCCAGGCCTAGACACAGACATAGTGGTCCACAAGATTCCTTTGAAGCCAGAATGCAAGCCCGTCAAACAAGCACTGCGACGAATGAAGCCCGAAGTCATTTTGAAGATCAAGGAAGAAGTGGAAAAGCAATTGAAGGCAGGATTCCTGAGCACAGTAACCTATTCGGACTGGGTAGCCAACATAGTCCCGGTCCCGAAGAAGGATGGAAAAGTTAGAATGTGCGTGGACTATCGGGATCTGAACCGAGCCAGCCCGAAGGACAATTTTCCTCTACCTCACATTGACACCCTGGTCGACAATACAGCAACGAATGCCGTGTTCTCATTCATGGACGGATTCTCAGGGTACAATCAGATCAAAATGGCCGAAGAAGACAAGTCCAAGACTGCTTTCGTCACACATTGGGGAACCTTTGTGTATGATGTCATGCCTTTCGGTCTAAAGAACGCAGGAGCCACTTATCAGCGAGCCATGGTCACCCTCTTCCACGACATGATTCATCATGAGATAGAGGTTTACGTGGATGACATGATTGCTAAGTCTCGTACCGCACAAGATCATCTCACAGACCTACGCAAGCTGTTCCAGCGACTGAAGAAGTATCAGCTCAGACTAAACCCGAACAAGTGTGCCTTCGGCGTCACATCCGGAAAGTTATTAGGCTTCATCGTCAGCGGCAGGGGAATTGAGATTGACCCTGCAAAGGTTCAAGCCATACGAAGCATGCCCGCGCCAAAGACAGAGAAAGAGATCCGAAGCTTCTTGGGAAGAATCAACTATATAGCTCGCTTCATTACATAGCTTACTGCGAGCCCCTGTTCAAGCTGCTAAGGAAGGATGTGAAGATAAAGTGGACTGAAGACTGCCAGAGAGCTTTTGACAAGATCAAGGAGTATCTGCTCAACCCACCCATCCTGGTTCCACCAACTCCAGGACGTCCCCTCATTCCTATACCTCACAGTCCAAGAAGCATCCATGGGCTGCATGTTGGGACAACAAGACGAGACTGGGAAGAAGGAGCAAGCAATCTACTATCTTAGCAAGAAGTTCACGGAGCCGGAGACCCGTTACTTGTTGGTTGAGAAGACGTGCTGCGCACTGGCTTGGGCCTCCAAGAAGCTGAGACAGTACATGCTCTACTACACCACTTGGTTGGTATCCCGGATGGACCCGATCAAGTACATCTTTGAAAAGCCTGCTTTGACTGGGAAGATCGCACGGATGGCAAGTGCTCCTATCTGAGTTCGACATCTTATTTGTGGCCCGGAAAGCGATCAAGGGACAGGCCATAGCCGATTACTTGGCAGATTACCCGTCTGAGCAGTTAGAAGCTAATGGACTCAGAGTTCCCAGACGAAGACGTAATGACAGTCGACGAAGACAATCACGGCAGGTGGAAGCTTTACTTTGACGGAGCAGCGAACGCTGTCGGAAGCGGGATTGGCGCGGTCTTGGTATCGCCAAAGGGACAACAAACTCCTATCGCTGTTAAGCTGGGGTTTGATTGCACCAACAACATGACTGAGTACGAAGCATGCATCGTCGGTCTGCAAGCAGCTTTAGAATTCGGTGCTTATGAACTGGAAGTCTTCGGAGACTCTCTGCTGATAGTGTCACAGACTAACGGAGAATGGCAAGCTCGGGATCCCAAGCTCATCCCGTACCAACGATACATCAGCCGGCTAGTCCCAAAGTTCAAGTATATCACCTTCACATACACCCCAAGAGCTCACAATCACTTTGCTGATGCGCTCGCCACACTGGCAAGCCTAATCAAGCTAGTAGAAGGGGATGATGTGCGACCATTGCGGATCGAGACTCGAGATATCCCGGCATACTGTGTGTGCGTAGAAGAATGCATGAACGTCGAAGCAGAGATAGACAACAAGCCTTGGTATTACGATATCAAGCGCTTCATCCAAGACAGAGAGTATCCACCACGGGCGACCGAAAATGAGAAGAAGTACATCAGAAGGATGGCCTTCCAGTTCTTCTTGAGCGGAGAGATTCTGTACAAACGAACTCATGACGCCACCCTCCTGCGATGTGTAGATGCGGAGGAAGCCAATCGGTTGATTCAAGAGATGCACGCGGGATTGATGGGAGCCCATGCCAACGGACCCTTCCTGGCCCGGAAGATTATGAGAGCTGGCTATTACTGGTTGACAATGGAGAGGGACTGCATCAGACATGTCCAGACGTGCCACAAATGCCAGATGTATCAGAACAGCAAGAACGCACCTCCCCAAGTATCTTCCACACTATGGCCTCGCCATGGCCTTTCTCAGCTTGGGGAATGGATGTGATTGGTGCAATTACCCCAAAGGCGTCTAACGGGCATGAGTTCATACTGGTGGCCATCGACTATTTTACCAAGTGGGTGGAGGCATGTTCCTTCAAGAATGTCACTCAAGTCGCGGTCACCCGGTTTGTGAAGAACAACATTATCTGCCGTTACGGAATGCCAGAAATGCTCATCACCGACAATGCTTCCAACCTGAACAACCGCATGATGGATCAGCTATGCCAGCAGTTCAAGATCCAGCACCACAACTCTGCTCCATACCGTCCGAAGATGAACGGAGCCGTAGAAGCTGCCAACAAAAACGTGAAGAAGATTCTGAGCAAGATGACGGAGACATATAAAGATTGGCACGAGCACCTGCCTTATGCTTTGTGTGCCTACCGAACGTCAGTGAGGACATCTGTTGGAGCCACCTCCCTACTCTCTGGTATATGGGATGGAAGCAGTACTGCCAGTCGAAGTGGAGATCCCTTCTTTGAGAATCCTGTCACAAACTCAGCTGGAAGAAGCCGAATGGGCCCAAGCACGGTATGAGCAGCTGAACTTCATAGATGAAAAGAGATTGGCGGCACTATGCCACGGACAGCTCTACCAGAGACGGATCGAAAGAGCTTACAACAAGAAGGCTCGACCTCGCACTTTCCAACCCGGAGATCTCGTTCTGAAGAAGAGGAATATGGCCCTATCAGATCCACGAGGAAAGTTCGCACCATCATATGAGGGTCCGTACGTGGTGAAGAAAGCCTTCTCAGGGGGAGCAATCATTCTGGCTGATATGGATGGTGAAGAGTTCCGGTCACCTATCAATTCTGATTCTGTAATCAAGTACCATGTATAACTTTAGTCAATTTAATCAAAGAGGAATATTCATCAAAGTTCCAATTTGTTATTTTGATAATTTTGAAGAAGGCCCGGGAAGCAACGAAAATCCGTAAGGACGTTGCCCTCGGATGAAATTACCGCGGGTATGGTGAAAACCTCGGAAGGGGCGCCATAGGCAAAAGTAACGTGGAAAGCTGGACTTGGCGTAAGCTGAGGGTAATATATGGCTAAAAAAAAAAAAAAAAAAAAAAAAACCGGTATCACAACAAGGCGGGCATCAAATCAGTGCAAGACTAGTGATCGGGGTTGTTATGCGGTGAAGAGATTTTCAGACGAAAGAACGACCTATGTTATCCTTTGAGCAGTACGGTTCGTTCGATATAAAGAGAATGTTTGGGGATCAAGAGGTGGAGCACAAGTGTATCCTTCCAAACACCCAGTTTCAAAGTGACATATCATTAGATTCTCACAACCATTCATACCATGCTTCATCTCTTTCAAATTTGTAAATTCTCATATTCATTTCCCACAATAACATTCAATTTTTACCATAGATTCATAAAAAGCTAAACCTCGTCAAATTCATAGATTCTTATACAAGCATTCATAGACAAAATTCATACTTTCATTCATTCGTGCTAAATTCATAAACACATACATTGATTTTCCATGATGTCTTGAAAGCATGTCTAAATATATCAACTTAGAAGTTAAAAATGGGAGCCATGCATGATCCGACTCGGATTTATGAATGACTCACCATTTAAATACAAAAACTACTGACTACTCACTGCTACCTGAAATATGCTATCTAATGACCAAGACGTATGCAGGTCTCTCTGCAGAATCTCCCCAAGGCAGTGGAAAGGGCCGGATCCCCCTCATCATGCTCCTCCAAGACGGCGCGAGCCCTAGCACCCAAAGAATCCATCACCTGATTAATCTGATGAAGAGCAGTGACCACGGGGAAACCCTCCTGGTTGAGCCAAGAAGCATTCAGACTCAAGAGCGTCATGCACCAAGTCCAACTCAGTCTGCAAGACTCCGTTGTCACCCTGGAGAACGCTGATCTGAACCCTCATGGCCCCTATAGAAGTGCGTGCAGATGTAAGTGCAGCCTCACTCTCATCTAGTGCCCGTCGGAGAGCCACGATGTCGTGAGGACGACCCGTGGCAGGATCAACCAAAGCCTGGGTGTATGAACGAAGAGAATCAAGCTCATCCTGGACCCGAGTCCTCTCCACCTGCTCAGTCTCCAACTGTCCCTGGGTCTCAGTCAGGGTCTCCTCCATATGATCCTTGGCTGCCTCGGAAATCTCAAGTTGCTCATGGATGAAGTCGTTCATCATTCGGAGAGTGGAGACATTCCCTCTTTGAACCTCCAAGTCGCGGCGAAGGTTCGCCACCGCCACACTGTTGTGATGCAAGGTGCTCCGCATGGACTCTACACGAGCCGCGGACTCCTCTCTCTCAGATGCCCTGGCAAGGCGCAGGGATGCCAACTCTGCTCGAGCCTCCTCAAGCTCTCTCTCCAAAACAGTAACCCTCTCAGGCTGACCAGTAGAAGCTGATACCCGAAGAGAGCAAGACACCAAAGAATATGATGCACCTGGCCGTATAGTAGGCCTGAGAGTAAAAAAGGGAGTCCACCCCTCTCTCCACTCGACAAAATCGGAAGTGACAGAGCTATCTCCGGGCGAACCTTCCTCATTGAGGACCATCTCCGAGAGGCGACCTCCCCAGATGTCTTCAATCCTGAAGAGGAGCCTCCACATATCCTTACCAGGAATGTAGTCAAAAGTCACCGCATCCAAGTCGCCTAGGCGAGGCGGGTACTGAACACCGCCAAACTGGCGAAGAGCAAGGCTGGGATAGTAGCCTGTACAACCCCACACCCCAGAAAGAGGCACTCCATCAAAGAGGGCACAATGAGTCCAGGGCATCCACGCTGCTGGCCCCCAGGTAACCTTCCAAGCCCACCCACTCAAGGGCAAGTCAAGGAGGTATAGCGTCCAGGCACGACTGTTGCCAGTAAAGGGAAGCGCTATCTTAACGGTCTGGCTCACCGTATGCCTCTCAAAGTGATGAGGGGTCTGGAGGCGGTAGAAATGCCGCAGGTGACTGCAGAACGAAAGCTGGAGGAGCTGTGTACAGAACATCGGAACCCCCTATCCCTGTCTCTTGCAGTAAGACAAAGACCGCACGGTCTTGCACAATATGGCAGGGATGATAGACCTGCCCTCGCTGAATACTAGAGGAATGACACCCAAATCTATCCTACCAGAAGAAGTAGGAAAGAGAAAAATACCTGCGAAGGCAATCTTAAAGGCGTTGATTCGGAATTTCTTCCATCCCTTCTTGCCTGCAATGAAGTCCCTAGCAAGCTCCCCTGGAAAGTCACTCTGAGAGAAGTACTTCGTTAACAAATCTAGAGGAATGTTGGCTTTCCGCCAAGTCTCCTCCGGTCGGGTGATCTCAGGACGCAGAACTGCAGTAGTCAAACCCAAGTATTTCTCCAAGCATCGGTTTGACCGAGGGCCCTGAATGGGTATGACCGGAGTCTCGCTGAAGGGGCTGTCTAGCTGAAGGAGCTCAACATACTCCTCTAAGGTAGGGACAAGATCCACCTCCCCAATAGAAAAGCAACAATGGGTCGGGTCCCAGAAAGAAGCAAGAGCCTCGAGCAAGCCACGATCAACTTGTAGCCGCATGAAAGGGGGAAACTTACCAAAGATCCCCACGATGTTGGCATGGTCATCCTCTCCAAGAAGAGTCCACCAATGTCTCATCCGCTCAACGCGGAAATCGTGGAAGCGAAGCGTCACTAAGGAGTCGGGATCATTGCTTGAGGAGGCCATGGGGTCAAAAGACTCAAAAATAGGAAAAATGGAGAGTTTTTAGTGAAGAAAAAGTAGAGAAGCTCAAGAAATGGTTGCTGGTTCGAAGGAGGAGCGTGGCTTAAAAAGGCAGAAACTAGCGCGTGATGATCACGCGCCAGTCCCGTTGGGAATCCCAACGGCTCTTTTTCTCATGCCACGTGGATTTGACCCTTTTCACTCACTCCCAGAGGCCCGTTTTGCACTATATAAGGGCCATTTTGCAAGAAATCACCTATGGGAAAGTCTTGGGCGGTCCGGTGATCGAAGATTTCGGCCCGACAATCGGGGACCGACCCGAAGCCCTAAAATCGACCCGGGGGTCAAAAATTGAATCAGAGACAATCTTATAAGGAGGCGTTCGGTACGACGTGAACAGGATCGATCTTCCGCCAGCAGGATGGCCCAAGAGCCGAGAACCAGGCTTGAAAGTGAAGAACCGGCCCCGAAACCCTAGCTCGACCTGGAATTCGAGAAATGCAAAGATGAGCCAGAAATGTCGTACAGGCGAATCCCATGGCATACTGGGGCAAATTTTTCAAAAAGGGTTTTTGAAAAATTTCGAAAGGAAGTAGTCTGGTCCTCAAGAAGCTATCACAGTCCGGTGCAAAGAAGACAAAAGAAAGAAATCCGGAACTCCGCATCAGCATGCATTGCTCTACACTGGGGCAAAATTTTTCTATCTTCAAGAAGCTAGAAAAATGTATTCGACACTACATACTGGGGCAAATTTTTCCATTTTTGTCGGAGAAAAATTGGAAAAATTCAAAGAGTCATTCAAATGGGCCTCGTGAAGGAGTAAGTCCCGAGGATTGTTGAAATGGGCCTCATGGAGGAGTAAGACCCAAAAACTTGTTGAAATGGGCCTCGTGGAGGAGTAAGTCCCAAAAATTGTGGAAATGGGCCTCGTGAAAAAGTAAGTCCCAAAAATTGCTGAAATGGGCCTCATGAGTGAGTAAGACCGAATGATGATAGAAATGGGCCTCGTGAAGGAGTAAGACCCGATGATGATAGAGATGAGCCTCAAGAAATGAGTAAGACCCAATGATGATAGAAGTGGGCCTCTTGGATGTATAAGACCCGACCCTTTGATGATTCGAGTCCGCAGCTAACCTACGAGATAGCTAAGCCTAAAGTATGGGAGGTGAGTGCACTCTGACCCAGCAGACAGAGCAACAACCACCTCGATAGAGCTCGCATAGCATCTAAAGCACACAGAGCCAAAGTCCCTCAAGAATGGACCACATGAAACGCCACTATCAGCAACAAACCCAAGAAGGGAGAGCTAAATTCACATGACCCCAAGTCTACCACAGGTTTTTCTTAAGGTCTGACCCTTAATGTTCATGCATTCACAAGAATCCAAGGCATGAGGACTAGCGATGATCTCCGCTACCACTACCCCGATGGGACATCTGTAAAAGAAGACAACAAACAATCCAAGAGTCAGAAAAGCCAGGTAAACTTCATACTCAAAATTATGCAAAAAAAAAAAAAAAAAACAATCTCCCCTCTAAAAGTTTGAATGAATTTTCAAAATGGGTCTAATTACCAAACTATGATTTTAACGAAATGTCAAATCACAGTTACCCGATTTGAGACTTGGGTGGTCACCCAAGCCAAATCATCCCCGACGTGTTCGGATTCAAGGATCCAAACCGTCATATTACCCGATTTGAGACTTGGGTGGTCACCCAAGCCAAATCATCCCCAATGTGTTTGGATTTGAGGATCCAAACCGTCACATTACCCGACTTGAGACTTGGGTGGTCACCCAAGCCAAATCATCCCCGACGTGTTCGGATTCAAGGATCCAAACCGTCATATTACCCGATTTGAGACTTGGGTGGTCACCCAAGCCAAATCATCCCCAACGTGTTTGGATTTGAGGATCCAAACCGTCACATTACCCAACTTGAGACTTGGGTGGTCACCCAAGCCAAATCATCCCCGACGTGTTCGGATTCAAGGATCCAAACCGTCATATTACCCGATTTGAGACTTGGGTGGTCACCCAAGCCAAATCATCCCCAACGTGTTTGGATTTGAGGATCCAAACCGTCACATTACCTGACTTGAGACTTGGGTGGTCACCCAAGCCAAATCATCCCCAACGTGCTTAGATTTGAGGATCCAAACCGTTACATTACCCGACTTGAGACTTGGGTGGTCACCCAAGCCAAATCATCCCCAACGTGTTTGGATTTGAGGATCCAAATCGTTACATTACCCGACTTGAGACTTGGGTGGTCACCCAAGCCAAATTATCCCCAACGTGTTTGGATTTGAGGATCCAAACCATCACATTACCCGACTTGAGACTTGGGTGGTCACCCAAGCCAAATCATCCCCAACGTGTTTGGATTTGAGGATCCAAACCGTTACATTACCCGACTTGAGACTTGGGTAGTCACCCAAGCCAAATCATCCCTAACGTGTTTGGATTTAAGGATCCAAACCGTCGGATTACCCAGTTTGAGACTTGGATGGTCATCCAAGCCAAATTATCCCCAAATTGAAATTTGAAACAAGTTTCAAATCCCAAATTTTCGTGGAAGGTTCGGAAGAATTTCCAAGACAAGTCAAAATCCTTCTTCATTGCGGGACCCACGCGAGTCCCAAGTCTAAATAAGGCAAGTCCTAAACCCAACCCATAATTTTCAAGATATGTCCCATAAAAAAATGCGTGCATGGCAACGCAACCCCAAAAAAGCAATAAATGCACGACATAGTGCCCCAAAAAAAATACACAAGCATCACAATAAATATTGTGTCTCAAAAAAAAAAAAAATTTCATATCTCTCATCTTAGGTGTTTCCAAACACATGTGTGTGTGCATGTGTTTCTACGAAGGCTCATTTGTACATGCACACATTCATATACATAAAATGCAATTTTTGTGCACTAACATGTTTGCTAAGTATGTAATGCATCCCAAAACATACAATGACATGTTAAACAAAAGGAAATAAAAGCAAAAGTGCACAAGGAAAAAGCATAAGACATGAAAAAGGAAGCAAATAATCCGACCGTTCAAAACTGAAAAGAAGGGTGGGGATGGAAAGGTACTTACCTGTAGGACGCGTAGGCGAAAACTGATCGTCAATCGGAGTCCTGGATCATGAGAAAAAGACCAAAAGACACAAAAAAGAGAATGACCATATCAGCACATTTCGACCGTTTAAAGCTGAAATAAATGATGGGGATAGGAAGATGCTTACTCGTGGAGCGCGTAGGCGAAAACGGCGCGTCAATCGGAGTCCCGGATAGCAAGATATGAGTAAAAGAGCAGAGAGGGCGAAGTGGGGTCCAGAGAGCGAAAAGGAAGAAAAAGGGACGGAATGAGAGCGAAAGGGCGCGCGACGCGTTTTAAGGTGGGGCCGCGCGCGCCGGCGCGAGATGATCACGCGCCGGTCCCCACCTCCGCACCAAACGGGCCTTTCGAGCCACGAACTGCCTCCCCGCACCTCGTCCGATCTTTCTCAACCCTCGGAATATCCATTTAGACCCCGGAAGGGCTGGCACGTAAATCGAGACGAACTGCGCAGCAACCGTAACCAAGCACGGAAACCGAGAAAATTCGAGCGGGCAAAAATCGAGTCATTTATTCTTTATCCGACATTCCTTGTGCCAAGGAACGCCAAACAAAGAAGGGGCAACTGTCATAACCCCATTTTTACCCACGGGATTTTCTCGGGTGTCGGCACGCAAATCGAGACAGCCCGAACCGAGCCGGCCTGATCCGACAAGGGCTCGCCACATCAAATAACTCCAAGAAGAAGGTCCGGGACACGTTTCCCGAAGTTTAACCAAATTTGACTAGGGTTGACCAAGTTTGACTAGGGTTAACCAAGTTCGACTAGGGTTGACCGAAGTTTGACCAAAGTTTGACCGAGCCGTTTCCAACCCGACTAGGATCCACCATGCCCTGAAACCCTCAAAATGTGGTCCGGGATCCATTTCCCAAAGTTTGGAGGGCTTTGACCAAGGTTGACCAAGTTTGACCAAGGTTTGACCAGATCGTTGACCGGACCGAAAGCTAAATCGAACAGACCACCCCCTGACCAATGCGTGGAGCACGTTGACAGCTTCGATTCAACACTTTACGGGCCAAAAACGGATGAGAAACGAGGGAGTTATGGTCAAAACTGTGAAAAAACGGTCCAACACTTAGCCAAATTTTGCTAAGTATTGTGGAAAAACAGCCTATTTGGGAGGCAACATTCACACGTACATTCTCGCCGACCCGCTGCAACTTGGTCCACGAGCTGAAACCCACAAGCAAGAAGGTCGCTTCAGCTACAATGCGCAACTTTCGGATCGTCAAGAGCTCCTCCGGTCAGGCCGGAATCTCAATCAGAAGATGACCCCTTGGCATAAGGAACATTCCAACGGCCTCCGTTCGCAAGATCATATCTTGCGAACCCAAGCTCGCCTCTGTGCAAGGCCTATACCTTTGGAAAATAGGTAGCATAAGCTTTCCGACGATACCAAGATCGTCGAAATCCGACATCGGGAGCTACGTCTACCACGCGCGTGAAAACAGGCCGACAAAATAAGGTTTTGCTGAAAACTCCGGAATTTTCCCACCGACGTTGCCACGCTTGCGCGCAGAGTCTTCCTGACTCGCAACAAGTTGATCTACAAGCCCGGGTGCGTTGGAAAGAAGACACATTCATGCACGACAAGGAACTCTCGGATCGCCAAGAATTTTACCGGGTCTAGCCGGAATCCTGATCGGAAAACTGCCCTCAAACGGACCAAAAACACTCCGGTGGCCTCTGTTCGCGGGACCATATCTCGCTAGCCCAAGCTCGGATTTCCGCAAATCCGGAACCTTGCAAAAGTAGGCAGCGCAAGCTTTCCAACGGTACCAAGAACGTCGAAATCCGACATCGGGAGCTAGGTCAAATATGCGCGCGAACTGGGACAAGATTTGAGAAAAAACGCGCTGGGAGTAAAACGCATTTTTCCTCCCGGACAGCCGCCTTCGCGCGCAGAGTCTTTCCTGCTCGCAACAAGTTGATCCGCGAGCCCGGGTGCGTTGGAAAGATAACGACTCCAGCTACGACGTGGAACTCTCGGTTCGCCGATAGCATCCCCCGTTTGACCGGAATCTTCATCGGAAAAGTGCACAAAAACAGCTCCGACACCCCGACTTCCGGGAGCCATAACTCTCTCGTCCGAACTCCGATTTGCGCAAACTTTATACCGTTGGAAAGAGGACGTCGAGAGCTTTCCGACGATATGCCGCATGACCCATTTTAAGTTCCTGAAGACCTCCAAAACTGTCCTCGAAAATTGGGTCAAAAAGGATAAGCGCACGGAAACCGAGGAAGATTCGAGGAGTTGCTGGCGTGGATGGATAAGAATGCCACGTGGCAGGCGCACGCGAGGCGCGCCATCATCACGCGCGCGCCATGATGGCGCGCCCGGCGTGCACGCCCTTCTATAAATAAGACCCCTCCCCCCTCATTTGTACACGATTTTGCTCGGGCACTAGGCCTTCTAGAGCGTAGAATAGGCAGAAAATAGGGGTTTAGGGGGTTTTAGAAAGGGGTTTTGGGTAGTTTTAGAGAGAGAGACTCCTCTCTAGGTATTTCTCTCTCTCTCTAAGCTCTTTCTCTCTTCTCCTCTCTCTCTTCTTTTGCTTTTCTTAGTGGAAGTGACTAGTGATGATCCCAAAAATGGGAAGGGATTCACAAGGATCCACTTTAGTTTAGGATTATTAGTTTATTTATGTGCTATTTCTTGCTTTTTAGTTCATTTTAGCTCGTTTATGCTCTCTTAGTCCATATATTGTTCTATTTATTGCCTTGTTCATATGCTTTGAGTTATTTATGGTTATTATTTGTAGATCTAAATTTATTGCTACATACTTGTGAATATATATTGTGTTGTGATTATCCCTTCCCCGTGTATTTTAGTACGGCAAAACCCGAGTGGCTTTGGCGGCTCATGTAAGCCCTCTATGAGGCCTTGACAACCATGTTAGCCCACGAGGCGCTTGACCCGAAGAATACACTTCCCCATGTTAAATATTGTCATTTATTGCTTTATTTATTTTTACTACGTACTTGTGAATATATATTGTGCTGTGATTATCCCTTCCCCGTGTGTTTTAGTACGGCAAAACCCGAGTGGCTTTGGCGGCTCATGTAAGCCCTCTATGAGGCCTTGACAACCATGTTAGCCCACGAGGTGCTTGACCCGAAAAATACACTTCCCCATGTTAAATATGGTCATTTATCGCTTTATTTACATTTACTACGTATTTGTGAATATTTGTTGTGATTATCCCCTCCCCGTGTGTTTTCGTGCGACAAAACCCGAGTGGCTTTGGCGGCTCATGTAAGTCCTCTATGAGGCCTTGACAACCATGTTAGCCCACGAGGTGCTTGACCCGAAAAATACACTTCCCCATGTGTAAATATTGTCATTTATCGCTTTATTTACATTTACTACGTTGTGAATATTATATTGTGAATGTCCCCCATTTTTCCCCTTTGTGATTTGGGCGTGATAATCCCGATTGGTCGTGGTGGACTATGTAAGACCTCAATGAGGCTTTAACCACCATATAATTCCATAGGCATTGGACCCATTAAGAATCCCTATAGTTAAATAATGTCATTTACCGCTTTATTTACATTTATTACGTACTTGTAAATATTGTCATTCTCTCCCTCTCTCTTTGTGATTTGGGCGTGATAATCCCGATTGGTCATGGTGGACTATGTAAGACCTCAAAGAGGCATTAACCACCACGTAATCCCATAGGCATTGGACCCACAAAATTCCCTTGTTGTAAATTCCATTAATTTATTGCTTCCCATTATGCTCTAAATTAATTGCCATTATTTCATCATTTTACTATGTTGTAAACATGATTTTATCCGTCGTTATTTTGATTTGGGCATGAAAATACCAACACGGTATTGGTGGTTTTAGGTAAGTCTTTCAATAGCACTAAACCCCATGTAAATCCATGAGGCGTTGGACCCGTAAATTGCAAACATACCGTTTTCAAATGATTTTCCTCATATAAGTCCTATTTGGCATCGAAGGTTTGGATAAGTCTTTCAATAGCACCAACCCTTCGTGTAAGCCCGAAAAGGCATTGAAACCCCATTTTCAAATGATTTTCCTCATATAAGTCCTATTTGGCATCGAAGGTTTGGATAAGTCTTTCAATAGCACCAACCCTTCGTGTAAGCCCGAAAAGGCATTGAAACCCCGTTTTCAAAATGATTTTCCTCATATAAGTCCTATTTGGCGTCGAAGGTTTGGATAAGTCTTTCAATAGCACCAACCCTTCGTGTAAGCCCGAAAAGGCATTGAAACCCCGTTTTCAAATAGATTTTCTCATATAAGTCCTATTTGGCATCGAAGGTTTGGATAAGTCTTTCAATAGCACCAACCCTTCGTGTAAGCCCGAAAAGGCATTGAAACCCCGTTTTCAAATGATTTTCTCATATAAGTCCTATTTGGCATCGAAGGTTTAGGTAAGTCTTTCAATAGCACTAACCCTTCGTGTAAGCCCGAAAAGGCCTTGAAACCCTCTTTTTAGATTACTTTGTTTCATTCATGTAAATCCTATGGTGGTGTCGAGATTCGAGTAAGTCTTTCAATAGCATCGGATCCCGACCCCACGAGGTCTTGACCCTTTCCTTAAATTCATTCATATTGTCATAAATTGCACTTTGTCATTCAATTGAGTGCTATATCCACGTCATAATAATTGTCATTTTCATGTCATTCCATGTTTATGATTTATATGCCCTAAACATGCCGTGGTCATCCCATACTTATTCATTCTTGTGATTTATGTGCTGCGAACATGCCGTGATTACTTGTTTGAATGTTTTACCATTTTACCGTCTTGATACTTTGCTTGCTTGTTTATTTCTTTGATATAAAAATGTGATTAAAATACACTTTGCTATGAAAACTTTAAAAAGAGTAAACATGGTAATGTGGGCATTAGAAACGAAGTTGGTGCAACCCAAGGGCTACGGCTCGCCCTGGCTTTGGGACACCATGGTATGAGTCCTTTACACGGGGGCGTGGCTGGTACGTGCTTTCGTGTAAGGGATTCTACACGTTCTAACTCCCATAGGATCATGGTCTAAAATTCCCCAAAGTGTGAATTAATCATCCAAAACCCCGCCATTTGACGGACCGCTTTACTCTTGGAAATCAAGGGTAAAGAGATCCCGAATATGGCACCAAAAACATTAATTGTTTGTCCCGGCACTAGGTGTTAGGATTTCAAGTACATCCTACCACCGAAATGCCCGGAAACTTAAAAGATACAAAGATAAAGGATGGTGAAATAAAGAGTCTAATCAAAACCAAATGAGGTCAAAAGGCATTTGCCATTCTTGGTATATTGCTCGACCGAATTTGGGACATTTGTACATAATTAAAACCAACAACTTAGGCTTAGCAAATAAAAAGAACATTAGAAAGGAGGTAACCGTTTTCTTAAACGGATATCGTGGGGTGCCTAACACCTTCCCCACGCATAAGCAAACCCCCGAACCTATCTCTGGTTCAAGACCATTTAGTTGTAAATGTCTAAATTAGATAAAATCTATTAGACGTAGGTGCTCAATCACACCTTAAAATTTCCCATGGTTGGTGGCGACTCCAAATTTGTGCCCACACGCACACACGTACACAAGTTCCCACACACACACAACTCGTATCTCGAAACGGAAAAGAGATAGAGATCACACACACACTCGCCAAATGGGGGTCGGTATCTAGGAAAATAAAAAGAAAAAGAATATAGGATTTTCCGCCGGTGTCGACACCAGGCACCATTAGCATTCTTGGATGAGGAAGCAATGCTCCAGAAACATCACCCCACCAGCCCGGATTGTTGATATACCATTCGGTGGTCTTCCTTAGACCCTCTTCCCATGAAGTACGTTCAAACCATCCCAAGCTCTTCAGCTTCTGGTCATCCAAGAAGTATCTTTGGTCATTAAAAGGCCTATTCTCAACATACTTAATATGGGTTTGTGGGTTCAAAGAGAAAAGTTGGCAAATTTCCTTGGCCACATCAATCACTCTCCTTTCTTTGTGTGTCCCAATGTTGTAGACATGCCCAACTTCACCCCTATGGAGAATGACTTCAAATGCTTCTGCCACATCTTCACAGTAGAGATAACTCCTAACATTAGATCCATCCCCATGAATTGATAAAGGCTGGCCCTTCATGGCCAAAAGGATGAATTTTGGAATCAACTTTTCAGGGAATTGGTTAGGCCCATAAACATTGTTACCTCTGGTAGTTATCACAGGTAAACCATATGATCGCCCATATGCCATAACAAGCATTTCAGCCCCTGCTTTAGTAGCAGAATATGGGTTTGTTGGGAGGAGCTGAGAAGCCTCATGGTTTCCCATGACAGCATCCTCATCTGTCTCCCCATAAACTTCATCAGTGCTCACATGTATGAACCTTTTGATTTGACCAGCAGTGACTTTGCAAGCCTCTAGAAGGACATGAGTGCCGTATATGTTGTTCTTTGTAAACTCAAAGCTGTTGCCGAAGGAGTTGTCAACATGAGTTTGTGCTGCAAAGTGCATGATGGTATCAATGGACTCAGAGAGCAGTACGTAGTTCACAAGGTCAGCAGTTCCAATGTCTCCCTTGATGAACTTCAAGTTTGGGGATGATTTTGAAGGAAGAATGTTCTTCAAGTTTGAGCAGTAGTCAAGCTTGTCGAGGACGACAATATTGTAATCCGGGTAGTTCCGGATAAGCCGATTGCAAACATGGGAGGCGATGAAGCCAGCAGCTCCGGTAATGAGAATGTTCTTTGGTTTGTATGTGTTGGCCATATCTAACTTGCCTGCAAGCAATTTAAAATAGAAAACATTCACATGCATGCATATATAATGAAACATAAATACATAGAAAATAAAACAAAATCCATGGTTAGAAACATAGTAGAAACTATCAACTATTGTGATATACGTTGAAACCGAAAACGAAAATTTAAGATGACTTCATGATTAACCTAAATGAAATTACAGAGATTTTTTTCTGGGTCTAGTTTTCAAATAACAAAGAATCAAGAAGAAAGAGTTGATGTGTGAAGACATGATGGTTACATCACTATCAAGAAATATTTTATTCAATTTTCCCTTAAATAGGAATAAAAAATATACAAAAGAAAAATGCTTATCCCAATATTTGTTTTTCAATGTTCAAACCAGCTTTTGTTTATTGTTTTTCCAAAGAAACCAAACAATGACATCATGATCATCTCCATTTTAAAATACCTTAATTTCGTCTATTTCATGGTTTAAATTAAATAATACAAATTTTACAATGTTAAAGACTGTCACATCAATGATAAAATTTTAATCGACGTGATAGTTTATACATTGTTAGATTCAGAAAATAAAATCTAAACCATAAAATATATAAATGGAGGATTTTGAAATGGATAAGATTATTTTCAAAACAAAGCGCCCCTTCTTCTCTTTAGTTAGTAAAAAGAGAAAAAGAAAAATTATTCAACCAGAGGTTAAGAGAACTAGTAATGCAATTGAAATAACAACTAAATCTATTATTATGGAGCCAAAACTGAGCTAGATACTCCACACACACAAGCAAAAAATCTCATTTTCAGATTTATATATAGAGGAAATCTCAATTTTCAAAATGAAAAAATATTTGTTTGGTACATGTTTTCATTTTCATTTCCCAACTTTTTTCAACTTGTTTTATTTTTTTATTGTTATCCTACAACAGAGCGAGAGAGAGAGAGAGAGAGAGAGAGAGAGAGAGAGAAAAGTAGTTTATATTTATCTGTAAAATATTAAAAAGAAATATATTATTATATTTATTTTATGTGTATAAAGTAAAATGAGATAAAAAAACAAATAATAAAAACATATTATAACCCTTTTGTAAAAGGGCATGGGATCCACGAAAAAAAAATACAAATTGTTTTCAAGAACAAAACTGAAACTGGTGTACCAAACAAAAAAAAATTTTGGTAGGGCCCACGAATTCTGTTTTACATACATGAAAACAGTTTTGCAAAAGTATATACCAAACAAACTCATTATATATTTTTATTCTTAATTAGCAATTATACAAGTATTTAATATATTTTGAATCCATCTTTTGTTTTTATTTTGACAACAGCCAGATTGAACAATAAACAGAGTCTAAAAATAATAACAATAATAATATCCCCGAAGGCAGGCCAACTTTGCCTAAATCTCAACAAATACCCTATCCAAGGATTGAGATCCCATGCAATACTTGCATGGGCCTGCAATTTATTTAAAGGGCTGAGATTAGAAGTTAAAAAGTTAACTTCTAATCTCAACCTTTGAATAAAAAAAAATAAAAAAAAGGCAAAATATCAAATGGGCAAAAAGGTAAAATGATAGAAAAGTGAAAAACAGTTACACTAAAAAGTGGAATTGCAGCTCATGCAATACCAAAAGGTATTGCATGGGATCTCAATCCCCCTATCTAACTACACGTTTCACCTTCCTCTTATAAAAGAACGAGGTATCATTTGAGTTAAAATTTACTGACTCATTTTTTGAAATGAATATAATAAACTGATTACGATACAAATCCTATTAAACTAATGACAAGATTAATTTTTAAATAAAATCACATCTAATTCAAAGTACATGTGTTGCGTAATTTTTCGTACAAAATAATATCAAGAGTTTCACCGGGAGATGTCTTCAATATTGGCCATTAACCGCTGCTAAAATCCTTTCTGTAAAAAATAAAGATTCTTTAGAGGTGGTGGCGATTTACTCCTGATCACCCTCCGAAGATTAAGTTAGTTCTCTGTTTCTCTTTTTTAAGTGAAAATGTATATGCTCTCTGATAGTTTTCGCACGTACCTCATTCTCTTGGTTTGCTGCTCTATTTATAGTCTGGTTCTTGCCCCACTTGAGCTCCACCAGCTGGGAGGCTCTCACTTTGAGGGTGACATGACATGTGACAGTCCTTTTTAGGATGATTTGACGTTGGTACATAACGTATAAGACACTATTGCCAAACTCATTCAATGAATTCGGCTAATCAGTCACGTGATGATCGTCTCGAGATACGCCCTGGGCAGAGACTGCCAAAATCCCACTGACCTCATTTAATGCATCTGAGAGGTCGGTGCTATTCGTTCCGGTCAAGTTGTCCGGTATCTGTTCAAGGTAAACTACATGGGTTAGGATCTTTCCTTTTTCTTCGATGAAGCTTTGAAGCATTGGTTTCTTGGGCGGATCTTCCAATGCCACAAAGGGAATCGAGTTGAATGCCCGGTAACCGGTATAGTTATGTCCGGAGAAGAGTTCATTAGTGATGTGTCAGTATGTATTGATCATTAATCTTAAACGAGCCTCAGCCCATTTGTATGCTTACCTTCTTTTTCCAGATTGGGCCTTAGCTTACATTGTGGGCTCAACGTATCCCATACTCTCTATGGGCCTTTACATATAAAAAATATTTCCTCACACAATAGCCCCTCAGAACGGATTATTCCCGTCTAGAAATCCGTCCATCTATTAGGGTTTCTAGACGCGAATGATTCGTTTCTGACACGTGTTGAGATGCCGATTCATTTCTTTGAGGATCTCTTCAGATCATTTTTGTCGTTTTGGTTTCCGCATTTGTCTTGAGCAACGGGTCGTGTACTGTATTTATGAATCATCATTGCATATCTCCTCCGTCTCTTCGCACACTGGGATTTGATTGGTGGATGTGACCTTTTGGCAGATAGCTCATAAATGCTGGCTTACGGTTTCGAGACTGTCCTCCCAATATAAGTTGGCCTCCGGTTCTTTGTTCTGGCTTCTACTTCCTTTCGACTCTCTTGTCTTCTTCTCTGCTCCCTGTGCTCTTGCTGCCCTCGCTTGACCATCGCTCCCGAACCTGATCCTCAGTCCTCTCTGCAACCTTGACCTGTAAGTTCCATCACTCTGTCTTTATTTCGTCCTCAAAGAAAACCCTTAGAATGGCAAAAACAAAGAAAACCCAGGGCAAACTAGCCCGATATGTAAATACCCCAGAGGCCATGAAAAGATTCCGCCGTCATTACGGGGTCCCTGATGATGTGCATCTAGAATATAGGTTCTAGGAAGATGCCATAACCGGTGAACACGGGGATCTTATTATCCCTTTAGTAGCCATCATTGAAGGAGGAGTCCGTTTTCCGATTAACCCCCTTCTAGCTGATTTCCTAGATTATTTCCGAATAAGTCCCACACAAATAAGCCCCAACATTTTTAGGATAGTGAATGGGGTGGCAGAACTCAACCGCCGGTTAGGTTTTAACCTAACCGTGCATGACATAATAGCCACCTACTTCCTCCGTACCACCCAACACGAAGCCTTCTCTCTGAGGCCCAGGGATGTTAATAACACCCTGGTAAATAGCCTTCCTGACACAAATAAGGAGATGACGGATGATTTCCTCCTTGTCAGAGGGAACTGGTATTTCCCTGGTCACCGGTGGCCCACCGCAGACGGGAAACCAGGTTAGGTTTTGTTGGACGGTGGAATTTCATATGGCACTTCTTATTTCTTTTTGAAAACCTTCTTTTCTGATGTATTGTTCTTGTGTTTTCTTTTCTTTTTTTTTTGTAGAGGAGAAAAAGAAACAAGTCCAGGCCCACCTCACTGATCCTGTTGCCCTCCAAGCCGTCTACGATAGTGAGGTCTGCGTGGACGAATACGCAAATCCCCGCTCAGCCTACAAGCTTCTCCGTTACACACCGTCTGCACGGACGTTTTTGCAGTGCAGGCAAGTCAGAAACCTTGCGGAAGCTCTCGCAAATCCTGCCAACCAGTCTCCTCCCGCCCACGATATCCGCGACATGGCCGGGATCAACTTAAAGAAACTCCTGCCCCCCACCCGTCCCCAAGCTGAAACATCTGAGCTTATCCTTCCACTAGAAAGGAAGAGGAAGAGAAAGGGTGCCCTCAAGGGGGAGGCTTCCCAGGCAGTGGCTCCGACTGATCCGGACACTGCTCTAGCTGCCTCAAAGAAGCCTGAGGCCAGACCAGTTCTGCCCGGCGTTGACACGTTACCGTCCAATGAGGACGCGGACGTGGAGGTGGTGGGACCCTTCGTCCCTAGCCGGGATCCAAACTCCTCGGAGGTGCTGGCCCCATTTTGGGCACCTCTCTTGGAAGCTCAAGGAGAAAGGGTGAGGACAGACGCCACTGTTCTCCGGACAGGAGGGTCCGGGTCCAGCACTACCACTGCCCTCTGTGAGGTGGCACGCCTGCCTGGTGACATGGACGTATGGGGAAAGTCCACCAACCAAGAGGTCATCAACAATCTCCGCCAGGGTCTCATGATGGTAAGTTGCGCTTTTCAAATTCATTCTTTCATTCTTATATTCATCAGACTGATAAAACCAAATTGATTGCAGGCCGTCCAAGGCTCCCTTGAGATAGGTGACCGGTTCCAGCGTCAAGCTGCTGAGCTGCAGAACTCCCTAAGAGTAGCCACTCGTTCCTTTGAGCTTAGGAACGAGTCTGAGCGGATGAGGAGGGAAGTGGAGGCCTACAAGGAGCAGGTTAGAATTGCCACCCTGAAGAAGGACGAGGCTAACCTGAAGCTGGAGGACACGTAGGATCTACTCCGCAATGCATTGGAGGAGAACTCCAAGGCTGGGGAGAAGATCCAGGCTCTGGAGGCGGAGATAGCAGCCAGGGAGAAGGCGGCTTTTGACCGGGGATCAGTGGAGGCTCAAACAATAATGACCAAGCAGCTCCCAGGCATTTACAATGAAGCCTTTCAGCAAGGTTGGAAGGCCTTGTACTCCTGGGAGGAGTCTGATGATATGCCCCAGCTGCCTCCCCAAGGGATCCTCCCCTATCCGGATGCCCCAATTGGCGTCCCTGAAGAAGAGCTTCCTGAACCTCAGCCATCAGCTGACGATGTGGCCGGGCCGTCCAACTCTTGATCCCGTTTGTCTTTGCTCCTTTTTATTATCATTTTCAGATCCTGCGTGATCTTTATATTCTCTATATATATTTTTTTGAATCCGGACAAGATTGATACTTCTCATTTATTTTTCTACATGTTTATGATGGGTTTTCCAGTTTATGGCCATCATTTTTGAATTTTGCTATATTTATTTACCTTATTTACCTTACTTGAGATTGATATAACTGTTCATTTAAAGATCTTTCAGTAATCAAATGCTCTCGTTTGAACAGAGCACATATTTGGATGCAATCATAAAACGTGCAATAACTTAAAAGACTTAGAAAGTTCAACTTTAAAAAGATCTTAAGAACGATCTTACCCGGTTGCACGGTGAAAGATCCATTATCTACACTCCAAGGATAACAATCGTTGGGCGAAGACTTGATATTTTTGTTTGGACGGATATGAAGTTTTTACCGTTCACAAACTTTTGTTGAGTATTTTTGCCCGGATAGACGGTACGGGTCTTCTTACTCATACCTTCATGATCCTTGGGTAATTAAACATAAGTTAGGGTTTTTGCCTCTCAAGGAGGACTTTAGCATGGGCATTCTTACCCGGGTGACCTAGGCAGATGTTCTTATCTGCCGTCTAGTCGCAGCTTTAAACTATTAAAAGTTTTACTCACTGCACCTGTTCTTGTCAGGTTTTTTGTTTCGTTTTTGCCTTTCATAAAGGACTTTATCATGGGCATTCTTACCCGGGTGGCCGGTATGGACCTTCTTATCCATACCTTCAGGGCCATGATCTTTGGATAGTGAATCTTTGATCACACCTGAGCGGATCAGGTTTTTTGCCCCTCAAGGAGGACTTAATCATGGGCATTCTTACCTGGGTGACCTAGGCAGATATTCTTATCTGCCATCTAGTCGCGGCTTTAAACTACTTAAAGTTTTATGCACCGCACCTGTTCTTGTCAGGTTTTTTATGTTTGCCTTTTGAAAAGGACTTTCATAATAGATAGAGAAGTTGCAAACTGAGACTTCATTGATAATACTTCTTTAGATTATAGATATTCCACGGTCGTTTTACAGGAGTATTATTAGGCCCTATCAGCGTAAAAGCCCTTGTGCCGGCCACAGATGCGATCTTGTACGGTCCTTCCCAGTTTGGTCCAAGTTTTCCGTGAGTTGGATCTTGTTTGGCCCCTATGACTTTCCTAAGTACTAAATCACCAACTGCAAGCTCCCGAGGATTAATCCGCTTTTCGTATATCCTTCGCAGCCCATTTTGATAAGCGGCTAAATGAATAAGAGCTGAATCCCTTCTTTCTTCAGCTAAATCCAAATCTGTGGCTAGACTCGTTTCGTTGGTGACCGGATCATAATACTCCGTGCGGATCATAGGCAAGCCAATTTCGAGAGGAATAACTGCTTCAACCCCATATGTAAGTGAAAAAGGGGTTTCTCCTGTTGAACACCTGGGAGTTGTCCGGTAAGTCCACAGGATGTTTGGCAATTCTTCAACCCACCTTCCTTTGGCCTTCTCAAGGCGTTTTTTGATTCCGTCCAGCAGTGTCTTGTTGGAGGACTTCACCTGTCCGTTCGCCTGGGGGTAGGCGGGAGTAAATAAATGATTCCTGATGCCATATTGCTCACAGAATTCTCTGAACGGCCCACTAGTAAACTGAGATCCATTATCAGACACCAGCACTCGGGGGATTCCAAAACGGGTGATGATATTCTTCCAAACGAATCTTTTGGAGTCAGCATTTGTAATATGCACCAGCGGCTCCGCCTCTACCCACTTGGTGAAATAGTCTGTTGCCACAATAAGCCACTAGCGGTTTCCCGGCGCCCGAGGGAGGGGTCCAACTATATCCAGTCCCCACTGGGAGAACGGCCATGGACTGGCAATAGGATTAAGACTGGCAGCTGGCTGATGTATGGACGGAGCAAACCGTTGACACTTATCACACTTTTTCACATACTGGGCAGCATCCTTCTGCATGTACGGCCACCAATAGCCTTGCCCTATGGCACGATGTGCCAAAGACCGTCCACCAGTGTGTCCTCCATATACGCCTTCATGGATCTCCCATAATATATTCTGAACGGTGTCTGGGTGAACACATTCGTAAATAAGGCCCGGTGAAGGACCTTCTGTAGAGATTTCCTTATTTGGAAACCCAATACCGGGGAGCTATCCTTCTTATCCGGTCAGCTTCCTTACGGTCTGCCGGCAATATATCATCTTTTAGATAGGCGAGTATAGGGCTCATCCAGCTGGGAGACTGGTCAACTGAGCATACTTCATTGATTGTGTCGCCTCCAACACTCGGGAGGCTTTGCACTCCAACAGAGATTATCCGCCGTAGTTTCAGGGCAACAGCTGATGCTAGACCGGCAAGGGCGTCTGCATGCCCGTTCAGGTCCCTGCCTATGTGCTCAACTTGAACATGTTTGAATTTTTCCAGCAACTTCTTTGCCTTTACAAGATATATCTTCATCTTCTCATCCTTAGCTGCATAGTCTCCTGAAATCTGATTCACTACGAGCTGGGAGTCGCAATAAACGGTCAATGGATCTGCTTGGAGAGTAATTGCGCACCGTAGACCGTGCAACAACGCTTCATATTCGGCCACATTGTTAGAAGCGGGGAAGCCTAAGCGGATTGCCAATTCCATCATCTGACCTTGGGGAGCGGTGAGTACCACACCTAGACCTGAGCCTCTAGAATTGGACGCTCCGTCTATGTATAACTTCCACCCCTCCATATGTTGTATTGAAGATACGTGGTTCACCCACATAGGTCCCATTTCTGCGGGGGTGAATTCAGCGATGAAATCCACCAACACTTGTCCTTTGATAGAATTTCTTGGGCGGTAGTTGATATCATAAGCCCCTAGTTGGGCTCCCCACTTGGATATCCGCCCGGAGAAGTCTGCGCTTCTCAAAACAGCCTTCAACGGCTGCTCGGTCAAGATAATCATGGTATGTGCCTGAAAATAGTGCGGAAGCTTCTTGGCCGAGCATACTAAGGCAAAAGCCAACTTCTCAAGTGGCAAATACCTTGATTCTGCCCCGTCTAGAGTCTTGCTCGTGTAGTAAACCGGCTTTTGAATGTTGTAATCCTCCCGCACTATGGCTGCGCTGACAGCATGCTCAGAGATAGCCAAATATACATATAGAGATTCTCCATTCACCGGAGTGGATAAAAGGGGGGCAGCTGCGAGATACTCTTTTAACCGCTCAAAAGCTTGGTCAGATTGTTCTCCCCAATGAAAGTTCTTCCCCTTCTTTATTAGATCGAAGAAAGGGCGACACTTTTCGGCTGCCCGGGAAATGAATCGGTTCAAAGCTGCCGCCATACCGGTCAGCTTCTGGACCTCTCTTACAGTTCTTGGGGGCCCTAACTCAAGGATAGCAGAAATTTGGTCCGGGTTGGCTTCAATACCTCGTTGGGTAACCATAAATCCCAAGAATTTCCCGGACCCTACACCAAAAGCACATTTGGATGCGTTTAACTTGAGGTGGTGCCTTCTCAACGTATTGAATACGGCCCTTAAATCTCCCAGGTGATCTTCAGCATAGACACTTTTGACTACCATATCATCGATGTATACTTCGACTGTTTTGCCCAGCTGAGATGAGAACATTTTAGTAATCATTCTCTGATAGGTAGCCCCAGCATTCTTCAATCCAAAGGGCATGACCTTGTAACAAAAGATCCCCCTTGGTGTAATAAATGCTGTCTTTTCTTCATCAACGGGATTCATGGCAATCTGATGGTATCCTTGGAACGCATCCAGAAAGCTCATTCTTTGGTGGCTGGACGTGGCGTCCACAAGCTGGTCAATCTTGGGTAATGGGAATGGATCTTTTGGACAAGCTTTATTCAGATCCGTGAAATCTATACATACCCTCTATTTATTGTTCTTCTTTTTAACCACGACCGTGTTAGAAAGCCAGGTGGGATAAAGAATCTCCCTTATTGCCCTCGCCTCAACTAACCGGTTAACTTCTTCACATACTGCTTCCTGGTGGAGTGGAGAAATCCGCCGCCCCTTCTGTACAACGGGACGGATAAGCGGATCCACATTGAGACTATGACATGCGAAGGCTGGATCTACCCCGGGAGCTTCGTATGGATTCCATGCAAACACATCAGTGTATTCCATTAGCAATGCAGTGAGGCCATCCCTCAGCTCATGTGAAAGGGATGCACCTAATAAAAAGTATCTCCCTTGATCCGAGGCGGACATATAGTGCTTTATCAGCTCTTCTGCACATTTCTTTTGCGGGGCGAGACCTTCATTCTCCACCCGCTCCTGTAACTGCTATTTGGCCGGTCTTGCTTCGGGCTCAGGCCCATAAGATATAGCTCCTTTCTGGTGGGCGGCCGCTATGAGACATTGTTTGGCCGTCACTTGATCACCTCTAACCTCCATTATTCCTTCTGGGGTTGGGAATCTAAGTCTCTGGTGCAACGTTGATGGGACAACCTTCATCTTGTGTAGCCAAGGTCTTCCCAAAATTGCATTATATGGGGAATATGAGTTCAGCACCCAAAAATCCGTGGGAGAAGAAACGGTCCCTGCATGGACTTTCACAGTAACGCGACCAACCGGCATCACTGATTCCCCTGAGAACCCGTATAAAGGATCGACTTTCCGGTCAAGATCCTTATGCTCAAGGCCCAAGCCTTTGAAAAGGGAATCGTACATGATCTCAGCAGAACTTCTGGGATCAATTAATATTCTTTTCACTTCAAAATCGCCTATTTGCATGGTAACCAACAAGGCATCAGAGTGTGGGAGTTGCACCCCCTCTAGATCCCGATCAGTAAAAATGATTTCTTCAGTCATTTCCTTTCTTAGCCTTTTCGGAGTCGGGGTCACGCCTTCGGAGACTTGAAATATTTCTCTTAGATGGGCGGCTGCCCGGGTCTCCGTTCTCAAATTATCGGCCCGTGCATGGCTGTGTATTACCTCGATGGTCCCAATAGGTGCCTTGGGCTTTGGGTTGTGCACTCGCTGTTGTTGATGCTTGGCACTGTCCACAAATTGATGAAGGTGCCCGTCTCGGACCAACTCCTCCAACAAAGCTTTATAGTTCCTGCAAGTTTCAGTCAAGTGCCCCTTCTCTCTATGGTAGGCACAGTATGGCATTGACTCCCTGGAGGCTGGGTCCCCACCTAATCTAGCCGGCCAGACAAAATAGGGCTTATTTTTTATCTGGGGCAATATTTTGAAGATCGGCTCTTTGAAGGTGGTGTTGATGGCCTGGAATGATTCCCTCGTGACCGGACCCGACTGTTTGGGATTGCGCTAAGCTCTGCTTGTTTCTGGTTGGGCCGATTTCTTCTGAACGACCACATTGTCACCGGATTGCTTCTGGGGTTGCAAGCCGTCTTCCTCAACACGGACATGCTATTCTATCCGGGACATGAGATTCGACATATCAGGGGGTGGCTTCTTGGCTAAGGATTGCCTCAATTTACTCCCAACGGGGAGACCGAATCTGAATTGAGAAATAGCAACGTCTTCCCCACACCGGTCAATTTCATTATAGGTTTCCCAGTACCTTGCTGAATAAGACTTCAAACTTTCACCGGACCTCATAGCTAAGGCCATCAAAGAATCCACCTCCTTTGGTTTTCTCGTGTTGGTGATAAAGCGGGTGGTAAAGGCCTCAGAGAGTTCCGTCCAGGAATGGATGGATCCGTGCTCAAGCCTATCAAACCACCTGAGGGCCACATCACCCAGACTGGAGGGGAAGATTCGGCACATGAGAATATCATCTCCGTTATGAAGTGCCATTGAGCGCCGGTAATGACTCAAATGTGCCACAGGGTCGGTCTTCCCATTATAAGTGATCAGGTTGAGAGGAGCAATTCTAGCCGGGAGTTTTGCCCGCTCAATTCTCGAAGAGAAGGGGGAATGGGAGATTTGTCGCAACTGGTTCCAAACTGGATTCTGATCTTTTTTCTCTGGTTTATGCACAGGGGATTTTCTTTCCGTCCTCCTCCCTGTCTTGCTCCGTCTGGAATTTTTCGGGGCCCTGTGGTCTTCCTCTGATCGTTTGGGACAACGATGAGAGCTTTCACATGAATCAGAGTGGCTTCTCGACCTCTGCCTTCTTGACCTCTGTTGGTCACAACTAGCTTGCACCTCTTTTCACTCTCGTAACTCCCTCTCTAGTCTCTCTGTCTTTCGACTTCTTCTGAGGGCCTCGGCATCGATCACATCATGGGTAGCATGAGATCTTCCTCTTTGACCCTCAACCCTTTCTCTGTTTGCTTCAACACGAACTTCTGACATGACTCTCCTCGTTCCTGAGGGATTTGGTGAAGGGTTGTTGACCAAAACGAAAGCGTTTTCTCCCTCCATGTGACTAGCTTCAACTGACAAACTCGACTGGCTTGGCTCTCGACTTCGTTCCCACAGACGGCGCCAATTGTGTTGCGTAATTTTTCGTACAAAATAATATCAAGAGTTTCACCGGGAGATGTCTTCAATATTGGCCATTAACCGCTGCTAAAATCCTTCCTGTAAAAAATAAAGATTCTTTAGAGGTGGTGGCGATTTACGCCTGATCACCCTCCGAAGATTAAGTTAGTTCTCTGTTTCTCTTTTTTAAGTGAAAATGTATATGCTCTCTGATAGTTTTCGCACGTACCTCATTCTCTTGGTTTGCTGCTCTATTTATAGTCTGGTTCTTGCCCCACTTGAGCTCCACCAGCTGGGAGGCTCTCACTTTGAGGGTGACATGACATGTGACAGTCCTTTTTAGGATGATTTGACGTTGGTACATAACGTATAAGACACTATTGCCAAACTCATTCAATGAATTCGGCTAATTAGTCACGTGATGATCGTCTCGAGATACGCCCTGGGTAGAGACTGCCAAAATCCCACTGACCTCATTTAATGCATCTGAGAGGTCGGTACTATTCGTTCCGGTCAAGTTGTCCGGTATCCGTTCAAGGTAAACTACATGGGTTAGGATCTTTCCTTTTTCTCCGATGAAGCTTTGAAGCATTGGTTTTTTGGGCGGATCTTCCAATGCCACAAAGGGAATCGAGTTGAATGCCCGGTAACCGGTATAGTTATGTCCGGAGAAGAGTTCATTAGTAATGTGTCAGTATGTATTGATCATTAATCTTAAACGGGCCTCAGCCCATTTGTATGCTTACCTTCTTTTTCCAGATTGGGCCTTAGCTTACATTGTGGGCTCAACGTATCCCATACTCTCTATGGGCCTTTACATATAAAAAATATTTCCTCACATAGTACATATAGATTAATCTTACTTGAATAAATTTGATTAGAACTAAAAATGCAGGCTATCCCCGTCCTTCAAGCCTCCTTTATTTTAAGTGAGAACTACAAGCCTATTTCACTAACCCAAACCTGAATATTTTTTGGGTTCGGATGCCCAACCATGCACTCCCCTAGATAGTAAGGGAATGAGAGAGAGAGAGAGACTTACAACTAGATAGTAAGGGAATGAGAGAGAGAGACTTACAGGAGTTTGATTGAAGGACAAAGATCGAGAAGAGACCACCTTAATTTCAGACAAGGTGAAGAGGGGTATAGATGTTTGATAGATGTAGTAAGAATGATCTATTTATATAGATGGTTCACTGTAATTGTGGGTTAGAAAATAGGTAGGCTCTAGATGGACACTGAAGAATTAGCTGCGTAATGCTTGTGATGTCATGTACCCCCCACTAAAGACGTAGGAGATGACACGACCGAAGCATTGTTCTCTTCCTTTGACTTGCATATCTTTCTTAAATTGATCATGACCAGAAAAGAAAAGAGACCAATATGTTTAGTTTAAGGGTAAATTACACTATTGGTCCTTAACGTTTATCCAAGTTGCACGTTTGGTCCCTAACATTTAAAATGGGTAGAAATGGTTCCTAACGTTTCAAAATGATGCACCATTGGTCCTTCCGTTAGTTTTCGTTAACTTGGTGTATACGTGGCTAACAGAATTATGACGTGGACAATTTTTAATTGACATGTACTTTTTTTTTAATGACAACTAGGATATGACATGGCATATCCATTTAAAAATAACCTAACCCAAAAAAAATTATCACAATCCAAATAAAAAAAGCCTACCCAAATTAAAATTAACCCACCCCACCCAAATCAAATTAACCCTAAAATTATATTACAAAAGAGTGCTTTCTTCCTCCCTTGTTCTTCACTACAGCACTGAACATCTTAGCTCGGGATATTAGCTATCTCTTCTCCAGAAAGAAAAAAAAATGTACTCCAACTATTTGACAGGATACAACATTTAGTGAATTTAATTTGTCAAAATTATACTGCCCAAAGAATTTAACATCATTATTTCACCATTGGAAGGGGAAAATAGATTATGTTATTTTCATTTTTTTTTTGGTTCTCTCATGTGTATACATCAATGATCATAAGGGGAAAAAAAATAACTTAACGATTGTGATCCAGTATCAGAAACAAGGCACATTAGGAGTAACATAGCTTCATCTTCGATGGAAATATCTTACTGTCCACTATCACAATCTTTTTTGTCACTGGTTAAGCAGGACACTTCTGGTGTGGTGCAGCTAGACTTTCCCTCGGCGTTGTTGCAAGAAGCAAAAGCTGGATTTCCAGCTATGGACGATGTTATGTTGATGTGGTCCATTACAATGTTTGTGCACTTTATTTCGTCACAATTCAAAGCAATGCCATTGTGACTTGCAGATGTACCTTCAATGATAAGATGTTCAGTGCTGCAGTGAAGAACAAGGGAGGAAGAAAGCACTCATTTGTAATATAATTTTAGGGTTAATTTGATTTGGGTGGGGTGGGTTAATTTTAATTTGGGTGGGCTTTTTTTATTTGGATTGGGTTAATTTTTTTTGGGTTAGGTTATTTTTAAATGGGTATACCATGTCATATCCTAGTTGTCATTAAAAAAAAAAGTACATGTCAATTAAAAATTATCCACGTCATAATTCCGTTAGCCATGTATACAGCAAGTTAACGAAAACTAACAGAAGGACCAATGGTACATCGTTTTGAAATGTTAGGGACCATTTCTGCCCATTTTAAATGTTAGGGACCAAACGCGCAACTTGGGTAAACGTTAAGGACCAATGGTGTAGTTTACCCTTAGTTTAATATGTTTTAATTGAATAATAAAGGTCTTAACTCTTAACCATAGTTATTCTTGCTGCAAAGTATGTTACAAATGGAAACTCTCACAAAAAGTCTAATGCTCTCCTTTTTCGTCGAACCTTATTGGAAAGGCACTAATTTTACGACTTCCCAGGTCTAAGAATCCATTCCAACATATTTCTTGGCAGAACCCTTGTGCCCACGCAAGAAAATAAGTGGGTAGTTAGTTGACCACTGTGACCCTTGCAGAAGAATAACGCTCTTCCAAAAAAGAAATTGGAATATTGGGGATCATGAAAAATTCTGAAAAAGTTATTTATGTGAATATAATTATTACAGCTTTTATTACTTGATATGTCAGTTTAAAAAATAATTTAGAAATTTATTAACTTCGTTGTGCGGTAAGTGATGATATATACTGTTTTGAGTGTATCAAGGCATATGTTGTAAGTGATAATATGTCTCTAATTACCATATCTAGTTATAATATTTTTTTTTCTTTATTTATCAAAAATAATATTGTTTTCTTTGGATTTCATTTATTTATTTATTTCTAGGGAGTGGATTAATATTTTCTTTACGGATTAAGATTTTGTTTAATAGTTTGAAAATCATTTCATTATGCAATAGTTTTAGACGACTAAAATTGAAAGTTTTTTTAATTTTTCGTCTCGTCCATTCAAACAAAAAGTAACTTTTTAACTTTTTACATTTTTTTTAATATATTTTTTTGGACATCCGAAATAAAAATTTGAAAAATAAACTTTCAATTTTGGCCGTCTAGATTATTGCACTTAGTCTTGCAATTGATCCCTTCTGCACTTTTTACATCTTGTCCATCTAAACAAAAAATAACTTTTTAACTTTTTACATTTTATTTAATATATCTGTTTGGACATCTGAAATGTAAATTTGAAAAATGAACTTTCAACCTTGGCCGTCTAGATTATTGTACTAGATCTTGATCCTTTCTTTACTTGGCAAAATTTATTAAAAGATAAAAATAAAATATTTCTTATTTTATCGATGTCTTTTAAGTTGGAAGCATATAAAAAGGAAAACACCATTAACAAAAAATAACAAAGAAGTGAGGGTATTAACAAAAAATAACAAAGAAGTGAGGGTTTTATGAAAGAGGGGAAAAATAAAAAATAAAATAATATTATTGTTACAATTCAAAAGTGATTACAAATTATGATATATAAAAGCTCAAATTCTTTAGGTAATAATATATTATAGGTCACGAAAATAATGATAATGTTGAGACTTGAGATTGAGATTGAGAAAGAGACAATACTTGGTAAATGAAGTGTGCTAGAAATATCAAATAAAATACATATGAAATCATCACATAACTTTAATGAGGTTGAACTTTCGCAAAATTTCTTTTATATATATATATATATAAAACAAAAATCAAATAAGCTGATACCATATGCATGGTAATTAAACTATGCTTACTAATTGCTAAGGCTTCTTACTATAACAGGATTGACTAGAATCTTTCAATATTGAAGGCTTTACTATAACAGGATTAACCAAAGTCTACACGTTCATGGAATTGAGTAAAACGTTATGGAATTAATTATAGCGAGTCTCCCACGATAAAAAAATTTCTACTTTATATATAGGATTGACTAAAGTTTTGAACACTATGCTACGCATGGGATATACTACACCTCGGACATCATGTAATTATTGACCAGAGTCCCATTATCAAAGGATTAACAGTTTCGCAACATTCTAACATTGACCAAAGAGTCCAACATTACGGATTTCACATAGGATTGACTGAAGTCTTCTAGACCAAAGGAATAACTACGGGTGGGCAAAAAACAGTCAAACCCGACCCACCCAACCAAATTGCTTGACCCTTCCATCCGTCCATGAGCATATATATGGACGGATACGGATACGGATTTTTTTAATATTTGGATATCGGATGGATAACGGATTTAAAGTTTTTGGTCGGGTAGATACCCGACCCGCCCGATCATTTACTTAAATAATAATTAAATTAAAAAAACACCTAATTATACTACCCAACACCCATACCCGCCCGATAACCCTCTCACCTCACCCGGTCACTCACCCACACGGGCCACACACAAAAAAACCTAATCACTTTTACCCAAATTAAATCTCATCCTCTCACTCTCTCTCTCTCTCGTTTCCCAGCAGCGCAGCCACCACGGACCTCACGATCTCGCCTCTCACCCACATGGGTCTCATGATCTCGCCTCCCACGATCTCTGCCTCTCGCCTCTCGCCTCTCACGTTGTCATTTCTCTGCCTCTGCCTTCTTTGCTCCCTTCTCTCTCATTTCTATCCCTCCCTCACTGGCACTCTCTCCCTTGCTCACACCGCCACCTCAAATCACCTAATCTCACACCACCGCCGCTCCCAAATAGTTGATCTCTCCTTCACCAAGTCAATCTTAGTCTCAAAATCTCAGATCCGAGCACCCTAGCCAGTAAGTTTTTGATTCATTGCTTGCTTTTTGATAGGTTTTGATTTGGGAATTTGTGGATTTGATTTGGTAAATATTTGGAATTGTGTTTTGTTGTTTTGGAGATTTGTTCATATTTGGGAATTTGTGGCTTTGATTTGGTAAAGATTTGAAATTGTGTTTTGCTGTTTTGGAAATTTGTTCATATTTGGGAATTTGTTCAGATTTGGTAAATTATATTGGCCTAAGATTTGGTTTTTGGGTTGATTTTCTTTTGCTGTTCAGATTTGGGAATACCCGATCACCGACCGTAACCGACCCGTTCAATCCTATACCCGATCCGCCTGATCCAACCATTGGTGTGGATGGTCAACGGATTTTGTCTTTTCAAACACGACTTAGTCGGGTAGGATGAAAAATTGCCCCCAAACGCGACCCGACCCATGCCCACCCCTAGGAATAACTAAAGTTTCACACATCATCAGAAAATTGAATTGCTATCAGTGCCTTATAGAAAAATGTGAAATTTGCATTCAACAAAAAGTGACAAATAAATCTTTTCCTAAAGTTAACAAAAATTCACAATTGCTGGAACTTGTGCATTTTGATATTTGTGAACTTAATGGGATTTTAACCTAGATGAGGCAACAGATATTTCATTACTTTCATTGATGATTGTTCTAGATATACATATGTATATTTAATGAGAAGTAAAGATGAAGCATTTCATAAATTTAAATGTTAAAAATCTGTTGTTAAGAATCAAATGGAAAAGAAAATCAAGATACTTCGTAACAATAGAGGGGGAGAATATTTTCCTACTGAATGTACCTTATACTGTGAAGTAAATGACATCATACATCAAAGGAGTGCACCCTATACCCCACAGCAAAATGGTCTTGCATAAAGAAAAAATAGGACATTAGTTGAAATGATAACCATATGAATTGCGGAAAGGTAGAAAACCATATGAAATGATAACCATGAGCTTAATAGAATACCTTCTAGAAAGTTTAAAGTTTCACCATGAATCGCGGAAAGGTAGAAAACCAAATCTGGGATACCTACGAGTATGAGGCTGTTTAGCATTTTATAGGGTTACGAACCCAAAGAGAACAAAATTAGGACCAAGGATTTCAAGAGTGTATTTGGGATATGCAGAAAATTCAAAAGCATAAACGCTTTTAGATTTGGACTCTAATGTCATTATGGAATCAAAGGATGTTGAATTTACTGAAGATAAATTCTATAATGATTCAAAAACTATTGCAGATTCTACACCAAATGACTTAAATGACTTAAATCCTAGTATAAGTCGAGAAAATGAAATAAGAGTACACAATTTATTGACTAAACCTAGGTGAAGTCAAAGAGTTAGGAAAGAAAAGAGTTTAGGTCCAGATTTTGTGTCATCTCAAGCTATTGTTTTCCTTTTGGGAGGAAATAAAGACAATGTTCTTAACAAAATTCTCATTTTATTAAATATAGAAGAAGATCCAAAAACATTTTAAAAAGCTATGCCTTCTAAAGATGTTGCATTTTGGAAAAAAGGCAATTAATGATGAAATGGATTCAATCTTATCAAACAATACTTGGATTTTAGTTGATTTGCCTCCAGGATCTAAGTTTATTGTATGTAAATGGGTGTTTAGAAGAAATTACAATACATATGGGTCTCTTCAAACTTTTAAAGCCACATTGGTAGCTAAAGGATTTAAACAAAAAGAAGGCATAGATTATTTTGATACATATGCACCAGTAGATAGAATAGCATCCATTCGAGTGCTATTGGCACTAGTTTCAATTTTCAAAATATATTTTCCTTTCTAAATGGTGATTTAGATGAAGAGGTGTACATGGAACAACATATGCATAAAGAATAGCATCCATTTTTTTTTATTATGCATGGGCATGAAAAGAAGTTTGCAAAATTATTTTTAAGTCATTATATGGACTAAGACATTTAGCACCAAAACAAACGGAATTCTAGGATTCCGCCTTGGGGCAAATACTTTTATACTTACCTCTTCCGGTTGATCTATACCATAAGATAGATGGCATGAGAAATTTAATTCTGTGATTTGAATACTTTTATACTATTCGATGGATTTAAGTATAAAATTGCTAATAAATTTAAGTGTAAAATTGCTAATAAATGTATTTATTCTAAATTTACTGATTTTTATGGTGTTATTATTTGTCTTTATGTGGATGACATTCTTAGTATTTTCCTAATGGTGTTGAGCAGAGTTTTTGCTATTATCATATTTATGGATAGATGGAAACCCTTTTTCACTGAATCCAAATCCTTTGAGGTTATTCTATATGGGGGCAATTCAGGATTACAACTCATTGAGAAAGGTAAAAACCGTGAGAGCAATATCACGTGGGGCAGGGAGGGAACGAAATGGTTCTGCTCTACCATGGAGGAGGTCGTCACTTTTCCTTTGCAGAAAAGCTACTCCAAAACAATACGTGAGAATGGGACGATGTGATATAAGAAAAAAATAAATAACTGAAATATATGATCGGCTCCTTCATGAGTGGTTTTTCATTCTAAAGGTCATTGGAACCATGAAGGCATATTGGTGGAGACTAGATTGAGTTCCTTGAAACACCTAAAAGCACTATACCCATATTCCCTCATTGAGGAACATAATAGGAGAAAGGTTCTCATACTACTGCAACTGAAATGCACATTCACAGATGATACCTTTTATATTTTTCCTAATAGGTTAGATTAAGGTTGTGCTTTACGCCGATCGTTCGGAGGTACTAGTCAAGGTTTTCTTGTAGTTGCGTTGAGTCTAAAATACCCATGCGTTTTTGTAGTGACAAGTGTAGAAGGCTCAGAAAGGCACATAGGACAAAAGCCTACAAAGTATGTTCGGCCTCGGCCCAGTTATGGAATAATAGGCTGTGGCCGACGGGCCTTGCATTCTTTGAATTCCTGTGTTTATCAGTAGCCAAAGCCGACGAATGGTATAATCATTTACTTATAGTAAGCACTCATCTTAATACCGGCAGTTTATTATTCGTCTCGTCATTAAAAACCCTTAGTTGTTCCGGAACTCATGTGTATACCGAAACCCAAATCCTCCGAAATAGGACAATTTAGACGAGGACGAAGGAGTTATGCTAGTTCGATGTTCGCAGTGGAAGGTGAATGAGGATATTGTGTACTTGTTCATTGAAGTTCTCTCTTCATGCCCTGGCGACCGTTTGATGGTATGAGTGGAGGGTAAAATGCGCCCAAGAAAAGAGAGAATCCGGATGGGAAAAGTTCCACTTTGATATCCAAACAATTAATATATCCCGGCCATAACTGTGCTTTCATTCATACTATAGAAAGCGATGTGTGGATTTGAGGAAATTAAGTCATCCTACCGAACAGAGGACAGGCTGGTAGTTAAAAGGTTGGGCCATAGTTAATTGAGGAATCCCTCGACCAAAAAGACCCAAACTAAGTAAAAGTCTACTGCCGGTTGGGCACTGGGCTGTTGGCTGGGGGGGACAAAGCAAGAATGTTCATGACAAAACCAAGCACTTTGGGAATTTCTATGAACTTATGGGGAAGGTAAGTGACAAGAGGGAGTAGAAGGGGGGATTCTAAACAACCAATTTCTAGCTCTTATCTTGGGGTTCCCAACTTACCACAATTCTTAGAAAAGCTTTAGAGTGAATTGCTCTTTAAAACTTAGTGCCCTTTGCAAATGAGGGGGAGGCCCCTATTTATAATGAATGAGAGGGCAAGGGGGTAGACTTTCAGCCATTATAACTAGCTGAAAATCGTGCCCTACCCTTAATGTGGGTGCAAGTTGGCAAAATTTGAATTTTGGAACCAAAACACGAATTTGACCATCTGAGTGCGTTGGCCAATTTCGTTTTCGGTTTGGGTCTAGCTCGTTTTGGAGCATTTTGGACAACTTTGACAGTTGTAAGGCTTGATTTCCAGCCTTTCTTAGCCCTACAATATCTCACAATACGTAGGGCTTGATTTAATTAAATAAAATTATTCGATCCCTTCCGAAATTTTGAATTAAAATGCTCTCATGTGAGTTGGTGCATGTGTTCTCACTAAACCTCAACGAGTATTAAACACATTTAATAAAGATTATTAAACACGTTTAATTATTAACTAATTCTTTTAAGAACCAATCAACATTAATAAGAAATAATTTTATGGGTTTGGTTGTAATTTGAATTGCACACATTTACAATCAAATCTTGATTTAACGATAAATTTTAATCCAATGGTCTGATTCAAACATATGACATGTCGTTTTGATCATGGTGATCTCTATATTTGATTTAACCCATGATCATGACAATTTGACATTCAAAATGACAATTTTATCCTTGGGATGTGAAAAGACCATTTTAGCTTTGGTTTAGGGTTAAACAAGGGTAGCAAAATGAGGTGTCTACATACACCTATAAATTCTATTCCATTTTGCTAAATGAGGTATGCAATCTTACACATTGAGACTCTGGTTAGTCGCGGTGCCAAAGAGTTTTTTAAGGGGCCAAACTAAATAAATCAGTAAACTTTTAAATCCACAAAATAACACACACACACACACACACACACACACATATATATATATATATATATATATAAATTATACTAAAGCATGTCTTTACAAGATTATATTATTATTATTATTATTATATTATTATATAATTTCATCAAGTTATATTTATATAATTCAAGAAAATATTTTCTTTCATTAGGTCATGTGTAATCATCCTTTAAATTATATTAATTACAATTAATATTCTTTGAACATTTTAAAGCAAGGATTTTTTTTGTAATTAAATTAAAGATTAGACATTAGAGTATAACAATAATTTTAGAAAATGTAAAATGTATAGATATCAATTAATTTCATATAGATTAAATAATAAGTATATGTGAGAACCACGACCTGAGACACGCATGCCAAGGTCCAATGTGCCTCAAGATGATGACCTAACTGATGACTTCTTAACCCCTTAAATCGAAGGTTTTAACATTTAGAGTTGCCACTCATTTTATTAAAATGGAAAAATGAGAAAACCTTTTACAACCTTTGATAAAGAAGCACAAAATCCTTTTTTATTGATAAAAAGAACATAATTTACATTTTTAGACACCTTTTTCATTTCGAACTTTTTCATAAAAATCGAGACACCCGAAAAGAGACACCTTTTTCCAAAACATTCCGGGGATGCCTAAGGCCAGCTGAAAAATGTCAAATTCTTTCAACTTATGGCTAAACCCTAAAATTAGATAAGTTTGATCAACTTTGATCATGTTTGACCGAGACTTTGACTAAATTTAGTTTGAAATCTGACCAATGGAAAAAAATCAAATTTTCTTCCATCATAAAGATCATAAGAAGAGCTTCAAATCCATAATTCATGGGCCAAACGGAGCTAACATGAGGAAGATATGGCCAAAACATTGAAAAGGTGCTCTGAACACTAGTAAAATTTACTAAGTAAAAATCAGGAATGGGGCTTACCAAAAGGCGACCTTTGCGCACATATTTGCTCCAATTTGTATCTAGCTAGTCCAAAAAGCAAGGACTTTCTAGAACTAGGTAATATTGTTTACAATTTGGTTGTCTCAGTTTGTTAAAGACATCCTCGATTTTTCCAGAATAGCAACCGGAAAATGGTTTTCCATTAATGAAATTACTTCAAGCACCATACTTCCTGAGGCTGTAGCTTACTACTCCAAGCTCCAAATCATATCAATTCAGTTCCCTTCGAAAAATAGGTGTTACAAGCTGTCCAACGATACCAAATTTACTCAAATTGGACATCGGGAAGGCCTCCAACGATTATCTCAAAGATTGGTGGTCGAGATGACCAAAAAATGGAAGAATCAAGTTGGAGGAAGCCAAGAATTAGAATTAGCAGGAGATTTGGAGGCTTTGCACAGCATGATGTTGCGTAAGATTCTCTATAAACAGAAATAAATAAGAAAAACAACCACACAAAAAAATCAGGAATTTATGTGGTTCAATTCAATTAGAACAATTCGACGGTGATCAGCCTTTGTGAATGTGAGAGAGACCAATGAGTTTCGGAAGTGAGAGAGCTAATTGGGTTTATTAAAGAAAAATTTAATCGATAGATTATAACTGAAGAATTTGACTAGCTTTACTAAGAATTTGAAGCGCAGTAACAGTTAGCGGAATTAAATGGGGATGTGGCAACTAAAGGAGATGAAGAGCTGAAGGTGATTATGTTTTGACGGAGAGAGAAGTTGAAAAAGTGGCAAGAGAGAGAGAGAGAGAGACATAGAGCAGTTAAAGTGTCCAATTAAACATGGAAGAAGGAAAACATAATTAAATTGATTTATTTTAAGAGACACGAGTCTGACGTGGATTGTTATGGGAATAGAAAGTCCGATGTGGTATGTCTTGAGGAAGTCTGAATTAATGCCATGTCTTGCCTATTCGGAATTGTATAGATATATAGATATAGATTGACTCTTAGATAGGGGTAGCAAGTATAAAGCCAATGTTGCTATTGAATCAAAAAAAGAAAAGAAAAAATAGCTCCATGTTGACGAATGAGAAAAGATAGCAGCATCATAATTTTAAGTGTCAGAGAAAAAGGACTTATGGCATGGTAATGTCCAAATAGGAGCTTATATGCTGATGTTGAGGCTTAGGAGACACCTTTAAAGGAAGATAAAGAGGGTAATGACTCATGCAGTGAAATCAGGTCCTGATGATCTTCAAGGAGTAGAAGATACGTCTTTGCAATCTGTTGTTAGGAGCATTCTTGCAGCTTGCACCCAAGCAAGAGGAGGATTGGAAGTGCACCCAAGTACTTCAATATTTTAGACCATAATACGTTATGGAACTGGAGACCATAATACTTAGATACTTATTGATGTTGCTAGAAATCAGTGACTGCAGTCAGTCGAGCTTGGGGATGGAAGACCTGCAAGACAAAGAAACTGATCGGAAAAGGGCACCGGTTTGGGGCCGGCCTAGGGGGCTCCGATGCCTTTGTCAGTACTAGTT